>JAEQBH010006159.1:0-152733 GCA_016808115.1 Tetrastigma voinierianum
GACTCATGATCAGCCACACTGCGGATTACGGCGCCCTCCCGGCGAGACACCTACTATGTCAGGTGTGTGCACCAGTGAATTCGGATCATAGTTTGGTTCTTCTTCCATTGACACAGTCTTCTGGCATACGGTGTCAGGCTCTGGGCCTGTGACCCTAAGTAGGGAGCGGGATCCCACTTGCTTGTGCGTCATCAGGAGTCCATGCTGCTAGCACCAACTCCCAGTCTCGTGGTACATCACCCATGAAGTCGCGGCGGGTCAAATCCATTTGGAATGGGCGCTCTTGCCATGCCGCCGACTTGTGATCTCTACCATTGATGAGCGATACACTTGCATACAGCTCCTTTGTCAAATCGCGGCCCATTTGCTATCTTTGCTCGACGAGCAACATTGATTCGCCGATTGTCCACCATACGCCCTCCCGGCGTCCATTAACGAGCAGAACCTTACATCGGCTTGTTATGAGGGTTAGGTTTGTGGAAAGGTGTTCACCCGATTAATGGGTTGAAGTACGTGGTGTCAGTCATCTAAATCGAGAATCTTGCTCCTCCTTATCATTTGTTTGGAGCGAGACACATTCTCCCCTTCTAGGGCTGATCTCTGGCAGATGGGGTCCTTGGTAAATGAAACACCCCTTTCGGCAGATATCATATTATCCATCACGACTCTCCCGGATTCTCAGTTGCGCGGCATTGCCTTCTTTCCCCTTCGTTTGTTCGAAGGGGAGAAGGCTTCCCGGTCACCTTAACCTGGGCCGAGTCACATCTTTTGGTGGTTTACGCCCGACAGATTGTCCCCAGCGGTTTGTAGTCGCAGCGATCTGGCACCAGCCATGGCGGCCCGGCAAGTCTTTCACTCCTGCCTCCTTAACTGCGTGCAGGGCTCACGCACGCGGCCCAGAAACAAAGTTAAATAATTTGTCCTCCTCGGACATATTTTTAATATCTAACATCAAGGAACTGAATTCCTTGACATAATCCCGCACGGTCCCCGTCTGTTTGAGCCTTCGCAAGGACTCGAGGCCAACCACTTGGCTGCGTGGTGGGAGGGCTGCTCCTTAGGTTCCCTATTCAAAGTCTCGAGAGTGGAATCAGGGTGGACTCGACATCCGCCAGGTCTCGTCCTCCACCAAAGCTTTGCGTCTCCCATCAAATACATACCCGTGATGGAGACTTTCTCCTCATCAACAACTTGGGCAACCCTGAAGAACTGCTCCATATCCCACAAGAAATTCTCAAGCTCCTTGCTCCGAGATTAGTGACCTTTTGGTTGGGGACTCTCACATAAGTGCCGCGCGCCGATTGTTCAGAAATTAATAAGCGGCCTTTGCCTTCTTCAAGGCGACGCATATCCTCCTACTTGATATGCAGGCGGCCGGTTTAGGTCTCCCTCGGTAAAACTCAGCCTTCAAAAACTGACACTGTGCCTCCACATGCTCACGCGTGTTTTCGGCAGTCCTTACGAACCCGGGTTCGTTCATTGCCTCCGATTGCCGGCGATAGCGTGCCCTCTTCACGGTTCCACTCGCGAAGTTGTTCGGTTTTGCTACGCTTTCTTTCGCCGTCTCCCGACCATTGGTGCTCGATACCACTTGTCACACCCCGCGAAAATCACGCTTTAAATTTTAATGGTGTGCAGTGCTAAACCCGAACTTAGCCAGCACGATTCCAAAGATTCCCACAACACAATACACAAGAGATAGAAACTGAAGTTAGGAAATGGATCCATTGCTTTACAGTGATGACACTCTTCCCATACACCAAAACTACCAAAAACCCACCGCGGTGCCTATCTTGCACTTACCAAACCTGGGTTTTGAGAAGGAGCTTTCTCAAAAATCTCCCTGAGGAACTCTCTCTCAGCCTATCTCAGCCCCTTCGGATCAGTTTATATATGGAAAAAATCGAGTACGGTTACATCCACTCATCATGGTCGGTTAGGAAACCGCCCATTTGCCACCGCGGCCTCACCCGTGTCCTCTTTTTCATGTGGTGATGACTAAGTGTTTGGAAGGAACCCATTTGTGGTACTCAGCCCATCCTGTAGCTCCTTCTTGGTTTGGGTTGCACACACCCATGATCAGAGATCTTAGGGAGTGGTGTAATGCTCCTTGGATTCCGACAATGCCTTTAGTTTCGGCAGTGCGAGTCTTGGGCCCATTGTTGTGTGCCTTTGCTCCTCTTTCAGTCTTTGGGCGCATGGTGCGGCTCTCCCATGCTTGCCACTGAGGGGTCTTTCAAGGCATCCTAACTTAGTGTGTCCTCCTTGGCCCTAGGTCAGTGTAGTCGGCCACGCCTGCTGGATCTGCACTTGCTTGTCTAGGTGTGCCCTTACTTGTTGCACGATGCGCCACCTCACTTATTTGCACGGCCATATTTCACGTACGCTTGTACGTCTTGTGACATGCACCTCTTGCCTTCTTGTTGCCATGCGTGACCCACTTTGTCTTGTTGCCATGCGCCTGTTTCGGCGTGGGCAACATGCCGTCCTTGAGCGGGTGCCTGTGTTCCTGCTGCATGTCTTTGCTGGCTGGGTGCCCCAAGGCCTAGGCGGGGTGCGCCCATGGCGTGGCCATGGCCCCCCTTTTTCCCTCAGGACATGCTCCCCCCCTTAAAGAGCATTATAAGCCTTTTCCAGATTTTCTTGAGGAGACATCAGAAGTAGCTGAGCAGGTATAATAGAATATTTAAATAAATATTAAATAAATTCCGAAATACCCTCAACCCCCTTTTACACCCATTAATTAGAACCCTTAGGGCACAACCCGCCCATACATAGGTTTTTAATGAGTCCAGCTATTCAATGCCTTGCACATACGCCCATCTCATGTGCTGTCAATGTATGCTTGACCTATCTTGTGATGCATACACACAACGCCTCATCATGGCTTGTTGTTGTCTTGCTTCCACCCGGCCAGGCCTCAAGGGTCTGAGATAACCCTTGGGACCCTTGTCGTGCCTCTTAGCTAGCCACACGTGAGGAGAATGCTGACTACCATATATTTAGAAACCATGAAATGCAAAAAAAAAAAAAAAAAAAACTACGTAAAAATACCCTAATTATAGGCGTACATAGGGTTCTATACGCATTTTCATATCTGTAAAAGCTTCAAAACTGTAAAATAAATATACCACATTGTAGAGAATCTCAGTACGAGTTCGTCGATATCAAGATCGTCAGGGCGTCCACCGCGTATCTCCTTTGGCGCCACGAGGAAAGGCTCGGCGCGTGTGGAGCTGTGTTTCCTGGCTTGTTGGAGTGCGTTGGCCGGTCGAGGTCAAAATGCGTGGTGGAGTCGAAATCGGTCGGATCGTTAATAGGGTCAGATCAAAAAATCGGGTGGGTCGGGTCGTTAATGGTCAAGATGACGTCGGCGTAAGCGTCATCGCGGCTCAACGAGCCGGTCGGCCGGTCGAGCGGTGGGCGGAGGCCGTCGGTCATGGCCCCAGGTCAAGGCAGCGTCGACAAACGATTAGGTTTCCGATTTGGCGGCGTGTCCTTCAGCGGCCGTCGTATGGTCGTGGAAGCGGTGGGAGGCGTTTCGTGAGCGTCGGACTCCTCGTGACTTGATGCCACCATCGATCTTCGTCTTGGTAGATTCAAATATGCAATAAAATTCAAGTTCTTATTTGATAGAATTTAAGCCCAGGATGAAACCTCTCTCGAATAAACGAAAAAAAAAATTATTCCAATTCATATGTTTTGATTCTAATCCATGGTTGGCTCTTATACCAACTGTAGGCCACAAAAAAATTCTTCCTAGATCACCATAATTAGAATACAAAACATAATAATAGAAGAATCGAAGATAGCATGCACAGATTGGAATCCATGGTTATGATGCGGGAATCGGTGAAGATGCGCAGAAAATCTGATCTCGAGATCTCAAGATCTTCTCCTTGTCCCAGTTTATGACCAACGGCAATGAGAATGCCACTCACGAGGTTAGAAGAATTTTTCTCTCACGGATACGTATGTGATTAAAAAATTCGTCTTAGGGTTAGGGGAGGGACTTAAGCATTATTTATAGAGTTCTGACCACGGGCCCTCTCATCACTTGGTCGGGCGTACTCGGCCACCAGTGACCCATATTAGTATTCAGAATCCAAATATCTCACTTTATTAAGACAAATTAATTCAATTAAATTTCAATTAATAAAGCCCACATTAAGAAAAATCTTACATTACCAACCTTATTTGAAAGATAAGAATGTATTACATAAGTGATTTTAAGAGAGAGAAGATCATGGAAACGAGGTCTAGATAAGAATGTATGTACAAAATAAAAAATTATAAAATGTAATAATTAATTGAGATAATGTTCATGAAGATGATTTGGATTGGTTTTGGCTTGGAATCAAATTAAGAAAGTAGAAAACTAAGAGCCTATTTAGTTCCTATTTTTTTAAACTATTATTGAGAATTGAAAACATAAAGAACATAACAAAAAGTGTTCTCTGAAAACTCTTATTTGTTCTTTAAATTTAGTGTTTTTTTATGTTTTTTAGAAAAAACCAATCTGAAAACCAAACATATTTTTCCTTTTTTTTCTTGTTCTCTTTATTTTTAAGAACGTAAAACAGTTTTCAAAAATAAGAAACAAACAAGTACTAAGACTACTCAAAGTGCTTTTGAAAAATATTGTCCACGAGGACTTGTAAAATAAAGATTAATATTTTTGTGATGTTATATTTATAGTTATTTTTCTACATTGTTATAATATATTTTAAAACAACAACCTAGAAAAATTGTAATGACAATTGGAAATAACTAATATATGCTATTAGAAAGCACTACGCTTGTTTTGTTGCTATTTTTATTTGAATTTATAAATTTGATTTTATTTTAAATATATTTTCCCTCTTAAATTCTGTAAGACCTGAGAAATTCCAATTTCTGGAAAAATGATAAAATTATAATTTCGGTTAAAAATCCAAAATTTATTCTCTAGATCTCGGATAATGAAGCAGTTTCACCGTTAGAATCGTCTGTGGCAGAATCTATTAACATATTGAATTTGATGGATGCGAGGCCGGTCGGAATTTACGTTTTTGAGGCATCGCGTTTCGGGTCTGTAAAGCGATTCGATGCAACAAAGTCACATATAACATTGCATGTGCTTGCCAGTGGCATGAGTAGAGGAAGATGATGAAAATGGATGGCGAGATAGTCTTAGATGTCGAAGTGGGAAAAGAAGGGACAAAATGGTCATTTAGAATTTGTCTTAAATGATAATAAGACAAAAGTTTGCATAGTACTCATCTTCTCAAATTGAAAAGAGAAGAAAACGTGAAAAGAAGGGGAATTTCTTACCGTGGCTGAAATGGTGTGATTTTAGAGTGAGAGAGAGAGACTTCTCTCTAGGTTTACGGGCGATCCGACCGTCGGAATTCATCGGGACAAAGGAAGCAAGAGTTGCTCTACCTTGTGAAGCTCTGCGTGGGCTCCAGATTTTGAGGAGTTTGACAAATTCAGTAAGGGTGAGGATTTCTCCCTACTTGGGTTTTATTCTTTATTTAAGTACTTTTGTTAATGTTTGAGTTGAATGAGGTCATGAGGGGCCGTTTGATCGATCCCGAACCTTGGGACTGGGTGTTATAATTTTGAAACCTCAAAGGGACGGCCGTCACCGATCCACCCAATTTGTGGTGATAGTAATATGTTGGAAATTATGTATTAAATGGTGCTTTGGTATGTATAGGGCGGTAATGGCTGTGAAATTCGGGTTCACTAAGTGAACCGATGATTGAAAGTGATTTAATGGGAATAATGTAGGGTTTCACTATTCAGGAGAATAGTGTTCTAAATAATTTTTGTGAAATAATGTGTTTAATTAAGTGATTCAAGTTGAATTGCTCGTGTTTGATCATTAAGTGAGCTAATTTTGGTGTACAAATGTGAAATTACATAACATGATTGTGTGATTTAAATTATGTGAATATATATGCATGATTATATATTTGCATGTATTTATAAGTATAATGGAATTGACATCATGCATTCCATATGCATTAGGGCACCACTAGAACAATAAGTGAGTGCATGAGTGATTACGGAGAGAATAGTTTCGGAGGTTGACTAAAAATAATAATGAATATCGGAGGCGGAGTCCAAATAAAATATCAATCGTGAATTGACTAATTGATATACATGGAGGGGTGAATTCACACATAATATCACACTACTAAAAATAACCGGATTCTTGACCAAAGTGCAGGCTAAAATTGGTCGAGTGATGCTGACAAATCCGCGACCATTTAGAGACCAAAAGGGTTTGGTCAAGAAAATTTCCGACCAAATTCCAGGCCAAAGAATGAGACCATATTCTCAGAGCTAAATAATTTTGGTCAGAAATTGGTATGTAAATTAGGCGGGAATTAGCGCCCAGAATTACAGGCCAATTGCAGACCAAGTAACAACAAAATAAGTACCATGAAATGGTGATAAATAGGTGACCAATTTTTAATTACCAGCAAATTTTTTAGTCGGTAATGATCGGTAATGATCAATTTGATACATTGAAGGGGAGGACGCCATTTCAATAACGACAAAACAACCTTCACCCTTCTCCTCAAGCATTATCCTCCTTCTCCTTCCCCATAGACACCTTCCTCGCCTTTTAACTCTAAGAACTTTGCCTTCTCCCTCTTTTCCTCTTCCTCTTCTCCACCTCATCCACAATCGGCCACACCCACACCCACAAATTGCAAACCCCACTCATCTACGCCTTAGGTTCAAGCATCCCTTCCCCAATATTCCTTAGGGCTTTTCATGGGTTTTGATCAATTGCAAAACCCACAAGCAGTTCTGTTGCTCTTGCTTTGGTTTCCCACCTCTTTCCTCTTGCCTCTGTGGTATTGTTCTCATTTTTCATGCATGTCTTTGTTATTTTACATGTTTTTCGATATAAGTTCATAAAATGCATGGGTGCCCGCGAGATTTTGTTGTGTTGCCATCTTCGTGAATTTTGTCAAATTTATTTCTGTCGATTCCTGAACAAAAACCCCCAAAATCCTCTACTTCTTCCCTGCCCAGTTCTTATTCCACTCGGGTCTGTTTTTGGTCTTCAAACTGCTCTGAATGTGATCGTTCTTGGGTAGTTGTTGGGAAAGAATGCTCATCTTTCTCGTATTGTTGTGACGTGATTTCATTCAATTTCTTGGTTTGGGAGATTTGGGATCCATTCATTTGGTTAAGCTAAATCAATTTTTTATTATTATTTTTATTTTTATCAATTATCATATCTCTCCATTTGTGTTAATAAGCAATGGATGAAAGATCTTAAGTCGGTCACCTCTTCGCCTCTCCAATTGCTCTCAATAATTTAGAATAGCAGAGTTGATTATGATTATCGAATGTGGGTTTTGTACTTCTTTCCTCCATCTTGGGTTCACTTGAGCTAGTTTTGGTTTTTATTATTTTTCTTTGAGCTAGTTTTGGTTTGGCACTGCTGCTCTTGCTGCTCTTCCTGGATTGCTCATTTTCTCGAGTTGCAACTTGCATAACTGGAGGTCTAAGTGCTGTCCAACTTCTTCAGTTCTCATCACCCCGCCGAGATTTTGGCCAGGAAAGCAAGTCTGGAAAAGTGAGTTTTGTATCATCTCCTCTGGATTATGGGTATGAGTTACTTGGAGATAATAAGGTTAGAGCCTCACGGAAATAATGCACCTCAAATTTTTGTTTAATGCTTTTGTTGTATCTATTTTCAAGCTTTGATGTATCAAGTCTTTATGTGAAGGCATAGAATTGTTTGCTATGATATTTCAGAGCTTAGGTGGAAGAAGAGAAAGAGAAGCAATGAGAGAGAAAACGATGAAGCAAGAGAAGTTATCCATGTGAGAGCAAAGAGAGGCCAAGCTACTGATAGTCACAGTTTGGCAGAAAGGGTAAAATTCAAAATTCTTATTGAATTATTTGCAAAATAAAAACAAAAACAAAATACAATCCATTTCCCATTTCCCACCAAGAACCTTTGTTTCCATGATCATGAATATAACGGCTAAGAAAAACAATCTCAAAAATCTAAACAACATCCATTAATTATCCATGTATATTCTTGTTCTGTATTCTTAGGTAAGAAGAAAAATAAATGAAACTGAGATGCTGCAGGACCTGGTTCCAGGATGCTATAAGGTTGCAGTAGAACTAATCTTATCAATCCCTCCTCACATCTTACTAATTATGAAATCAATAAAACTAAAAGGTGCATATTATATGGTTTGTGTGGATGTGCAGACTATGGGAATGGCAGTGATGTTGGATGTGATCATCAGTATGTCAGATACTTTGAATCAGTTGGAAGTGAGTTGTAGCTAAGAAATTAATCTCATAAAAGGATATGCAAACCTATTGAAAAGTAGAATTTGATTGTATCAAATTGACCTGCTTTTTCCTATTTTAGTTTCTCTCTATGACTCTCAGCAGTAAGTACCTTTATGACTTCAACTCTGCAGAGAGGCTGAAGCTTTAGGCTCCTTCACAGGTGCTCCTTTGGTGCTTGATTTAGGACATACCATGATCCCAAATCTTCTTCTAAAAAAATTGATTCAGTTCTTCCATGTTTCAATTCATTATCATAATGGGGAATTCTCATTTGGCAGGGGACAAATGCATATGAGGTACATGAGGTGGAGAAATTGGTGAGAGAAGGGTATTGAGGGCCTTCTTATCTCCACTCAACATGGCCTTTTTGACTGCAATTATGCTTCCATATGATGTGAAGCCACATGAATATAATCTTCTGTATTCTGGAGAGCAAATGCATATGTGCACAGAATAACATCAGTAACCAAAAGGATAATAAAGAAGCTGCTTCTTTGGTGATTAGTAATTCCTCCTTTATTTGAATCCAGTTTTATTGTACGGATATTGTACTCTAGTTAAATGAACCAAAGAAGAAAAAGAAAGCGATGTTGATTTGATTGCCACCTGTTTGTAATAATTGAAGTTCAACAATGTATGCAAATTATTGGCGGCCACATCAGAGTTAGTTGTCCAGTTAGCAGAGAGGTAGATACTGGGAGTAACTACTAAAAATAAAAGATTACCGACCATTTAGAGACCATTTACCGACCAATGATATTAAAATTTTGGTCGGTTTTTGAGTACTTAATTTGGTCGATAATTACGCTTTCATTGGAGACCATTTACCGACCAAATTCTTTTAAGTCGGTAAATGATCGGTAAATAGTCGAAAAATAATCGGAAATGGTTTGTGTTAGTAAGTCGGTAAATGGTGATGAATTTACCGACCAATTATTCCCTTGTCGGTGAAATAATTCTGGCCAAGGAAAATTGCGACTAAATAATTTGGTCGATTAAATGAATTAGATATTAGGTTCTGAGCAAAAAATACTGTTTACCGACCAAAAAATTGGTTGGTAATTCGGTGATTTTTAGTAGTGTCAATCATCGGAGTCGGCCTAATTGATATATATATCGAAGGGTTGTCCACAAATAAAAACTAAGGTTCTCATACGTGGCAGGCGGGTGTAGAGAGTCGAGAGGCTGGGATATGAGATGATCAGTTAGACATTCAAGTAGGATCATTACATTTACTTGAATGTGTGTTTATTTTGGAGCATTGCATATCTTGGCTGTGGATTGGAGAAATGGCCCCGCTTAGGAGTAGTGCATTCACGACGTTAGTTATTACATCGAGGATACTATTTTACAGGTACAGGGAGCGTGCGAGGAGACGGTTCATCATAGAGGCCGTTTAGAAGAAAGCCGGAATGTGGCTTTGATGGTTTTGCATGTATTAGAATTCTAGTATTTTAATATATGTGTTGTATAAGAGTAAATCATTAACTCTTTATGCTTATGATATATAGTTGGTATGTTTTATGAGTATTGATTATTGGTCCAAGTGGCCGTTTTACTCATGTGATGGATTATATTGGATAGTTGGGATATATGTTGTGAGTATAATGCAGGGGCCCAAGAGGTCATTTTTACTTGGTATAGTTGTATATGAGACCCTGTGTGGTCATTGTGTATATTAGGACCCGGGTTATATGCATCATGTTGTATTTGGGTAGAGCTCCTCGTACAAAGAAAACTCTGCCTGATTTTCGTGAAATATGTCGAGTCACCCGGCATTCACTAGTGTTTCTCTGAGGTTGTGGTAGTCAAAAGGACCCTCGGGATTTGGGCGTCAAATTCAAGCAAAATTATTAATTCAATTTGAGCATGAACATATTTTTGAAGGTACTCCTAGGTTACGGCCAGTCCAACATTATTTTCTTGGATTTAAGAAATTCAAGTAAAGGCTGTTTTTAAGGTGGGTTATGACTGCCTCAATTTTCAAATCCAAGTGATGCAATTTCTAATAGGGGGTGTAATTAGTGTTCACGGGTCTTGTCAATAATCGGGTTTTTTTATAGTATTTGTCAATCAAGATAAACCACGAATAATATCAGTTTGAAATAACAAATTTAAATACGACCAAATTAATTATCGGGTGATATGATAAACACCTTATAACCATTTTATTAATTTGGCAATTTAAAATAATATAAATTATAATTAATTCACCAATATTTAACACAACTAATATATATATAATGAGTTAATCTAGGTTAAATATTAATTAACATAATAATTAAATAAGTAAATATAAGTCAAATTTGTATTGCTGTGGATTGACAAAATTATAACTTCGTTTATTAAATGACTTATGCGATTAACAATTTGACTTACTTGACTCTCTCATTAAATCTACAAAAATCGTATCGAGTTTATATCGTGTTCACAAGTCATGTCAAATTTTACCAACCCTAATTTCTTGTCATCTCCATTTCTTCAATGTCATTATTCATTTCAATGAATAAATATCACATAATTTGTTATGAAGTGTATATGCAGACATTAATCAATATTGGGCTATCAGCTATTGGCCCAAAAATCTGGCCTTTGTCCCGCCCTAACCAGCCCAGTTCTCTTATAAAAGACCAAAGCAATTAATCAGTTAATTATATTATATTATTTATACAATAGCTAAAGTTTTGTTTGGATACTTTTAAGAATAAAAAATAATGATAGTTATTATATAAAATACAAGAAGTCTTAAAATCTTACCTTTGTTAAAAAAAAAAGAAGAAAAAATTACTACTTCAAAGACATAAAATCCTTTAATACATCTTATAAGAAGAGTTTTTATATTTTATATAAAAATTATATATTTTATTTATTTATTAAAAGTAAGAAATTCAATGAATCTAAAAAGATAGAATATATTTAATTTCACTAATTTTTCGCAATAGATTATATTAAATAATTTATCTCCATTTCGTATGTATTATATTTACATCTGCTATGTATTATTCCAATAATTAGACCAAATTACTACTTTTTCATTATTAGAAATTTAAACCATTTTTGTACAATGGTTCAAATTCAAATTTCAAATAGACTATTTCAAATAAGTGGAACATGAATTCGGCGATTCATCCCACTTTAGCCCGCAAGCTTGGAGGGCCTTTTTGGAAAAGTGGTGGCTCAAAAAGAACTTGGGCCTATTGGCCCCACTCGAATAAGTCACGACCCATTTGGATTGAACCAGCCCAACCCGATTTGCCCCATTTTATTATTATTATTATTTTAATGACACATAATGAATTTTAAGTTTGATATTTGCTTTTCTATTACTTTAGAAAAATATAAAATTGATGTTTAAAGGAAAAAGAATATTAATTATAATGATTTTTAATAAAATAAAATAACACTAATATGAAAATTAATTTAAAAGAAAAAAATAAATATAGCTAAAATGATTTATTATATATAATCTTTTAAAAACATAAAAATAAACTATAAGTATTTCAAACAAAACTTTATTTTGAAAAAAAATAAAAATTGTAAATTATTATTATTTTAAATTTTAATGTCTGACCCATTTTGTCTCGATGTTTGCATTGGACCGAGCCAAGCAAGGTTAGTCAAAAGTTAACCCAAATAAAAGTATGCCAAATTGGCTCCGCTCCTTTTGTAACTCTACATGGTTTCTACATCTCATAGGATTGCAACTTGGATGTAGTGCTGCGATGTTTAGGTGAGCAGGCAATATTTTTTTTATGGTCGGATTGGACATATGAGCCAACGGTTTGGGGTAACTTTGATCAGCGAATCCAGTTTATAAAAATAGAAATGAATGATTCTCACTTCTTTTGATGCATTGCATTATCCAAGATTTGATCTTTACTAAAAAATAAAAATGAATATGATGGTGGCTTATTGCTTCAAGTTTGCTCGTGCTAAGGAATTGGGCGGCATGGGCTTCTGTGATTTACAGGTGTTTAATTTTGCTTTATTGGGAAAGCAAGGGTGGAACTTCATTCATAAACCCCAACTTACTTTTAGTAGCTGTTGTTTCAAGGCCAAATATTTTCCCTCATGGGAAGCTATCTCGTCATCCTTTGGGAAGTAATCAAGAGTTTTGTTTGGCGTAGTGTTTGGGCCCAGAAAGTTGTCAATAAAAATTTTCGATGGAGAGTGGGGGGATGAGTAAATCCATTTATGTATGGAGGGATGCTGGATTCGTGATCTGCTGGTTTTTAAGGTCGGAACCAATCAAATCTTCGGCCTTGAAAACTTAAGGTTTGGTTGTTGTTAGATCTGCGGGGAAGGGGATGGGATTCGGATGCGGTTCACTCTATCTTTGAGAATAATGTTTCTCTGGCTATTTGTTCCGATCCATTCGCGAAATCTCGGACCTCGGAAGCTGTGATGTGGCATTATTCAAATAACGGTTTATATCTGATGGAAATCATCGCATAGAATGTTGACGGGTAGCCTTTATGAAACTGAATCTAGGTTATATGTCTCTAGTTGGAAGAAGTTGTGGAAATTATTTCTTCCCCCTAAAATAATTTCCTTTTTATGGCGTCTTTGTAATAGTTGCATTCTTGTTTGGTCGGGAGATGCTTTGGATAAAGGTATGGTGCCAGCTTGTTGTGTGTTGTGTGGGGCGAAATTAGAACGTCTTGGCATCTATTCTATGATTGCCGTATTCGTCTCGTGTTGAATCTCTTTGCTAAAGTGGATTAAGCGTCCATTGACCACCGACGAGTTTCCTGTTTGGTTGCTAAAGTTGATTGATGATCTTGATCCCGACGTAATGTGTTCGGTAGTAATGATTCTATGGTGTGTTTGGAGGCAACAAAACCAGAAGCTTTGGGAGAACTCTTTACTTCCAGCAGCGAAGGCGGTGGAGCTGGGGTTTGTGTTTTTCGGAAGAGTTGAGGCGTCGAGCCGTCTTCAGTGCATCTTCCTCTGGCACATTCCAACGTGCTCATGGACCTCTAACCTGGTCTCGGCCTCTAGTAAGCTGTTGGAAGTGCAATCTGGATGCAGCATTGTTTCATGATCTATCAGCTATAGGTTTGGGAATGGTGTTGCGAAGGAATGATGGCCAGTTTTACGCATGCAAGACGTTGCGGATGCCATTATCCTGTAGTGTCAAAGAAGCTTAAGCATTAGCACTCCATGAGGCCCTTCTTTGGGCTTTATCTTTGAAATTGGCTGATGTGGAGTTTGAAACGGATTCTCTATTAGTTGTTAACAGTTTGTCTTCACACTCTTTAGATTGTGCGAATATGGTTTTTAATTTCGGAGATTTGTGTATGCGTCTTAGAATGGTAGTAATTACGCTATTCGGTTTGTAAAAGAGGCAAACAAGTGTGCTCATCAGTCTCTGGCTAGACAATGCTTGTTTCAACGCTAGTCTCTACGAGTCCTTTATCATCCCTTCTTGGTTGGAGGAGGTGATTCTTTCTTATTTATCATCTACTTAATGAAGGTTCTTCATTGTTTATCAAAAATAAAAATAAAAAAGTTTGCTTTGCTTTGGTGGCATACATGCATGCAAGTTCATTCGATAAAGTCAAGGTTGTATGAACCTGTGTTTTTAGTTGTTCAATTAATTATTTTTTTTTCTCGGTATTTTCCCGTGTTTTATTTTTGAAGGCCAAATTCTTATGGGATTTTTGGTATATTTTTTTCATAGCTCTTGAGTCCTGTCTAGGAATCTTTGTGAATTTAGGTTGAAAAGATACGATAATATGCTTATCTTACGAATGATGATAAATCTAACGACTATATCACATATGCCCATGTTTGATAATATGTATAAGAATTTAAAAAAGAAAAAAAAGATATATATTTTTTAATATTTGATATTTGTTTTTAAATATTTTTTAAAAATAACATGTTCTATATCAAACTATGAAAATTACTCAAATTGAGAAAAATAAAAATCGATTGAGACCTTCTTAGAGCCCATTTATCAATAGTTCTATTCAAAGTATTTTAAGTAAAAGTTCTTTTAGAAGCATTTTTTAAGAAAATCACTAATAAAGTGTTTCTCCAGAAATCATAAGTCATTTCAATATATTGGAATAATTTTCACACATTTTAAAAAGTGTTTTCTAAATTTTTATCTAAATACACAATATTTTTACAAAATATTTTAAAATCTAAAAAACTTTCTAGGATCAATGCCAAATAAGACTAATTTATTCCATTGAACTCCAATCTAGTGGTTGAGGCGTATTTCAGTTAGCACATTTATTAAGATTTTTCAGAATAATTATAATTAAATATGAATATAATAGGAAGGAAACATGTCATAAACTTTCACAAATATTTCTTAATTTTTTAGAAGAAAGACCAATTTGGATTGTTGTTCTATCTATTAAACCAATTTTACATCATCAATATCAGAATTTGATGACAGATGCAGTCCTTTGTGGATTAGGAAGTAAGGACATACCAACCTAGGAGTCCCTATGTGGATAAGTACTCTAGTCCCTCTTTGAATTAGATAAGAGTCCAGATGTTATCTATTAGGATTTTTCTTTGTCATGTACTTTCTATGTAACGTCTCAAAATATACCCTAGCAGTTTTCGACATGTTTAGGGTATTTTGTAAGCATAATTTAAATGTTTTGTGAGTTAAATGCGAAACATGGAAACGAGGGACCCGGAAATTTACAAGATTTGGGATAAGGTAGTAGAATTGTCAAAGAGGACAAAAGTCATAGTTAGCAGATTTGAGGCCAAATGAAATAAAGAAGTTTTAATTTATAAATGGAAGGAGTTATGAGGCAAAAGCAAATAAAGAAAAGAACCCAATGGGTTTTTTTATTTAAAGGCCAAACATGTATAGCAAACATGGGAGAAAGATGAAATTTGGTCTCCAAAGAGAAAACGGTAGAGAGAGAGAGAGAGAGAAGAAGGAGAGAAGAAGAGGAAAGAGGAAAGAAAGAAAGAAGAGGAGAAGAAGAGAAGCCATGATAAAAAGGTATGGAAACTAACCTTGATTATGGATTCTATGAGATTTGGCATGGATCTTTGGTTTTGTATGATTATTATCTTGTCCAAACCTAGGGTTTGGCTAGGGTTTCATCCCAAAACCATTAGTTATGGAAAGTAAGGTGGATAAAACCTTAAAGAGTACAAGAAGCATATGAAATCCTCTCTTTGAGGATGAATTGATAGTTTAATGGCAAGTAATTGAGTTAGGGTTTGGAACAAACCCTAACTAATCACTATATTTGGTTTGTGTATGAGTTATAACCCATATTAGAATGGTATTGGGAGAAATTCATGGAAAAGTTTGAAAGATACACTTGTAATGAAAGAGGAATTGAGTAGAAAAGAAGTTACAAGAGAAATATGGAATGATTTTGATGTGTGTTTGAAGTATAGAATTGAATTGGGTAGCAAAGTATGGAAAAATGTGAGAAAAACACACATTCTGGGCATTTTCGGGGGACATGTACCGGTACACCTTGAATGTGTACCGGTACACCCTTCCAGAACCAAATGTGTACCGGTACACGTTAGGGGTGTACCGGTACACCCTGTTCTGTTTTCCCAGTTTCGACCAGTTTTCGTATTTTAGTCATAACTTGCTCATTTCTTATCCGATTTGAGTGATTCAAGTTTCTGGTTAAAATAGACTTCAAGGAGAACCAAACCTATAGAAATAGGCATCGTCAAATTCTGACTCTAAGTGGTCCTAAAATTCACTCAAAGTGGGGTCATGTGCAAGCCAATTCCTGCATCAGATTTGATCATAAAGTAGTGCGAATTTTTTTGAACGTAACTTGAGTTCTGGTGCTCCGATTTGGGTGATTCCAATTGGAGATGAACCCTTCTCACCTTAGCTTTAAAGGAGTACAAAGAAACAGTGTCAAATATGGAGACAAGGCACTGGAAAGTGAGTATTTCAAACCGTCCCTCGGATAAAATCGGTAAAATGACTAGTTGGCATGAAAATGCCATAACTTTAGTTTAGATGATCCGATTGGATCGATTCCAATTCTTGGGTAAGTAGATTCATAGAAGAATAAGATACGCACTGAATAGATTGTGATTATCGCATCCTACTTGCGATTATATGAAATGCGATCTGTCATGAACACGTAGTAATTTAAAAATGCCCTATTATAAAATAGTAAGTTATTGAACTCATATAATTGCAAAACTGCCTAAGACCAGTTATTGAATGACATGGAACCTTTGTTACATGGGCAGGCACGTTAGTATTCCGGTACTCACGATTAGTGCGGCCCGGCACTCTCGTAGTCGCGGCACATGTGCCATTACTCTGATTAGTACTTGGTACTCTCGTTAATCAAAATGACACTTTCTATGGTCGCCCGGCACTCTGCTTTATCTTCTGACACCTCGATCTATCTTGTACCTTTGGGTACTTATTGTGTTGTGTCCTACTCATTCCGTATTATTGGTCTAGGCAATCCAACAATTATATGATAAGACTCTGAATAAGAATAAAGAATTGAATATGGTAAAGATCTGAATGTACCTCGGGTGCCTGTATGTATTGGTAGTACCTACGAATCACCTCTGTGTTTATTACGTAGTACCTCACGGGTACTCCACGTCTCGATTAAGTTACGTAGTACCACGGAGTACCTCTTGTATTTGTTAAACGATTAGCTGCGTCTTGTATCTGATTAAGTTAAATGATGCTACAGATACTCACGTATGCGATTAAGCTGCCGCTAACTCCTACGGGAGTCCCGAATGATAATAGGCTATTGTTTTCAATTATAGTTCTGGACTAGACTCATTCACAACTCTCAGATTCGCATGAACATTCAAGATTCTTGTTTATCAGTATACAGTTTTTGAAGGAAAACCCCAACCTCTGATTGATGATATAAGTCGGTATTTTTAAAGGTGTATATAATAGATAGCTGGTATATGTATACATTAGTCTGTGCACTATGGACTAATCATACATATAATATCTTACCCATGCACGTCGATCCTGACCTTGTGTGTAATTGGATTGCATGATTGGACCGGAGCTTATTGTACCTACAATTTGCAACCCGCTGGGGATAAGATCAGAGTAAGATAAGTATATGTTAAAGTAAGACCCCGATGTATAAGTTAAAGTAAGACCCCGGTATAAGTTCACATGTATGTGAATGCGAAATACATGTATAAGTTACATAGCCCTGCGTAAGATCCGAAATACAAGTATGTGCTCAGAATACCAGTGCATAAGAGACCATGGTAATATAAGTTAGGTAATATACGTATAAGATGCAGAAATACATGCATAGTTCACATGTAATACAAGTATAAGTTCGAGTAAGACCGGGATATACTTCGTAAAGTGGTATAAAAGTCCCCAGTACCGATATCAGATTTTATGCGTACCAGTTTTGCTTGAGTAGAGATTCATGTGCGATTATGTTCCATGATATCTCGTTTTACAGGTACTCCAGAGATAAGTGTAAACTCCATAGTATGAAATATGAGCTGTATTTAAAAATTTACCTTGGTATAAGCATAAGTTCGGTAGACTCTTACAGGAGATCTGAGATAGATATAAATACCGAATACCGTGCATAAGGTAATACCATATAAAGCATAAATACAATAACTCTATCGGGAGATGCGAACGATTATAAGATAGATAGAAGTATGTGAGTCACGTGATAAGTACTGGTCACAAGTATATATAGGATTCGATTACCGTTTATAAGGAATCTGAATAGGTATAAATATGTTTCCTACAGGAGATAAGTATCGATCGACAGAGGAATACAAGTATATGTCGCTGGGAGGATCACAGATAATTATAAGTCACTGAGACAGAGCATCAGTATAAAATTCAGGATATACATGTCATTTGGAACTGAATAAATATTAGTGCGATGCAACATAAGTATGTGTGTAGAATTGGGAATAAGAATAGAATTACGTCATCGGTATAAGATCTGTACAAGTATAGAGTTTATTATAAGTATAGGATTCGATCTAGTATACGAGATATAGAAAGGCATAAGTTTATTCTGAGGATAAGTATAATATAAATCGTATTATGTGATTAGATTTGGATATCTACATTTGTTATATGTTAGTATGGATTGGTATGTGCATGTGTGTCTGTTATAAGTTATAAAAGATATGTTTCCCAGCAGCGTAAAGAGCATACAGAGTTTTCAATCAGTGAGTACGGAGAAAACGATCGTAGGCTTATCCCATACGGTGGGCGGCTACATTAGTAGGGGTTCACTACATATGGGTTCAAGTTGCTCTGAGTTGTAAATGTAAAATATAGTTTTGTATTTGTAAAGTGAGTTCATTAAATGAGTACTTCAGATTTTGATGGACACCACTCCGTTGGTAGTTCTTTTGATATAAATGATATTTTAATTACGTATATGATGTGGGCCTTTGACTTGAAAAAAAAATCAGATAAGTCCCGGTATATGGTCTCTTTTGGTCGAGTTCGGATATCAAATCGGGTCGGACCCAAAATCGGGGTGTGACATTCTAAGACATTTAAATTATATATATTAATTAATTTTTTTATTGAATAAGAAAAATATATATATTGATTTTATTATTCATTTTTTTCGCTTTTGTTCATCGTATATGATATTGTCTCACATCGATTCCACACAAAAGTATAGAGTGATACTTAAACTTGAAAAGTTCTCTTATCAATCAGATTGGTCTTTTGGGTTGGGTTTTTTGATTGGGCTTGAGACCCTATAAAAGTGGATTCGGAATGAATGCTAGCCAAAGTATGAGCCATCAGATGAATGGTGCCATGGAAGTCAGGTTATCAGAGTATGGAATGATATGATCTCACATTGGTTCCATACAAGAGTGAGTAATTACTTAAAGCAGAGGATCTCTCACCTAAAACTGTTTTGCGACGGTTAACTTCCTTAAATTTGGAGATAAAATGGGAAATGAAAAATAAGAATTTTGAGATTTGGTGGATGAGAATGTAGAGATGGCCGACGACCTTTCAGTCAACTACCTTCCTTTTAAGCTCTTCTTCCAAGCCCTTAAGCCATTTGCTATTTTTAACAAAACCCCTGCTAACTGACGCGAAGGATCCCAAAACCCTACTTTTATTTTTAATTCTGGATTTTCTATTTTTTAGTATATTTCCTTATCTCGAATATAAATGGTTACTTTGTAAGACTATTCATATACCACAGCTTTCATGAATTCCACAATACTTTTCATTTAGATTAAATGTCCTCTTTCCCATAGGGCTGGCTATGTTGTCGGGTTTTGATCACTCTACTGGCTCTTGTTTGTCAAGCTAGGGTTCATTCATACTTATTATTTGTTAGAACAGAGGGAACTCGGTTTGTAGTTTCATGGGTGGGATTTTGCTCCCAATGGTTTCAAATTCATACTGGATGATGCATGTTGCAGCTAGGCCTAATTGAGAGGCATAAGGTGGAACACACGTTTTGGAGGCTTCCTTGGTGCGGCTTGTCAGTGTGTCAAACTTGGGCTTTTGTGTGGCGATGGCGCTGCAGATATCTCGGTGTCTCACACAGTGAAACGTGTCTTTCAGGTATAAAAAATAGGAAGAATTATGTTTATACTGCAGAAATTTAGTTCAGGAGGTCATATATTGACAGACTTGAAATCAGCCTAATGAAATAAGATTTTACCATTAGTTCAGGGGATATAATTAAAGTGAGAGTTGAATCCAATTGACAAGAAGTGAAATTTTTTAAAAAAATTTGGAGAACATATGGCCCTTGTTCAAAGCCTAGGTCTGTCTTTTATACATGCAAGACAGTCTAATGTACATAAAAGATGTATCATAATTAGAAAATTTCCTCAATATGCGCTAATTGGGATGTGTAATAGCTTCTTACATGCTATATATATCACTAGTACTGAAGAATTTTCTTTGCTTAAGGATACATTTTTTTTTGCATTCGTTGTCTTGTTTCCCTGTTTGCTTACCCTTAAAATTAATGCTATGTTGCTGTAGTCACTGTTATTATAAGATGAAAGCTGATTATTTTTGTACATAATGGAATTTAGGGCTGGATTTTGTGATTTAGACAGTGAACTGATTCGCTTGATTCTGAGTTTTGTGAGATAATTTCAGATTATGGAGGCCGTCCGCGGTATGTTGGAATGAGCAAAGTAAGGTACTGAATGCCCAATGGAGAGGATGATTTCTACTGCGACCCAACAATGAAGAAGTATTACGAAAACCATGTTAAGGTATAGGAAAAAAAAAAATGAGTACATTATTTTTCATGCAAATATGATTTGTTTGCTAAGTGAAATAATTGATTTTTCTAACTATGGATGTGAAGTTGCTGCCGGGTTGAACACCGTCAACAAAATTGCATACAAAGATGATCACACGATCATGGCGTGGGGCTCATGAATGAGCCTCGTTGCTTGGCTGATTCCTCGGGAAGAATGGTTAACGTAAGCTTTGATACTCATAGATATTATATAGGGTGATTTGATAAAAGATTTTAAAAACAGAATTTGGATATCTCTAACCTTCATTATTTTTGACAAAAGTATCCTCATTTTTGTTGTTGTATTTTGTTTTATTTTTGTAAAAATAACCCTCTTTTTCAAAGTCGTAAGTAAATACAAAAAATAACATAAGCATTTTTATCCAAAATGAGTTATTTTTCATGAAAAAAATATTGAAAGGGTTAGATTTGCCATGTTGAGTTATTAGAGGTTTTTTAATCAAATATTTATATTATATATAACCAGGAAATAAACTGAGTGTTAAAAACTAAACAAACTCAAATATTAATTGAGGGTTAGGTTGAAATGGCAAGTTTTGTGAAATGCTTGGACAACAAGCACTTGCTTGAAATAGGCATGGAAGGAGTTCTCTGTGACTCCATGCCGGAAAGAAGGTCATAAATCCTGGTTACCAGTTGGAACTGATTTCATCACCAACAATCTCATCAAGGGATAAGGCTTTACTGCATACATACATATCCAGTATTTGGTATATATGCTTCAATTCATTACCTAAAACTCCAAGTTAGTTTAAATAAAAACCCGAAAACATTTGGATCATATGTTAATAACATGCCATATGAGTAGTGGAAAGGTTGGAACTTTCCAAAGAATTTATATTTCCTCTCTAGGTAACAAAGAAATTATCAATCTTTTTATGATTACAAACACTCAGTTATACCCCTCTTTATGGGTACTACATGGGGCTACTACAATTGGTTCGTAATCCTTAATGCTGACACATGTCGAGGGGTAGAATGGTTGGTATTGGGGATTAAGTTAGCAGAATCACAATCACTATGTGTCTTCCCATTCTTGTTTGATTGATTACGTAGCTTCTAGGGTGATCAGTCTATCCAGTTTAGTGGGCTAGGTTGGTTTTGATGGCACAAAGAGATAGCATGACCTAACTCCTTTGCTTATATGTCTGATGTGTATCTAACGGGTATTGGGTTTGATGCCACAGGATTGGGCTTGGGCTTCCCGGTTAGTCGGGTTGCTCATGTGCAGTGCACATGGGATTAGACTTATCCCATTCCAAGTAGCATTAATAATTGATTTCCAATTCATGTTGTACATATTTGATCGAAGATTATGTTGTTATAGGCTGTCAGGACAAAATGAATTCTACTCAAATAGCTTGCCATGCAAGGTGGATGGGAAATTCACTCCCATAGATTCAAACAGAATACTAGAAAGCCACTAGTCTTAGCTGAATTCAGAAAATCAGGTAAAGATTTCGGACTGAGCTTGGAGTGCAAGGATCAGTACTTGATCACAGTCTATGAAAGCATGAGAACAAGTTTGAGCGGACCTGAGAAGGGATTGGTGGCAGCGGTTGGCAGCTCCATGGGAGAAGGGATGGACTCCTTTTGGCGATGGATATGGTATTATCTTATCACAGCATGCTTCAACAAGGGGGGTAATTTCGGCAGAGTCACATAAAATGACAACTTTTGGCCGTATGTTGCTAGGAAGAAAACATTGAAAGTCGGTTTCTTGAACGCCTGGCGTCATCTCAACTCTTGTTCTCCCGTTTAGTCATGATCCGCTGGATAAATAGATTAGTTTTCAAATCCTATATCATCAGGGTTTTTTTTCCTTCTATTTATCAAAGCAAGTATAATCTATTGTATTCTGAGTAGTCGAGTGAGTTGAAGTCAGAGCCTGGTGAAGCTAAAATTCTTTTTAGCAGAGTAGGATATATTCAATAAAAAGACCCAGCGTCTGATGTATGTATTGTTTTATCAGTTTTGAAAGAATTTCGGTTTAGTCTTTGTTGTCCTTAGTTTTCTTATTGAGGTTGTTGAATCTGTTTGCTATCTTGACTAAGAATATTACCATTGATTAACTTGCAATAGGGATGTCTAATTCCAGTGTGCATATGTGATTTTGAGAGAGAAAAGAGAGTACAGAAAGAGAGAGAGATTATAGAAAATAGGTCTAGATAAGAATGTATATCACAAAAATACAATTAAACAATATGATAATTAATTGTAGATGATGTTCAGGATGAAGACTATTTGAATTAGTTTAGCACCAAATCAGTGTAGAGAAGCGAAAATTAAGACTGCTGAAAGTATTTTTTGAAAACTATTTTTGAAAAATGTTGTCACATGATATGAGGTAAAGACTACTAGGATTTGAAATCCTTTTAATGTTATTTATAATTTTTAAAATTTTCTTGTGATGCTACAGTGATAATTATTTTCCTTTATTTATATAGTATTTTTTTAAAACCACTTTTCCTAGAAAAACTAAATGTGACATTTTAAAATAACAAATATATGTTATTAGAAAACACTATACTTTTTGTTATTAATAAGCTATTTTAAAATTTTATTTAAATTTTTGATTTGATTTAATTTTTAAATATATGTTTCCATAAATTCAAGCAAAATTGAATTCATTTTAGATTAGGATCAAGACCTACCTTTCTTTTTATTTCATTAAACAAGCTCTCCTAAAAACTCAAATTTATGAGGATTTTAATTTAATATAATATCAGTATTTTAACACCTGCTGGCTATGATGTTTTTGTTTTGCTTATAGTTTAATGTATGATTGAATCCTTGAATATTTTCCCCTTTTGTTTTCTTGTCTATTTTCTTATTATTTTGGTACTGAGAATATTTTTTCTCAAGGCTAGTGTATTCTTCAACAGAGTTTCAACCCACCCCATGATGGGTCTGGAAATAATAATGAAATGTGAATTTGTTAGACATGAACATTCTTTTCACATTTGTGATCTTTTGTAAAATATCCTGAATCTGAACGTTAGACATCTTCATTATGTGGCTGTTTGAGTTGCTTGTTCCTTAGAATGAGATATTGAGGAAATATGAATCCTCATACCCCACATGCTATTGTAGGATTGATTTATCAATGAATTATGGATTTTTCATTTACTATTATGTTTAAATTATGATAACAAGCAGGAAAATGTGTCATATTATTCAACTTATTATAAGGTTAAATTTGTATTGATTTATCTATGAATTACGGATTTTTCATTCACTGCCATGTCTAAAATTTGAATAACAAAAGAAGGAAAATGTGATCAGATAATTTAACTTATTTTTGTGAATCACTCCTCTTACAATTTATCACATAAGAATTGATACATGAATATAGCAAGAATGTGAGGACCGCATCACATGGGTTTTGTGATGTGAGAAAAATTATGGTGCTATTAGTATCTCATGAATTAGTAATATAATTGTAATGTCATGGATGTCATTTTTATTTTCTTATTTTAAGAGTTGAGGGAAAATTTTCCTTTTAAATAATTGAGATATCGACACATTAGGATTTTTTTTTTATTCCACTGTACTTTGTAATCTTTCTCTGATTCATAATTTGTAATATTTCTCATATTCATAATGAAACTTTCTTAACATGTGGTTTTTTCTTTATAAGGGGTTTCACGTGTTTAATTCTTTGTTATTTCATTATTGTGCCATTGATTTCAACAAAATCAATGAGGAACAATAAAACTAACGAAAAATGGACTTCAGTGTCAGGCTATAAAGTATGACACTCCTATAGAAGAGTTGCCAAGGGTGAGATCAGCCATTGAAATCATTCGAAAAGCTGGGTGCAACAGAAGAAATCACATTCTCTAGAGAGAAATAACTCCTTTACGGAATGATAAATCAACGAGAAGGCGTGTTTACAGTAGTGAGAGATCAAATAGAAACCATTGAACGATTTCTAGGTTGTGAAACTAGAGAGAGAATGATGAGTTTTTCCTATGCGAAATCTGGAGCCTGTGAAGAAGACAATAAGCAGAGAAAGATTATCATTATGAGAAAGCAAAATCCACAACACCGTCTATGGAAAAAGTTCTCAAAGTAGCTGTCAATACATATACCTTACTATTGAATTTCCCGCCAACCTCACTACTTATTCAGACAAAATGTTTAATACTGCAGTCAAGCTCGTACTACATATGCTCTAGAAATGTGGCGTAATTTTCTGCACTAAAGTAATTGTATCGCCTATGTGCAAAAGCTTGGATAGATATTCAGTGTCGCTGCAGAATATAGTATATCCATGAACAAATTTGCAAAAGAAGCTAACCAGTTGTAAATATCTTCTTCATCTTCATCTTCATCTTCTTCACATCGGGGCGTCAACAACATTATTACTAACATTCTGTATGCGTCGTATCCATTGGGAGGATCGCTATGATCAGTGAACTGTGTGTGGTGATAGCTTGTTTGTGCACTGGCACTACTAGCATCTTCTGCGATGTTATGTGAGTATATAAGATGGAAGCCACACTCTTTCACTTCTACCGGTAAACCTTCAAGCCCATGGAATGAAGCCTTGAGACGTCTCCATTTGTTTGACCAATAGTGTTTCTGAATACCAACCTTGGGATAATGATACACACATTTCATTTGGTTCAACACAAATTTGGCAGCAGGAGAAGCAGATATTATCCACATCCCACCCAGATCTTTCACCACAGAAATTCAATTTGCAGTTAAACCAACCACGACCCAAAGGAATACAAACAGAGAATATAGAAAATCCTAAGAAGTCATTATTTTTGTGCCAATTTGGAAGAAGCTCTAGTACTATTTGAGATCCTTTTTCTCGTTGTCTTATCCACTTCAGATTTCAGCATTAGTGGCCTATAGATAAGAACTTTGATTGCCTTGTTCAATAGCAATCACATTCCAGCTCCTGTACAGAGGGTGTAAATACAATGTTGTTATTATAGAAAGAAAAGGGGTAAAATTGTTATGAATAAAAATCATACCTCAATTGCTGATTTGAAACATTTGAGCAAAGGGAAAACCAAAGAAGATGTGGACTTCTAAGTGTAACGTAGTGGAAGGTGATTTGGAATTGACTTGGGGCAGTGACTCAAGTCACGGACTCTCAGTTTAGAAAGTCGAATGATGTCTGCCGCTATGCTACTAAAACAGCTGATGCTTAGATTAAGACATGAAACTCCCAGAGACTCTAGACATTGCAAACTCCCCAGATTCTCAGGAAAATTCTCAGTTCTGTACAGAGATCAACATATAACCGCTTAAGAACCAGCTTGTGCTTTCTGGAATGTTGACACAAGGTTATTGCAATTTTCAGAAGTTCCACCCAAATCGAGTGTCTTAAATTTACCATATTCTAAGATTTCTGGAAACACCCTTGGGGTTTGAACAGCTAGAGCAAGAGAGTTATAAGAGATTTCAAATAACCAATGCTTTCAGGAAGACGCACAAGGTTGTTGCAACTTGTGAAATAAAAATAAGGAAGCTCTTGTAGATGTTGAATTGATTATGTTGCTTCTTCTATAGTCGTTCTATCTAAATACAGCTCTTTTAAGTTTCCCATATCCATAAGGATTTTTGGGAAGCCCCTTAACTAAGAACAGTCTGAGCAGAAGAGATTTGTGAGGGATTTCAACTCATATCACTCTTGCAGAGAGAACTAAGGTTGTTGCAACGTCTCAGATTCAAAGTTGGAGCCCTTGTAGATTTTCAACTGATGATGGTGCTTAGTTCTTCTATAGCAGATGCTTCAAATCAAAATTACAAACTTTTCCATATTCTCCCATATTTCCATGAAACTCCCTTAGATTTGACAGCCAAAGCAGAAAGATTGTAAGAGATTTCAAAGCACAAATGCTTCCAGGAAGACGCTCAAGGTTGTTGCAAGTTTCTAGTTCAAGAATTTGAAGTCTTTCGAATTTTGAATTGATGCTGACCGATTCTTCTATAGCAGTTCCATCTAAATGAAGCTGTTTCAAATTTTCCATATCCTCAAGGATTTCCGGGAAGCTCCTTAATTGAGAACAGCCTGAGCAGAAGAGAGCTGTAAGGGATTTCAACTTGCTTATGCTACTTGGAAGACTCGTAAGGTTTTCGCACCCTCGCAAACATAAGCTATCTGCAGGTTGTAAGGAACCCTCAATATTAGGTAATTCATTGATGTCATCTTCATTTACACAAAGCTTTAGTTGGGATTTCTCATCCTGTTGACACTCCCAACAAATAGTTGACATCATTGCCTTACCAGGGTTGTGTTCATGAGCATGGGCATATATAAGATGGATCCCACACTCCACTTTCATTGCTTTACATTCTGAGGAGCCACAAAAGGAAGCCTTTAATTGCTTCCATTTATTTGAGCGATACTTCATCTCAATTCCCACCTTAGAGACAATAAAACATCCATTGTTGGAGCAGTAGCAATTAGACTTAATCAGAATCAGCCACCAACTGACATTCCTGACTAGAAACGACTCAGATTACAATTGAAGTAAGTTCCATCCATCTCCAGTCTCGCCTCAGATTCATTATCATTTAGTACTGGATGATCATAAATAGAGTACAAAACAAAACCCAACAAGTCACTATCTTTGTACCAATCTTGGGGAACTTTGCTACTACTTCATATCCCTTTTCCTGAGGCCTTATCCATTTTGGAATTTCACCACTTTCGGAAATATATACACTAAGTCCCACAGAAGTTGGTTCTCGAACATCAATCATGCATTCCAAATCCTGCAGAAGATAAAATTAACTTATAAATTAATCAATCCCTCATGTCTCTGCATACAAGAACAAAAAAAAAAAAAGGAAGAAAGAAAAAAACCAAGTAGTGGTAGGAATCAAATTACTGAATCACTGCTAAGGCATTGAATAGCGAAGATGAGAGTAGACGTGATGAAGTTCCCAGCCATCTGCACCCATGTACATCTAAGACTTGCAAACTGGACGGAAGCTCTACAATTTGTACAAGTCTTGGGCAGTGACTCAAGTCAAGGACTTTCCAACATAGAAGTTGATTGATCCTAGTAGGTATGCTCCTAGAACCATTCTCCCTTTAGAACTAATTGTTTCAGAATGATGAGCGCCAAATTTCACATTAGGAGTTCCTCCATCTATTTTGCAGTAACTTAGATCTAATACTTGTAATGAGTCCAAGCAGCAAATATCACTCATGATTACTTCTCGCATGAGATTTGACTCAGAAAGATATAGCAATTTTAAGGAGCATAAACCCGACAAAGAAATCAACTGGCAACACACATTGATTTGAAGCCATCAGCGCAAAGAACTTCTATCTTTTAGCCTCCCCCAGGTTTTGTGGCAATTTCTGGAAATTTAGGCAGTAACTGACATTGAGACATTGAAGAAAGCATAAATTACAAATACTTTCGGGAAGGGTCACAAGTTCTTGGCAACCTTTTAGATTCAACATTTCAAGCATACTAAAATGTTCGATTGATGACGGTAGCTCTTTTACAGCTGTTCTGTCCAAGTGAAGCTCCCTTAAGTTTTCCATCTTATTCAAGACTTGTGGAAAACGCCATAGCTGTGAGCAATTAGAGCAAAAGAGAGATTTTAGGGAGTTGAACTGATCCCAAATGTTTGTTGGAAGACTCAAGGTTTTTGCAGTCTCGCAAACATAAGGTATTGACAGTATTAGCAACAGCAGTGGGTATACATGGTTGATTGGATTTGGATGACCCTTTAAACAAAGCTTCAAGTTTGTAACATTCATTTGACAATCAAAGCAGCTAACATCCACATCCCTAGTCTGTACCATCGGATCATACGAATATATCAGTTGAAACCCACACTTGAGCACCTTACAATTTTTGTAAGGGGCCAAAAATTCAGCTTCAAGAGATGTGAATTGATAAGAGCGATACATCTCCATAATGGCAACCTTGTGATACAATGTCACCCACATTTGTTCAGAGGCATCTCCATAATGGTAGGATTTACGATTAGTACCAAATTGGAGATCTTGCATTAAGTTGGGAGGAGATTCAAATCCATCACCAAAGGCCAATACGCATGCTAACTCAGTGGAGATCGAAGATTCAAATTCAACAAAATCCTTAGCTGATTCATTTAGGGATTCCTCACCAAATTCATTCTCAGTCTCATAATTAGCAGATCCATTATCTGATTCAATCTCAGATTCATGTGCAGAATCATCGCTTTCACGTATGCCCTCACTTCTATCAAGTGGAACATAGACACAGCATATAGCAACCCGAGAAGTCATTATTTTCATACCAAACTTTGACTCTATACTTATATAAGACCCCTCTTTCTGATTCCTTATCCACTCTGGGATCCCGGTAGCACCCTGAACAAATTTCTAAGATTACTTGGCCGAGTACCAAGAATCAATCATACTTAATTTATCTGAACTTCTCTTGTATTCCAAATCCTACAAAGAAGCACAAGGTATAAATCTTGGGGGTCTACGCCATTATATGAGTTTTTATTGGAGTTCGTAATTTATCAGTTTTTTTAGTTAAATTAATTTACCTAGTTTACTTTATTTGATTATGCTGTTGATGGATGTCGACTCAATATCTCTTAGTTGCTAATAATAAACCAACATGGGAAGTAGGTGACCAAGATTAAATACAGGAAATATGAAGTGAGGGGAAGCTGAAACTAAAAGTGGCTTGTAGTGCTTATAGAATGCTAGTCTTATTTCATTATAATGGATCTTGAGATTATGAGATATGACAAATAGTTTCATATATTAATGTTTATAAATAGTGGTCTCCAGAAGGCATCTAAAATGATACTTAACTGAATGGATCCACAACAAGGCCAAGCACCTTATGTGCAAATTGCATAAATCCATTAATTGATTAAAACAAACATTTCACTCATGGAATAGGCATTTTAATTAGGATATTAAGACTCTGATTTGATCAAAATGAGGATGAGCCTAGACAAAAGGAAACATGCTAGTGTTTTTGGTCTTATTCTATGATAACGTTCTACTCATTGCAAATTGACAGATATAACTATATTGTTCTTGGACACAGTCCATAGTGTGTTTGGACACTTTTGGGATGAAGTAATGTGCAAGACATATATAAAATATGTGGCAAGTAAAGCATACACACAATTTTCGTGGTTTGGAAGCGCCCAGTCTACAGTTTGTGCCTAGGTAATTTCCATTTATATGATTCAATGTTACAATTCATCTTATGTGGTGAAACTAGACTCCTCTCCACCACTTAACCTTTCTTGAAACCTAATAATCACTCATAAAGGAATTCATAATAAACTCCCTTTAGGTATCTTCTCATCCATCACTTTGCCCCATACCAGCGTTACATCAATATAAGATGAAGAAAATAAAGAACATCATCATTCACACAAGGTGAAAGGTTTTTAATGTGTAATACCCCAACTAAGTATCTACACTCCGCAATCACACAAGGAGTCTACATATTGTGGATAATAGGGCACGGAGTTGAACTTCGTTTAGTTAATATTTAAACATTGTATTAGAGTGTAGTTAATTCTTTATAGTGAGATGTTAAATTAACTTTAGAATTGGATTATGAGGAAGGTTGATGACATGATTTAGGAATTTTCTTAAGCATATTTTGTGTTTATAATGTTGCAAAAAAAGAAAAAAAAAGTGAGTGACATCTCTAGATTAGGCTAATTGATTAATTAGACAATCATGTTGATTAATTAATTAATTAGAATCCTTTTGGGACAACATTAAGTAGCTCCAACCCTTAGTAGAGTACTCATCAAGTTACAAACGTTTAGTTAGGAAAAACCTATAAATACCCTCTGAAGTTTAGTTACTAAAGAACATTAAAAAACATAGTTAACACAAGAAGGGTGGATAAGTTGCAAAATTTTTGAGGTTTTACGCCATGTGCTGGTTTTGGAACTTTTGGTCTAAGATTCCCTGTTTACTACAATAGCTCACTCATTCCCCCATTAAAAAAATCACAAAATTTGGAAACTCGACATGTGTGAAGTAGCAGGAATGGATTTATCCATTTGTTACCTTTTCTAACTGGGAGGGGCATGCGGGTAGGCTACCTTGGGACATATCACGAAAACCTGCGGGTATTTGTACCTCCCCAGAAAATCATCGCGATTTTCTGATTTGGCACAATTCACTAGAGAGCGCGCTGGGTGGCAATGAGGTCTCGATTGAGTTGTGCGCATCTAGAAGTCGTGGGCTTGAAGGAAGCCTCTGGAATTTGTGAGCTTCTTGTGGTAGTTCAAACCTAGGGCTCTTAGTTAGACAGGTTAGTGATATCTAAACATCAGCGAGGAATATTCCCCCTTCTTCATACGTGTTAGAAGACTCCATAGATCTAATACTTTTAATGAGCATAGATGGAAAATTTCATTCAGACTCCCTTCATTTAGATTGTAGTTTCTCAAACTTAATTCTTGCAATGCGTTCAATATGTTCTCTCTCTTTTTTACTCTTGGCATTAGATCGCATTGATCTAAATATAGTATCCTTAAGTGAGATAAAACTAACAAAGAAGGCAATCGACAACCGACCGATTTCAAAGAAAGAGTCTCTAGACATGGCATTCTCTCCAAGTCCTTTGGCAATCTCCCAAGTTTTGAGCACCCGTCAAGACTCAGAGTTGTAAGAGAACTCAAATTACAAACACTGTTCGAAAGACTCTCAAGGTTTTTATAATTGTTCAAACCCAAGCCACAAAGGCCTTTAAGAAGTTCAATCGACGATGGTAGCTCTTTTATAGTTGTTTCATCTAATCTAAGATCCTCTAGTTTTCCAATATTGTGCTTGATTTCTGGAAAACTAGTTAGCTTTGAACAACCATTGCAATGAGGAAGTAAAAGGTGTTTCAACTTATGAATGTCTCGAGGAAGAGTCTCAAGGCTCACACACCCTATAAAATTCAAGGAAAAAAAAAGGTTAGTTTATTAGCCTTAACATGCATGGGCAGCAACCTTTAAGCTATATTTGGTTCCCGGAAAAGATTGAGAGAAAATACATGAAGAGAGAAAAAGTGAAAGTATATAAAAAATAGAGTTAAATTGATAAATCATTTTTATTTTCTACTTCAAACTCATATTATCTATTTAACTAATACAATATAAAATTGAATAAATAAAAAATGTATAAGTTTCTAACTTCAACTCGGTTTTATTTTATTTGGTTTGTTAGATTTTTTTTTTTTAAACAACTAAATATAATAATTTTTTCTTATAAAGTTTTTTTCTTTCCTTAATCCTTTATAGAATCAAAACATAACTTTGTTCAAACTTATACAACCTGAAGAACTTTGAAACTCCAAATTTGGCATGGTTGAGAATCACTTTGAATCCATAAGCCTTAATTTTTTTAAGACAACGCAACAAAATAGAATTTCTTTTAATAAATCATTTAAAAAAAATTTAGAAATTAGAAAATAAGAGCATAAATAAATAATATATAATCGTACCAAGTTTTCTTTCCAAAGTCGTTTTATGTTGCTATTGTTCAAACATAGATGTACAAGATTGTTTGCATGAAAATTTGATGGTAGAGATGCTAAAAATATCCATCCCAAATGAGACATGTCAAGTCATCAGAAGAAAATGCAAAATCTTCAGAAAGTTGCACACGTTTGTAATTGACTGCAAGCAATCTAAGTCTAGTCATCCTCTTGAAAGCTTGAGACGTAAAATTTATTTGTTCTGGTGTGCTCTCATTTTCAAGGACTATCCCTTCAATTTTTTCGGTCCCCTATATAAAAAGATTATAAAATAAGCTTAGCGCAACATCTATAAATCAAACCTTTCTAAGATGATATATGTAGATAAATAACTTCTTAATTAAATAAAAAAGAAGCCCTTGAAGCTTGATTCAAATGGTAATTAAAGGGGTGGGATGAGTTTTCGAGTGGTCTCAGATTTAAGTCTATATGAAAGTACTCTATATATATATATATATATATATATATCTTACCGTATTTCTTGTCAATACTAGATGAACTTCCATATATCTCCATAATTTGCTTCTCTCAAGGGGTCATTAGGACATTCTTTATAAACAATTTCCTTACCCACTTGGGTTAACAAATCATGCATCTCTATCATTTTATCCTTTGAAATGGCTATAAAACACCTATCCACTAGAGCATTTATTCACTTTCTGCATTGAATTTGGAACAATCCAAAATTGTTGTAACTGCTTCCATGTTATTTCCCTTCAAGAAACATGCAATGTCAAGAAATATCATCTTTTGCGTATCATCCAATCCGTCATAACTTATTTTGAGCACATTTGTAATTTCCATGTTAGGCACTTGTTCCAGCTTCTTCAATTCACTTTTCCAATCTTTTACTCCCTTTCGGAATAAAAGAGAACCCAAAACTTTCAGTGCTAATGGAAGACCATCAGCATATTGCACTATATGGATAGAGAGATCTCTATAACCTTTCTTAGGGAGATGTTGTTTGAAAGCATAAGAACATAAAAGTTGAAGAGCTTTGACATTATTTAATTTGTCAGCTTCCTTTATATAATCCACTCCATGTGCCATTAGCAAATATTTTTTTCTAGTAGTTATGACGATTCTACTTCCATGACCAAACCAAGAATGCTTTCCAACTAGGTGCTCTAATTGTCTCGAATCATCTATATCATGTAGAAAAACAAGAACCTTTTTGGAGGAAAGCTTGTCCTTTATTACTTTGACACCATCATGAATACTCTGTAAAGTCAATTGTCCCTCACCCGAATTATCATCAAAGTTGTTATTTGTAGCTTCAATATACCAGAGAATCTTTGGTAAGATTCTTCCTCTGACATTTGTGAGGAAATAATACTTCGAAATTAGTTCGAGATTTTGTTATGAAAGGCAGTAATGATGTTCGTCTTGCCAATTCCACCCAAGCCGCGCCAACCATACGAACACCATTTAAATGAATGTTTACTTGATGATATTAATGTTTCCAAGAGAATCCATTCAACAATGTTGTCGTTAACATCTAAAACTTAAATTATGATTCATGGGTTCCTCAATAATATCATCAATAATCTTTGATTCGTAGCTGCCAATTGCAAGCACAAGAACATGTACTTTGCATTAGAATTAGTCGAAAATAAATCATGTAAAGGAAATTTAATGAAACATATTTTTAACCTCTTGTTAGAGGCAACAGGAATTTAAATAGAAAGGAAACAAACCACTTTTATTGAACTATGTATAAGTACAGTTATGAGAGAACATGTGAAAGAAATGATAGAAGAAAACGCAAAATATAATTCATATGCATTAGCATAAGCAGGGAAAAACATAGGTGGTGGTTGTTTTTTCACTTGGTTCCAAACAGAACTTTTGTTTAACATAATACTAAATAGAAATTATCCTATGGATTTCCTCGTCAACAATATCGTCAATAATCTTTGATTCATACATCAGTACAAAAGCGTAACAGAACATCATGTACTTTGCATTAAAACTAGTTGAAAAGACAATAAATCATATTTTGATAAAAACAAGAATTTAAAAAATAAAAAACAAAAGACTTTTTTTGATAGAAGCCTTAATCAAGTTTTCAAGAAAAATATCAATCTTGCATCTTATGTGAATTTGACCCAATAATTGGAAAAATAATTGAATTGGGGTAGGGGTCTCTCGAAAAAAAAAACCCTATAAAAAAAATTACTACAACTCTTGCTCTAAATTTTTTGATTTATCTGCTTAAAATTGCAATGTCATCTAATACGGTGGTATTTCATTTTTAAAAATTTTTTATTTCTATCTGTCATATATATATATATATATATAAGGGCACCGTCCTTGGTGTGTTCGGACTCTGATGTGCAAGAAGTCCGAACTTTGTGCGGCCTGTCTGAACATTGTGTGGGACGGTTAGTGTGCAAGCTAGAGACAAAATATATGCAGTAAAATAAAAGCACACACATTAGTTTATGAAATATATGCAGTAAAATAAAGTAAAATACATCTACTTACGTCCACAGGACTGTGTTCAGATGTAAGGATTTCAACTGATCAAATTAATTCAAGGTTTACTATTAGTCTTATATGGTACGAGACTCCCTTTCTACCCACAACTGTTTTTGAAACCTAATCACCCTAATGAAATTCAGAATGAACTCCATCCATTCCTCTCTTAAACGCATTGCACACTCATAACCCACATTACATCAATATAAGATGAATAAAATAAAGAACACCATCTTTCACACAAGGTGAAAGACGTTTAACGTAATACACTGTCAGTATCGCCTCCACTCCTTTATCACATCTCAGATGGATCTCATTCTTCTCAAGATCTGTTGTAGAATCAGAGTGATGAGTAACCTGATAATCACAGATTTATAGCCCTTGCAATTTAGTCTTAGAAGTCTTGATAGGGGTGGATCATTATCCTAATATGACTCCATATTCTACCTACTATTTTCTGTATTTTCCGCTAAGCTTTTCATAGTTGAATAGAGAACTTACGGTAGTATCCTCTTTAGAATAAAAACCTAATTTGTTTCTAATTCTACTTTGATAACTTAGATGCTTAGGATCTTCTTGATTTCATCTTTATTCACTTATTCATTTGTTAGTAGAGTCCTACACTCGTTCTAACTCCAGTTCAAAGTGGGTCCACATACTAAGTCCTATTCCAAGAAGAATCCTTCCCTTATAATAATTCATGTTGCATCAAACCATGTGGCATAGTCCTAGATTGAGTAGACTCCTTGTTCCAACGTCATCCTGGAGATTATCTCCTAGGTGGATTTTCTGACCTTTAACATTATCCATAGGATCCAGAGAAATCCTAGACCTCTTCAATTTCTTCATTCCAGTTTGGGCTCCAAGAGTCCTAGATAAGTTCCGAACATAGTCATGACTCTCTCGTGACTGACATGTCCCTGTTCTAGTCCGGATTGCTTACAAGAACTTCATGTTTAAACCTTCACATCTTCATCAAACTTGAACTCTGAAATAGACATCTTCATGTGAAATAATGGGGATGAAGATAGTGCCAATTCTAAACCCAACTATATATATATATATATATATATATATATATATATATATATATAGAGAGAGAGAGAGAGAGAGAGAGAGAGAGAGAGAGAGAGAGAGAGGCCCTTATGGTGTCTTTATTTAAAAAAAAATTCCTAAAACTATGAAAATGGGTTTGGGAAGATTATTTGTTGAAGTCACTGGTGAGGCAGCAGTAGGCAGCACTTTGAAGGTTGAGATTGGTAGATAACCCACCAGAAAGAACATACTAAATTGTATGATTTAGACCATAAACAAGATGTGAAGAATGATTTTGCCTACAAGATTACAACATGTTTAACCTTTAAACTTTAATTAATTTGAGTTCATTAAAGCTCATAGATGTTTTCTATATCAGCTGAAAGAGAAAAGGAGAATTCTTAAAAATGAGAAGCGAAAAGAAGTTACAATTACCTGTCCTCCACATGTTATCCAGCCAGATTACCTGCTTCCCTCATGGCATTCTTCCATCTTCTTATCTTTTCCTTCTTCTCCTCATCTGCATTTTCCTCATGACGGGCAAAGGCTTCTTCAAAAATCCCCTTTTGGTTCCGCACTACAAACGGATCCACATGATAGAAAATTGGAATAAGCTTTTGTTCCCTTTCCACTTTGCAGTTGATGACCTTGACCAGCTCTTCCAAACACCATTTGGAATGAGCATAGGTTTTTGAGAACAATAACAGAAATCCTTGATTCTTCAATAGCTTGTAAGAGCTCTGGTGCGATCTCTCCTCCCTTTGGAAGCTCGTCATCATCTCTAAAGGTTTTAAGATTGTTATGAATAAAATTTGAGTAGAGGTGATCAGTAAAGTTTGTGCAAGAATCTTCACCTCTAAAACTCAAAAACACATTGTAACTCCATTGAGAATGAGAAGAAAAAGTGGAAGAAGAAGAAGAGGGTATCATCTGGATGCTACTGGAGGCCATGGCTCAACAAAAATTGGAAGAAAAATCAAGGTTTTTGGGTATTGATGACTTAATTCTCTTGGTCCTATATATATGTAAAGTGTTTCAGGGTATAGCTTTGTGGCTTTGAATGATAGTTTCTGGTTCACACTTCACTTGAGTCATGACCGTACACCTCAATTATTCCCCTACGTTCTTTTTCTTTTATATTTACTTCCACTTTTCCCCTCTTTGGCCTACATTCCTGCTTTTGCAATTTACATTGTTATTTTCTTTTCTTCTTTTTTTCCCCAATAATTTCAGTTAGTTGAATTGCATATCTTTATCCGAAGAGTTTTACAAGAATATAGTTTACTTCATAGATTGAATTTGATAAAGATTTGATGGAATTATAGTGAAGTCCATTGTAGGACTAGGAAGTAGTTAGGCCCACACCTGTGGAAATCCAGAAGTGGTGTAGGGATGTGCTGGAACAGGGAGTTTAAGTTAGGGCGAGGCTAATATGGGACAAAAGATAGTTTGCAAGTTTGGAGGCCAAAGAACTTGGGGAGCAAGTAACTGATGGACCGATTTTGTAAAACTCGAGAAAATTCAAATTTTCTGAAAAATGGTAAAAAGGTAATTTCGGTCAAAACCCGAAATTTTTCTAGATTTCGGATGATGAAACGAACTTTACCTTTGGAATTGTCTCCACGAATACCAGCTACCCGCATTAATTCGTCGAATTCGAAGCACGGTCGAATTTCCGTTTTAAACACTTAGAGTGTCGGGTAATGCGTAAAGCGGCTTGTAGAACATGTGATGTAACAAAGTCACCTAATACATGTACTCATGTGACACATGTTTCATGATTAGTGAGATGATGGGAATGAATGACTTAGATTAAGCCATGTGTCAAAAGTCACTTAAAGGGGACAAGGATGGAATTATTGGAAAAGATTAAATGAGTATAAGACAAAATAGAGGAATAGTTTTCTTCTCAAAACAAAAGAGAAATCGGCAGTGAGTGGGATTTCCAGATTCTAGAGAGAGAGCTATTTCTCTCTAGATTTCCCTCTGTTCGGACAGTCATTTAAGCGATTCAAAGTAAAGCTATTCACGTAATGAGGAAATTTCTGACGTGGGCCAGCTGGGATTTGGTGGAGTTAAACCATTTCGAGAGGTGAGGATTTTTCCTACTTGGTTTATTCTTTGGCTAAGAATACATTTTATGGATAGAGAGATTTGTTGAGGCCTATGAAGAATTTGTGTTATCGGTTTCAAAGCTTTGTGAGCCAGGAGTAAATCCTAAATTGTGTGGTCAGTGAGCAGGTGCTGACAGAAGGATTTCATGATTCATGCTGATCTAGATGTGATTTTGTGTTGTTGAGTGATTCAAAATGAATTGCTTGTATTTGATAATTAGCCCATGTGAGCTAATTTTGGTGTTATTGATGTGGATTTAATAACATGAATTGTGTGAATTAATTAATATATACATGTTTTATATATCAGCATGAGTTGTTGGGATTGGCATATTCAATTATATGCAACTGGGGCACCCTAGAATATTAGGAGTGAGTGCATGGCAGAAAGAAATAAAAGGAAAATATTGTGAAGAATTTCGTGGGATTTTCCGGAGAATTGTGTTGGGAGATTGTCCAACAATTCACGTAGGAGGGGCCCATGAATTGTTTCGGAAGGTTATCTAACAGATTCGCCTTGGAGGGTTATCCAATAAATTTTACCAAAACTTCATTAGTAAGTTTTCGAATAGCTTTGTTTGAAAAGCGTATTTTTTACTATATTGGCTTAGGCATGTGTAGAGGGGAGTTAGTGAGGACTCGAAACATAGTGGGCATGTGGTGACTCAATGAATCATATATTTACTTAGAGGTGTGATTGTTTGTCATGACATGTGCACTTAGGTGGGAGTAACACGTGAAATTATCGCTACTAGACTTGCTCACACCACAATCGAGAGAATTAAGCTCTTTGATGCAGGAACCAATCGGAAAGGCGACACTCATTAGAGTCATTTTGAGAAGAAAGTAGACATGTGGCTTTGACATAGATTATTTAAAACAATGTATTAAATTCTTAATTTTTAATATATTATGTCAAAATGATATCGACTCTTGAACTATTGGAATATAGTTGGTTGGATATTTTAGTGAGTATTGATGTATGGGCCCATATGGCCATTTTTACTCATTTTAATTGTATATGGACCCGGTGTGGGCTTTTTTTTAATTGTTGGGACAGGTTGCCCTGTGATTGGGACAGGTTTTGGACCTTGGGTAGAACTCCACATAAAGGGAGACTACTTTGAAATCCTGGTATTCCATGAGGTTGTGGGTTTGTCCATGGGACCCACAGAAATGGGCGTCAGGATTTTAACAGGAGTGGATAAAGATCAAATCAAAGAGGATCGGACTTCTAAGCTATCAAACAAAATTAAACAAATTAGGATTCTAATGCGAAAGTTGTTGAAGTAGCAAGTTTCTTTATTCTATCTTGATAGCTTAAAGGAAAGTATAGAAAATAGAAGGAAGAGTTTGAGTCATATTAGGAAAATGATCCAACCTTATCAAGACTTCTAAGACTGAATTACAAAGGCTATAAATTTAGGGCTTGCAGAGGTTGGTCAGCATGGATTCGAGTGAGAAGCGAGGAAGAATTAGCGAAGTACGGACATGTTGAAGGAGTGTGGGTGTGGATACTCGATTGGGGTGGTACGTTAAAGAAGCCTTTCGCATTCGGTGAAAGTTGTGTTTCAGTATTCATCTTGTGTCGATGTAATGTGGGTATGGGTGTGCGATGTTATTAACGGGAATGGGGAGTTCATTAAGATTCCGATAGGAGTGATTGGGGTTTCCTTGAAATTCGTGGTGAAATGGAGTCTCGTACCACATAAGACTAATTGTAAATCTTGAATAAGATAAGTCGAAATTCTTGCATCTAGGCATAACCCCGTGTAAGCAATTGTCGAACCATGTAAAAAGATTGTGCGTGCTTGTGTTTTTATGCATATCCTTTATATCTGCTCTGCACACATTCAGTCCCAGAACACAGGGGGAGTTCTAGCATTTCCTACTAAAGTCTGAACCGTCGCACAGTCCCGACATCAGGAATTGTATTCAAGAAGACACACTTATTTATGTCAATTTCTTAGATATATAAAAAAATAAAAAGAATGATCAAATCTCTTATGGTGGTGTTGTTTTCTTTTTCTACTTTGACCTAAATAAAATGGAATTTGATTTTATATATTAATTTATTTATCTTTTATTATTTTATTATTTTAATATTTTAAAATACTAAATATTAACAGGATAAAAAATCATCATAAATTGTAGGATTAATTACATAAATGGTGCCTCAATTTTTCGATTTTTTCTATTTTAGTGTCTTAACTTAATTTTTATTCAATCAAGTATCTCAACTCTTAATTTTTGTTCAATCAAATGCTTTGTGACTAATCAAAACTTATTAGGATGTCAAATCGAACAATAAAAATTGGATCCACATGACATTTCACATCATATAAAAATAATGAGATTGATTAAGTGATCTTTTAATGATGTAGCGAGATGACAAAATTGTCATTTCCACATTACGAGCTACTATCTATTTGTTTCATTAAAAAAGAAATTGATAAAATTAGCTACTATAGAATTAAGATAAAGATAAAATGTTTTTTTCTTAAAAAATAATATTTAAAAAAAAATAAATTCAAATTATATTATATTATTTTTACTCATTTTTTAAGTGAAAATTATATATGAATAACTAAAAATAAAAACATTATATATTGAAATTATTTTAAAATAATTAAAATAATTATTTTTATCTCAATATTATAGTAGCTAAGTTTACTAATTTCTTTTTTATTGTAACAAAGAGATAACAAAAACCCTGAAAGAACAATATTGACTTTTCACCTCATCTCATCATTTTTTTTGTGATATGGAATGTTATGTGGTCCAATTTTTGTTGATTTAACATCCCAATGAGCTTTGATTGGTCAGGAAAGAATTGATTGAACAAAAATTAAGAATTTAGATACTTGATTGAACATGTAAGACCCGAGAAATTCCAATTTCTGGAAAAATGGCAGAATCGTAATTTCGGTTACAAAATTGTAATTTCGGTTAAAAATCCGGAATTTATTCTCTGGATCTCGGATGATGGAATGGAATTTACCGTTGGAATCGTCTCATGAAATCTACAAGCTAGCACGTCCCGAATTTCGTGAATTAGAGACGGTCGAGTTGACATGTTTTTCGAGGCATCGGCATTTAGGTCTTAGTAAAGCGTTTTGATCTGACAAAAAGTCACATATAACACGTACTCATATGCCACCAAGTGGCATGGCTGAAAAGGATGAAAATGAATTTACTTAGAGATAGTCATAGAATGTCAGCGGGAAAAGAAGGGATATTAAAATAGTCATTGGAATTTATGCTTCAAATGATAATAAAACAAAGTTTGCATAGTACTCATCTTCTCAAATTGAAAAGAGGAGAAAAACGTGAAAAGGAGGGGAATTTCTTACAATGGCGAAAATGGTGTGATTTTAGAGTGAGAGAGAGAGCCTTCTCTCTAGGTTTACGGGCGATCCGATCGTCAGAATTCTTCGGGACAAGAAGCAAAGCTACTCTACGCGGAGAGGCCTACGCGTGGGCATCGGATTTGAGGAGTTTCGACAAACTCCGAGAGGTAGGGGATTTTTCCTACTTGGGTTTTACACTTTATTTAAGTGTTTTATAATGTTTCGGTTGGTATGAGGCCTTGAACGGCCGTTTGATCGGTCCCAAAACATGGGACCGAATTGTTTGAATTTATGGAACCCAAATTTGGTCTCCGTGGCTGTCACGGGCTGTTTGGGTGGTTAATTGGTATAATTTATGCCATAAATCATGTTGTGGTTTGTATGAGGCTGGAAATGGCCATGAAACCCGGGTTTACAAAGTGAACCTATGATTGGTGATTTGCAGGGAATAGTAGTAGGGGTTTCACTATTCAGAGAATAGTGTTCTAATCATTTTTGTGAAATAATGTGTTTGGTCAGTGGTTCAAAGTTGAATTGTTAGGTGTTTGATCATTAGCCCAAGTGAGCTAATTTTTGGTGTATGGAAATGTGAAGTTACATAACATGATTGTGTGATTTAAATTATGTGAATATATGCATGATTATATATTTTCATGTGTTATAGAATTGAAATAGAATTGGCATAATGCATTCCATATGCACTGGGGCACTCTAGGACGATAGGAGTGAGTGCATGAGGTAATTCTTGAGAGAATGGTTCGGAGGGTTGTCTAAAAATAATGAATATCGGAGGGTACTCCAAATAAAATATCAATCGTCGGAGTCGGCCCAATTGATATACATCGGAGGGTAATCCATACATAATATCAATCGTCGGAGTCGGCCTAATTGATAGATATATCGGAGGGTTGTTCACAAATAAAAACTAAGGTTCTCATACGTGGCTTAGGCGGGTGAGGAGTCGAGGAGGGACTCGGGATATGAGATGATCAGGTTAGACATTCAAGTAGGATCATGCATTTTGCTTGAACGTGTGTTTATTTTGGGCATTGCGTATGCACTTAGGTGGAAGTAGCCCGCTTAGAATTTGATTCCTTCCTGCGGGCATTAGCTCACCACAATCGAGGATACTATTTTCTGAGTGGAGCGTGCGAGGAGATGGTTCATTATAGAAGCCGTTTAGAAGAAAGCTGGAATGTGGCTTTGATGGTTTTGCATGTATTAGAATGTTTTTCATTTTAATATATGTGTTGTATAAGAGTAGATAATTAACTCTTGTAACTATGGTACATAGATTGCTGATATGATGTTTATAGTATGGTTTATGAGCCCCAGTAGCGTTTTACTCATGTTATGGATTATCTTGGATAGTTGGAATATATGTTGTGAGTATAATCACGGGTGAGAGGTCAAGTTTTTACTACGCCTTAGTTGTATGAGACCACTGTGTGGTCGTGATGTTGATTGGGACGGGTTATGTATCGGGTAGAGCTCCCTTGTACAAAGGGACTACGCCCGATTTTCATAATTGGTGTCGGGTAACTTGGGCATCTGCTTAATATTCCCATGGGTTGTGGTGATCAGCGGACTAACACTGTTTTTCTTTGATTAAAGAAAAGTTAGGCTTCTTTGTTTAGCATTACTAGATTTTGAGAAGTTATTTAAGGTAGAGTGTGATGCTAGTGGAATTGGTATAGGGGTTGTTTTATCCCAAGAGAAGAGGCCGATAACTTTCTTTAGTGAAAATTTGTGCCAAGCAATGCATAAATGGGCTGCCTATGACAAATAACTTTATGTTGTTGTGAGGGCTTTGAAAACTTGGAAGCATTATCTCATAGCCAGGGATTTCATTCTCTATACTAATTGTCAGGGCTTTAAGTACTTAAGTACACAAAAACAAATTAGAAGTGATGCATGCTAGGTGGTTAGCTTACATAGAGAAATTTCCTTATAAGCTTGTCCATAAATCATGACAACAAAATAGGGTGGCGGATGCATTAAGTAGACGAGTGGCTTTGATGAAAACCTTGAGTTTGGAGATAGTAGGTTTTGAGACATTGACGGAATTGTATGCAGATGATGATGACTTAAAAAGGTTTGGGTTACTTGTGTGCTTTAACAACCTTGTGATGATTTTTATATACAAGATGGTTCTCATGAAGAGTGGGAAGCTTTGTCTTCCTCGCACTTCTCTTCATGATAAGGTCATTAGAGACTTGCATGGTGGTGGTTTAGCGGGCCATCTTGAAAGATCAAAACCATTGAATCAAGTGAAGGTTGATCTTATTAGCCCTAGATTGAGAAGGGATGTGACTACTATTGTGTTGAAGTGCTATGTATGTCAAAGGGTGAAGAGTTAGACTCAAAACATGAGGTTATACAAGTCATTACCCGTTCCTAATGCTATATGGGAGGATCTTTCTATGGACTTCGTGTTGGGTTTGCTGCAAACTCAACAAGTTATGAATACTGTGTTTGTTGTGGTTGACAGGTTTTCTAAGATGACACATTTCTTGCCATGTAAGAAGGTGCGGTCATCTTCTGACACGAGCTATTCTTTATGGAAGTTGTGAGGGTTGCATGGAGTGCCAGCTAATACATCTAATCATGACACTAAGTTCCTTAGTCACTTTGGATGTCTTTGGAGGCTATTTATTTCGTCATTGAACTTCAATAGTACAACACATCCACAGACGGATAGATTAGATAGAGTTTGTTAAAGAGGGCTTTGGGTATCTTGTTGGAAGTATTTGCATGGATAGACGAAGCAATGGTATTTTGCCATCTCTGAAGCAAGTTTGCCTATATGACTTCATTCATAGTGCAATAGGTTAATCCCTGTTTTCCATTGTATACATGAAGTGTCCTAATTATGCTTTAAATTTGGTGAATCTTCCAAAAGTCCCAAGTCTTAGTGTAGCAGTTGATGATTTGGTAAAGCGGATTCGAAGTTGCGGCGGTCATCAGGCAGTTAGAAGGCTAATGCAAAAATACAAGATGGGCCCAGCAGAGACAAGCATAACCGTTTCATGTTGTTGATAAGGTGATGGTTTTCGTGCAGCTCAGATCTGCAAGGTGGCCATAGCAAGCTTTAATAAAGAAAGTATTGACTATACCAAATTTTTAAGAAAATCAACAACAATGTTTATGTGGTTGACTTACCAAGTTTGATGGGTTGGGTGGTGACACGGTAAGTGAAATCTGCCAGGCTAAAATTATTACTATTTTGAGCCTAAAATTGACCCAGTCGCCCTCAAATCTAGGCGGACCGGGCTATGTAAGATTTCAGCACGCCAGATAAGCCAAAACATGAATTACCCAGCTATTCTTGGCTTGCCTAGCTTAGGCTAATTAGGGTGGAGTGGGCTAGCCACAGGCGGACCAAATCATCACCTCTATATATACCAGAATACAAGATAATAATTGGGGGATTTTTTTGTCGATGAGCTAAACAAGGAGAAACTGGCCCTTAGGCTGTAAGCTTAGTTAATATTAAATAAATTATAAATAACGGGTAATTAATATGTATAATTATATAATTAAAATTATAATATGATTATACTTAGCCCATAATTAATAAATTAATCTAACAAGTTTGACCGGGCTTATTTTATTTTCTTAGAAAAGCATGTAGTTTTGAATAACAAATGACACCTGCTAGTCTTACTAATATGAACAAAGCATGTAATCATGTGCTAGCCGCCAGCATACGACACACATATGTTTGTTGACTTGTGCTATAACATTGACTGTTTGTTTTGTTGTAGATCGTTATGACACACAGAGAGAATTCAGAATTGGGACCATAAACAATAGCGAAGCGACATTCTATACCGATTACTTTTCGAAACCTTTATATTTTTTTTCGGACAAGTCAAATTCAATTGTTTTTTATTAGTTATGGTTGTTAAAAGGTGGTGCTAAAGCCTACGTAGAAGATGTTTGTTTTTGAAATTACAACTTGACATGGAAGAAAAAAGTAAGCAATTTGGGTGAATTTTGGAGGGTCAAAAAAAGTAAGCATACAAATGTAAACTATATTTTGAGACAAAACTCTTTTTTTTTTAAGAGACAGAGACACCCCCAGCCCAGAGCCATCATCTTTGCCCATACTTCATGGCCAAGAAGGATATACAAAAGCCAAGCCATCATTGTATTGTTGCAAGGTTATGCATCTTGATGGAAAGCTTTACTATATTCTTTGGGCATAAGGTTGTGGAGTACTACTTAATCTTAAAAGATTCTTCCACCTATTTATCAGGAACTGAACGTTGTAAATGAAATCCAAAACCTAGAAATCGAAAAAAGAACACAGAAAATTATTATGAAGGATTTGAAAGAGTGTCGTTGAAGTACTTAGTTTAATCTAGTATGTAAAATAACACTACTACGTAGCATGGAGATTGGGGAGGGCTTTTTATAAGACATATATGGAGAATTTGGAATTTAACTATTGTTTTGCAGTCTATTTGAATTTTTAGCTATTTTTGGAACCTTTGCTTTGAAAAATTGAAAGGCGGTCATTAATACATTGGATATATATATATATATATATATATATATATATATATATATATATATAGGGTTAGACCCAAACCATTAGACCAAGCTGGCAGAAATTAAGTGGTTAGTAAAGAGCTGAACCCAAATTACAAAAAGGTAGTGCTTAAACCCACTCAAACATTAGATTGGGTTGGGTTAACCCACCCTAGTTTTAGCTGATCCACATGTCACCTTCTACTGTCATATCCAACTTCCAATAAATAAAAGTGGATGTAAAGTTTTTTTATATCTATTCATTTGTAATTATAACATTGTTTGAATTTACTCGAACTTAGGTCTTTCCCTATACCTTGTCCAATTCTGTAACCATTAAGCCATGCCTTATTGGCAAGTGAATAGAAGTTAGAAAAAGATTATATTAAAAATGAGAGCATATGCCAAAAATAAGATTTAAAACTGAGTAGAGTCCGTTACATTTCCCAATTCTAATAATTAAACCCAAATGGGTGCATTTGCCAGAAATAAATTTTGAGAATGAAAATGTTACCTGCATGTCTTCTTTCCATGAGAAATTAAAAGTAATGTCAGCTTCCAAGGTTAACAAGTTGCTGAATATTTTTACTCATATTTATTTAAAACTTTTGTTGTGACATACAATAAATACACTTAAAAACTTCATTTCCTAAAATATTAATTAATTTTCTATATCTTGACCTTGCACATTCTTATTAATATCAGCTCCAAATAGATATTTAAAATGATTGTAGAGTTTTATAAACAAATGCTAAACAATAATTTATAATATGGGAGATGGATCATAATAATATCCAGCAGATAGATTATGTTTTTCTGCAGTGGATGTTTGGGGCTTTGTTTAATACGCATCTTGATTAATCCCATGAAGTCCTAAAGTTATTGGTGACCCTAAAAAAACTTGAACTCATGACCATTAGAGAGCAAATCTAGGCGAACCATAAGGCTACTGATGTCCTAAGTTTTTGCAATGCAAGCCGCTGTTTCAACCATTATTGTCTTTCTCAAAAGCTTTTACTTGGGTTTAAAGATCCCTCTGAGTCTTAATATTCATCATGCACCACATTAAATCTGATCTTCACAGATCTTGTTGCTTTAGGCACAAAGATATATATTTATATTTTAAAAGAATTTATATTTTCTTCTATAATTGCCCCAAAGAAAAATAGCCCCGAACTTGTTACAAGCCTATACATTTATACTAATTTAGGGATGCCACATGGCTAATTGCAATTGGTTCATAGTATATAACATGACATGCATCATGGTGGGATAATACGTAGTGGGTGATCGTGTCAAGGGACTCCTGATTGCCCGTGTCCCTAACATGTTCAGTGTGACGCTTCTTCGATTACTTAGTGACTTGGAAGTCCATGTAATTTGATCCTGTTGAATAAATGCACCAAGTGTGATCGGGTGGAGGATGTCAGGCCTTTAAGATATCTTATTTCACTGCAAGCAGAAAGATGCTGACCAGTGTGCTTTGATCAAACTGAACTCCACTAAAGTGCATCTGCGAGAAAGGCTCAAGAGCTCGATTTCCATATCACAGACCTGAAACCTGTCATAAGTTGAGACCCAGTTGACTCATTGATTCATACACACTCCACGCCTCATCCGCACCCAGCTCCTGCAATACATCATAATGAGCATTTACGAAACACAGAATCAAAAGAGTCTTCAGCAGCGCGTGTGCCGCCACGCCCGTCGCCGTCCCACCGCAAGCACTAATCACACTGAAACGCAAACTCCAAGCCAAGCCAATTTTCAAACCAACATTTCCTAAAAGACCTTAAACACCCATCAGGCAACCATACTTTTGGGCATACCCAGACACGAGAGCAGTCAGGAACAATAGTACCTGTCCGGCATTTTCATCAAACAGTTGGCGAGGCGTAAATCCAACAACCACATTTTGCATACATGTTAACAATATGATTGAGTAAGAAGAGGTAGAAATCAGGAGGTTGAATTGTGTAAAAGCATGTGACAGTGGAGGCCTGGCCTTGAGGAGAGAACTGCGGCAGGCTGAAAGCGTGGAAAAGAGCGGCAATAGTGGTGAGAATGGACGAGCGGAGGTGGTGGGGTGATGGAATGAGAGAGTTTCAGAGCTTCTTGGAAGTGACGAGAGAGCAGAGAGGCAGGCTGTGTTGAAGATTGATGGCGTCGGAATTCAGGAGACGGCGGCGGTAGTGACGCCAGGAGAAACCAAGAAAAGCACCGCCGACTGACCCAAACATCACCCTGTCAATCACAAAATGCACAGTACATACAGAGATACTGAGCTGGGAAGTTGAACAAGCTGAATAAATACACAGCTTTATTTGAAATAAAGAAATGTTGTAAATTCATGGGGGTTATCGCTAAAAAAAATAAAATATATAGTGAGTTTACTTTCTTTAAAAATTAGGTTACTACCGTTTTTAAGAAAAATAATATCATTGATTAATTGTAATAGATGGATAGATTTAAGATATAAATATCCAAAAGAAGATGGTATATCCAGGATTAATAATAATAAATCGTCTAAGCTTACAAATTTGATAATATAGTAAGCCCCAGAATATACGATTTTGACGTTTGTATTAGAAATCAAGTATAAAATAGACACAATAAGAGACTTTAATGATCCAGTGCAATATTCTAATTAAACCTTTGAATATAGTTAAATATCTATTCTTTAAAAAAAAAAAAGTTAAATATTTATTTGTTATGTACTTTATTTACAATAATGCAGTTAAAAAATATCTGACCTCGATGATGATGGATTCTTGTGATTCAGCCGCAATCATCTGGCTTCTGATTATGAAATCAGTCCAGCCACAACTCGAAGGCGGTGATAAGATCGTGTCTCTCTTTAAATAGAAGAGCCATTCAAAGTCCAAATCCAAGTACAAACTGCTGAGGCGGGATCCATTGCAGTTCTGGTCACGATTTTCTTCTAGGGTTTCGATTTGTCTGCAGCAGTCATGTCTGCAAGATCTGGTTCCTCTGTTTACATTGGTAAGTTTCTATATTCTTCTCCCTGATTCATCCTTTTTTTTGGATCTAGAAATTGGATTTTAGAATGTCACTCGACGGAGAAGATATTAGTTAAGAAGTGGAGATTTGACTTCACGATTGTTTAGGTGGAAATTTTATGGGAAACTTGATTTTCAGGAATGTTATTCTCTAGGTTCGTTCATTGGAAAGAGAGGACTTTGGAGAGAAGATGGATTTGATTTAGTTATTGTGCTGTTTGAATAATTACAGTTTTCTATTTATCAATTATTCATGACTGTAGATTTTGTTGTTTCAATGTATTTGTTACCCTTTATTTACTTTCAGGAATTCCATTTTTTACTCTATATCATATATACTTTATTTTATATTTAAATCAGAGTAAAAAAAAAAACGATTAATTATCAAATCCAGAGTAGAGCTTGGTTAGTGTATCACATCAGATTATTTTATCTTTTGGATCATATATGTAAAGCTGTCATAAAGAATGCAAAATACATGGTGTTCGGTTTCAAGAAAAATAATTGTATTAAGAAGATTATGGCCAGAAAAATAATTGTGTTGAATATAACGGATCTATAATAAGCTGTGGTATTAGCAGCCAATAGTAGTGAATGCTCTTATAATGGATAGTGTCAGTAATTACTGGGAGTTTATTAAAAAGTAATATCCCAAGTGCTGTTAAGTATAAACGATTATTATATGAAATGTATTGAACCATGTGTTTTGCATTTTTATTATGTCGTGCTTTCTGATTATTCCCAAATCGATATGGAAACACACAGTTTCCTAATCTATTATGAGAAAACTCAATCTTACAAATTTGTTTTCTTGAGAAGCAGAACATACTGGAAGAAAAGTTGACTTGATTTAATTGTTTTGCTGGTTTTTTTCTTTTTGGGTGTAGATTGATATTGCATTTTTCTCAATTTTTATCTTTTAATTTTTTTTCATTTATATATCCTTGCATATTGGTGCAGTTGTGGGCCATTAACTATGTGATGTATATGCATCTTAGGAGGCACTTTCTATAAAACTTGTTGCAACTTGCATAGTGTTTCTTTCTGGAATTACATACATATTAAACAATTGATGGGGAGACTCATTTCTCATATGTTCGTGCGAATATCTGGAAAGGTATTTGTCCAAGTATGAAGAGCTCAAATTTAGCTTTGTTTGATAACTGTCGGGCTCTGGATTGCATGAAGATTTTTGGACGTGTGGTGGGCAGAATTGTTGACATGGGGATGTGCACATCCTATATTTGGAAGATGAACATCAGGCCCTTAATAGGAATGAAAACGATGAGGGGACCATAGAAAGACTTAGAATTGATATAGTTTTACCACTACAATTTTAAGGAAATGGACATTAATCAAAACTTGAAGATTCTTACATGAAGTGTTGACTGTCAGGAGAACAAATTAAGGTTGCCTAGAAAAGTTTGAATTGACATCATTCAAGCAACAAATTTTTGTGATGGGAGGATTAAGTTAGTTCCTATGCACTAAGATCGATTATATTGGATGATACACTGCATGAGTGTTATGGTTGCTAAAGGTCAATCTAGTATTTTTTTTTATTCTTCTTCTTCTCCTTTTTCTTTTCTATTATGGTGGATAAATTTTTTTTATAAATGCCAAGGTTCCGTTTGGAACCCAGAAAGTACTAGGGAAAGAAAAATTATTACTAAGGAAAATGATTTCTCATGTTTGGTTTCACCATAGAAAATATATAAGAAAATCAAATATAGTCAAAATTCCTCAAAATTTTACATATTTTTATATTTCTTGGTCCTAATATAATGTAAAGGAACAAATAAACTGAGTTTGAATAAAAACATAGAATTAATATCTTAATTTTAAAACTATTTTTTATTTTCTTCCAAATTTTCTTTCTTTCCACTTTTTCCCTTTATTTCTCACCTTATTTGTAGTGCCTCTGGGTTCAAATGGAGCCTAACTGATTGCTTTGCTACTTCTTTTATAATCTGTCTCTCATGAACTTGCAAACTAATAGTACATGTTCCACACACACCCACACACCCACACCGCGTTTTCTGAAAGTGACACTGTATCATGGACTTCTATACACATTGACTTGCACTCATGCTCCTTTCTAATAATTTTACTACTGGGTGTTCTCTTATTTTTCACTACTACTTTACAATCTTTTCATTCTTGCTTCAGCTTTTTGTGCTGAGCTGTGATATATTGTTTGCATATCTTTTCTTTTTATAATGTCAATTAGGTCTGTATGTTCAAGTTCTTGTAATTGTCCATATTAATGTACTGTTTCATCATAATGAAGGATATCTTATTTTAATGTGATATTGATTTTATGTAGGCGGAATTTGGATGAGAGGGTAGCGACAGGTTTTCATGTGATATTCTGATTCAGGCAGGGAGGTGTAGTCGACTTGTACATTCTCGTGACAAAGAAACCGGGCGACCCAAAGGTTTTGCCTTTTATTTCTGAATATGAGACCGAGGGGAAATTGCAAACTATGCTGTCAGGCTATTCTCTGGCCTTAATGACACTGTGACCGACCTGAAATTTGGGGTGAGACATGTTATCTATTAGCTTCTACTTCCTATCTATGGTCCCTAGATCTTATTGCTTTTTGAGTAAATGCATTGTGCTAGAAAGAGTTACCTAGATCTTATCATTTGGCTTCATTTTATTGTGGGACTAGGTTCTTATATTTGTTATTTATTTTAATCCACAGTACATATGGTAAGGGCCTGAGGGTTAGTGCTATTTTACATTATTTTCTATAAGATTTCTCAGTTTATGAGTGTTGGGAGTCCAAATTTTAGACTGCTGGCCCAATAATCTCACCTACATGAGGATCTAGATAATGACAAATGAACTCTTCAAAACAGATTTCTGGGCAGACCAAGCCCTCGTCAGCCTTAATCACTCCCACATCAAATTCATCCCACTTGAACCAATACACCATCCCTTACCATTTAACAAAATGGAAATTCTCAACACTCCATGGGGTTAGAGCATGTGAATTAGCAGCTCACTCATTAAAAATTTTACTGGTGATGTATCCCTTCTTTATTTTTTTATTTTATTTTGTATCACCCTTATCCTTTTACTGTAGAAGCCACTCACAATCGTATTAGAATTTTTACTCTTTATTGTGCTGAACTTCCTGTTATTTTTTTGTCAGTACCAACATCCTCTGATGCATTACACCAACCTAATAGGTATAGTTCACAACATTAGCAACGATTCTTATTTACGATCGAAGAGTTTGGGGCAACATTGGATAGCATTAACTTCGCTCTAGGTCCAGATACCATGATTCAAGTAACCTTAACTTATCCCTCTCTTACTAACTAGCTCATATTGATTGGAGGGAACTCTGCTATGATCTTTTATACAATGAGAAGCGATTCAAATAACATGCCTGTTCGTAATCATAGATTAGTGAAAATGACTGACCATTAGTTTTTGCATGTAAATTAATCATGCTAATTCGTGTTCTTGTTTTGTTATTGTATTTTGTAGCATGGTTGAACTTTTAGACCAATTTTTATTTTACTCATTTGAAATGCTTGAAGCCTTCCATATCTTAAATGCTTTTGTATTATATTTCACTTTTGTATTATGGATGTATCCCCATTTATGGTGGTTGTGTCTAGAAGAACCCTACACATTTATAAATGTGAACTCAACTCTCAGTTAGGGACAAAAATGTTGGTTTGTGGATGTATCAATACTTGATTTCACATGAATCTGTTGTGATGTATTAGAAGTACAAAATAAATTTTAAAAGAATACATCTAACTGGATGAAAATGGATAAAATTATAAAAATATTAAGAAAACTTAAAAAATAATTGAAAAATAATAATACACACATTGTTTTGTTGAAAAAATTTATGCTGTATGTGTGTGAGTATTAAAAATGATGTTTTGTCATGCGAAAGGGTGAAGTGCTTGAGTAGCGAAGTATCATATCGCAGTGCTAGTGGTGCGCCATGTACTGCTAATTATACTCGTCCATATATTGTTTTTTCTATTAATTTATTAGTTAGGTACAGTTATGCTCCAACCAGAAGACATTGGAATGGAATCAAACATGTATTGTGGTATCTTCGCGGAACTACTGATATGAGACTATTTTACTCAAATGAGTAAAAACAAAAACTACTAGGATATGCGAGATCTCGAGGATATCTTTAAATCCATAAGTGTATCTTAGCGGGTATGTTTAATTACAATGGAACTATGTCAGTGATATGACAGAACAATGATGGTCACATCATCAAATCATTAAGAGATTCTTGCAATTCACGAGGCAAGTCGTGAATGCATGTAGTTAAGATCTATGATCCACCATATTAAAGAATCATGTGGACTCTCCTTTGTCAAAGATAACCCAACAACCTCATTCAAAGATAATGGCATGCGTACCTGAATCAAAGGGGTTATGGGGAGATCTGGCAAACTTACATTTCACGAAAATTATTTTTATCTGTGTTTCACAGAAGAATGATGGGTGAGTGTGATAAAATCTGATCCAGTGATAATTCGCATGTCTATTCATGAAAGTCATTCACAAGTATAAGCGTTCGAGAAGTTAAGATATAAGATTGGAATACCATTTAAGGATGTTGACATGAGGAGCATAGATGGATGTTGTTGCTGTCTTATTTTCCTTACGTCAGGAGTTTATCCTGTGGGTTTTACAACAAGGTTTTAACAGGGTGTTCAGTAATTAAAGTGTGTATTCTTCCCTTGAAGATTGATGATCATTCAAGGGAAGTGGGGGAGTGTTGGGGGTGTTATGGAGCATGTGAATGAACAAGTTCATTCATGTGAATGAATAGGCAACTAAAATGCCTATATAATGGGATTTTTATCCCTTGTATAGATGACCAAGAAATAAAACTCTCATTCTCTCTCTAAACTTTAATTTCTATAATTCTCTCTTATTCTCTCTCTTTGCAATTCTAGTTACAATTCTGCCACTATTTTACAATATAAACTATATTTTGAGACGAAACTCTTCTTTTTAGAGACAGAGACCCCTCCAGCCTAGAGCCATCATCTTTGCCCATACTTCTTTTCAAGAGAAGAATATGTACATTTTCATTATTATTACAGTTATGCATTTTTTCTACAAGACTGCTATATTATTTGGGCATAAGGTTGTCAGATCTTCTTGCAGATTGAGGTTCTCCGTCTCTCCAGTATCTTTTAGGTTAGGCGCTATACATTGGGCTTGAGGGTAGGTGTAGAGTTGGAATTACCTTAAAGCAGCCCATTTTTATGCTTGGTGCCAGTTGATCGTAAGCAAAGTAGAGAGCTCGTTATGTCTCTGGATCGTTTGAGGATTTAGTGTGATCTGATTCCCTGTTTAAGCGTTTTCGTTTTTGAATTGAGCATTAAATGAGTTTGGTGTGTTTGATTTTCTCCGTTTTGAGTTTCGTTGATCCAACAAATGTTGAAGAGCCTAAATGGTTTTGAGTGACAAGTTGCTTTCCCCTTTCAATATAAGACAAAATCTAAGTCGATTTCTAGGATTTCAGAAAAATCTAGACTGTATTTATTTATTTTACTTTTAGGTCTATGAGTTTGTGTGAGGTTATATTAAGTACTCAAAATGGTTAGAATTTTGTAACTATATTTTAGATTTATGGTTGGATTTCAATCTCTCTTTCCCTGTGATACAATCTTGAGGAATTGGTTCAGTGGTTATTAAATTGGTAAAAGCAATTTGACTTTTTCCCATAACCAAATTTTATGTTGTGAGATAGAAAACTGTAATAAGGACAAACATAAAATATAGCTTCAAAATACCCTCAGAAATCCCAAAAAACCATGACATTAATAAATTAGAATCAAACATTTTAATTTCATCTCTTGTTCGCTTATCTTGTCAAAAAAACAAATAAGTGTATCTTTTTTTAAATATTTCTTTCATCTGAGCAAACAGCAGGACCATGAAATAAAAACAATAAATGAATAAAAATAATAATAAAATCCAATATGCTAGTGTCAGTTAAGTGAAAGAAATAAACAAGAAAAAAAAAAATATAGTTTGTTTATCTGACATACAAGGCATTACAATTAATGTAAGTTACTTGCCATAGAGAGCCAATCAAAGATATCTTTTAAATCTCATTCTTTGGTAACTGATCATACATGGCAAAAGAAAATAGTTTTTGCGCTGTCAGTTGATATTCACAATCAAAATAATAAAAAATCATGATGAAAATATGATATCCTCCTATTCTCATGGTTGTCAAATGCCAAAACAATAATAATGATGATAAGGGTTTCCATAATTGAAAATATTGAAATCAAACCAAATAACAAAGAAGGAGAAAAATTATGATTATATTTATAACGACTTCACTTTTATAGCATGGTTTCAGACGATATACATTCAAACAAAACCCAAAAAACGTAGTGAAACAAATTTGACAATTTCGATGTATCAATTAAAGTAGTTCTAATTTCAAAATTTTACTGATTTAGAAAATCAGTATTTATTGATCCAAAAATAATTGATCGATAATCGAATGATCAGATAAATACATTACGAAATAATAACTGTCGAAGCAGTAGGCATTCAGTTCAATGGTGAAAACATCTCGGCGTGGATCAGAATTAGTTATCATTTATCTCCAAATAAATCTGTATGGGGAAAGATCAAAGGGAAAGATGACTATAGTTGAAAATGGATTTTTCTTTTTCCCCAAAGTGTGTTATATAGCTCTTTATTCTTCTAGGAGTTCTATTTATATATATATATATATATATATATATATATATATATATATATATTATCTCTCTCTATATATAATTAGATGTGGTAATTCGACTGAGACAAGATGGGTCGGGCCAAGTAGGAGCCAAACTAGTGGACCAAATTGATGCTGGGCCTAAAATTCAGCGACCCAACACCCTAAAATCGGGCGGGCGGACCTGCTGACTGGGCCAGTGATTAAAGGTCGAATTTGGCACGATTTTTTTGTCGATAATTTACTTATTTTTTAACCTGTACAATTACGGACGGATGGATTGAAGTACCTCATATGAATCTAGAAAGGTAATAATTGGGATTTGGTAGTGGGTTTTGTAAAAAACAGAAAGAAAACAAAACTGAATTAAATGAATTAGTTAATATTAAACCATCCTGTAATAACAAATAATTAACATAACATATAATTATATAAATTAAGTTATAACAACAGTTATACTTAGTTCATAATTAATAAATTAATCTTGTTAGATTGATCAGGGCTTATTTTATTTTTCTTAGAAAAGCATGTAGTTTTGAATCACGTTGACATGCTGATCTTCTCAATATGAGAAAGCGTGTAATCATGTATAGCCGCCGGCCACGCCAGCATACGAACACACAGATGTTTGTTGACTTGTACTTATAACATTCACTCATTGTTTTGTTTGTTGTATATCGTTATGACACGGAGAATTCAGAATTGGGACCATAAACAATAACTGAAAGCAGGCGTTATATAATTACTTTTCAGATGCACATATTTTTCTGACAAGTCAAAAATTCAATTGTTTTGTAAATTTATGGTTGTTTACAAGGTAGTGTACTACAGCCTACGTAGAAAGGTGTTTGTTTTTAAAATTACAACTTGACATGGGAGGAGAAAAAAGTATAAGCAATTTGAACAATTTTGGAGGTCAAAAAATGGCATACAAATGTAAACTATATTTTGAGACAAAACTCTTTTGTTTTTTTTTAAGAGACAGAGACACCCCCAGCCCAGAGCCATCATCTTTGCCCATACATGAGCCAAGCCATCATTTTATTGTTGCAAGGTTATGCATCTTGATGCAAGGCTTTACTATATTCTTTGGGCATAAGGTTGTAGAGTATTACTTAAGTTTGAGAGGTTACGCCTCTTTTCTCTCAAAAAAGAAGGTAAAGCGGTTATGCCAAAACCGAAAACCTAGAAATCAAAAAAGAACACAGAAAATTATTATGAAGGATTTGAAAAAGTATCGTTGAAGTACTTAGTTAGTCACAAGTCAAGTAGATCTTCCCACTACTACATAGCATGGAGATTGGAGAGGGCTTTTTATAAGACATATATGGAGAATTTGGAATTTTACTTTAATTGTTTTAATTCTATTTGAATTTTGCTTCTATTTTTTGAAGCTTTGCTTTGAAAAATTGAAAGGCATTTATTAATACATTAGGAAGCCATAATATATATATATATATATATATATATATATATATATATATATATATATATAGGGTTAAGTGAACCATTGGATAAATGACGAAATTGAAATTTACGGTTTGATAAATCATTAAAGTACAAAATATTAATTGCTCAAACATTAGGTTGGGTTGATTAACCACCAAATTCTACATTTCAGTTTAAAATAGATACATGTCACCTTCCACACTCATATCCAACTTCCACTAAATTAAAGTGAATATATCAAAAGTTTTTTATATCATTCATTTGAAATTATAACATTGTAAAGTAAATTTACTTGAACGGTCTTTCTCTATACAATCGTTAATAACCATTTGTGCCACACTTTATTGTAAATGAATGAGTTAAAAATTATATAAGAATAGTGCATATGCAAAATAGTTTAAAAGCGAGTAGAGTCCATTACATTTCCCAATTCTAATAATTATACCCAAATGGTGCATTTACTGACAAGATACGAGAATGAAAATGTTACTGCATCATCTTAACCATGAAATTAAAGTAATGTCAAGCGGAGTTAACAAGTTCTTTGAATATTTTAACTCATATTTATTTAAAACTTTGTTGTGACATATACAATAAATACACTTAAAAACTTCATTTCCTAAAATGTTAATTAATTTTCCTTGACCTTGCATATTCTTATTGATGGAGAAGTTTATGCTTATTAACGTCCAATATTATTTAATATCAGCTCCAAATAGATATTTAAAATGATTGTAGAGTTTTATAAACGAAAGATGACAATAGGTACATAATATAAGATGGATCCCACACTCAACGGTATCCAACAGGTACATAATGTGTTTTTTTCTATAACCGTGGATATTCAGGCTAGTTTTGTACACATCTCGACTAATCCTACGATACTGGTTAATAGACCTAAAGAAACTCGAATCAATGGTCATTGTGGTAACAAATCTACACAACTAACCGAGCCACTGACAAGCCTAAGTTTTCTTACAATGTGCAGTTCTTCCATTTCACCATTATTGTCTTCTCAAAAGCTTTACTTCGCTTTTATGCATCCTACAAGTCTTAATATTCATCACACTATGACAATCGATCTTCACTTATCTTGACCGCTGTAGAACAAAGATATATATATATATATATATATATATATAAGAAAGATATATATATATATATATTCTAAAGAATTTTATATTTTATTCTCTAATTGCCCTAAAGAAAATCTCTTCCGAACTTGTTAAGGTGCTCATACATTTATATTAATTAGATGCCACATGACTTACTTCAGAATTGGTTCGTGAGTACATAACATGGCATCTATCATGGTGGATAATGACAGAGGGGCTATAGTGTCATGGACTCCACAATCGCTTCACGTGTCCACTAACATGTTCAGTATGACCGCTTCTTCTGCCCGGCGACTTGGTCCATGTAATTTTGATCCTCTCGTTGAATTGGATTTCAGCCGACGCTGACTATGGAGATGTCCAACCTTCATGAGCCGCTCGTCCAATATGTGCTTGTATTTATCAAGTCAATTATAACCCAGGTTGTGTCCGGGTATTTGGTTCGCTTGGATCATCCATGTGATAACCACATGGGAGAGACTGGTCCCCATCCCACTTAATATTAACTGCACCAACCCAAAGATTGTGATGACCATCTTCACGATCCCCACTATGTTCAAGTAACGTGGATTTTTGTCACACAATCATTGCAAGAGTAGACCTTTGCTTTAAAATGGTGAAAACGGTTTGAATCTCTCACAACAATCTCCATGTCACAAGTTCGACACCACTATGAAGCAGGACAATTTATACAGTTCGAATATTCTTTCATAATCTTTATAATGTTCCCATCAGAATCACTCTATTACCTAATTACTAAAGCTTTAAAACCAAAGCCGCCTCACTGTGGTGTAATACAATGCTCCTCTTTCTGTTCATCTTCTATGTCATGGAAGGCCAGACTTATTCAAGGGACATAACCGAAATCCTTCAATCGCCTAACCAGCTTTTCAAGCTCGCTAAATATGGCCTCTCTTTCTGGGCGCTGTTGGCCTCCAGAGGCAAACTCGTGTACATGATTTCCAATCTCAATCCAACTTAAACCTCGTCTTTCAACGCCTTTCCCTTCCATCTCCTTTCTTATTAATCGCTTTTAAAACTTATCATCTGTAATATGTTCGACATCAATACATATCCTAATGAATTATTGGGATCCAACTCCTTTAGTTTCACAACTAACTTGTCAACTTTGGTTTCACCCATGTTTCCTACAAACCTCCAAGCAAGGCACCTGCACCACTCGAATCAGTTCACTGGGCATTTTGTCTGACAAGCTCCTTCGCCTCGTAACTCACCAAATTTCTAATTAAGAATATCACCATGCATAATGATCGTTGAGGAACAATACCATGATTGTTAGACATTGTCTCAAAGATTTTAGTCCCTTCTTCCACCATTCCAGCATGGCTACAAGCTGAGAGGAGGGCAACAAAGGTGGCACCATCAGGTTGGGCATCCATTTGCGAAAAGAGCTGAAATGCCTCCTTACCTTGCCCATGCATAGCATATGCTTTCAACATTGAGTTCCAAGAAACCGTATCACGGGGATATCATTGTGTCAAAAGCTTGCTTTGACAATGCAATGGAGCCACACCTAGCACAGGCATGAATCACAGATTTAAAAGTACAGTGTCATCCTCTGAATCCGACTTTCAGAATATGACTAGACAGCCAATGCATGCCTGGTGAAAGTAAGACCAGTACAAGCTTTCAAGATTGAACGGAGAACATATGATTGATCTGAGCCAAACACTTCAAGAAACTGCCAAAAGGAGGATCGCTTCTTCTGGGTCCTGCCTGCATATGCTGCTATAATCCCATTCCAAGAAATAATATCTTTGACGGCCATCCAATTCAAGAAGATCTATAACAGTCACGACCTTCCTCCTAGACTTGAATAAGCCTTGACCATTGCAGTGGCCACTTCAATTTCTGAGATGAACCCAGTTTTTATAATAAGACATCGTAACGGAAACAATATTCAAGACCATCACCCATTTCACACAAGCAAGAGTGCAATGTTGACCAGTGTGGCACGATCAAACCGAATTCCAATTAAAGTGCATCTTGCGAGAAGAGCTCAAGAGCTCGATTTCCGTATCCACATACCTGAAACCCTGCAATCATAGAATTCCAAGAGACCAAATTGGGAAACTCCATTGATTCATACACACTCCACGCCTCATCCGCGCCACCACAACTCCTGCAATACATCATAATAAGAGCATTCTGAATAAAAACACAAGTAATCAAAAGAAGCCTTCGCAACGCAAGCGCGTGTACCTGCCGCCCACAATCGCCGTCCCCACCGCAAGCACTAATCACACTAGCAAACGCAAACTCTGTAGGCCGGTGCCAAACCAACATTTTCCTAAAGACCTTAAAACACCCATCAGGCCGACTCATGCTGCGCGCCCAGAAAACGAGCAGTCCAGAAACAATATTCTCTCCCGGCATTTCATCAAACAGTTGGCGGGCGTAATCCAATGACCCACATTTCGCGCAGATGTTAACAACGTGATTGATCAGAAAGAGGTCAAAACAGGGTTAGATTGTGTAAAAGCATGTATGGTGGAGAGCCCGGTTTGAGGGAGAGAACTCGCAGGCGCAAGCGTGAAAAGAGCGGCGTAGGTGTGGTGGGAATGGACGAGTGGAGGTGGTGGCATGGGAAGAAGAGTCAGAGCCTGGAGGTGGCCGAGAGCAGAGAAGGCGAACGTGATGGAGAAGATTGATATGCCTGGAATTCAGGGAGACGGCGGCGGTAGTGAAGCGCCGGGATAAAACCAGAAAAACACCGCCGACTTCACCTCAAACATCACCCTGTCAATCACAAAATGCACAGTACATACAGAGATACTGAGCTGGTGTTGAACAAGCTGAATAAATACACAGCTTATTTGAAATAAAGAAGCCAAATTCATTTGGGGTTATCGCTAAAAAAAAATAAAAATTTGTAAATTAGGTTTACTTTCTTTAAAAAATTAGGTTACTTTCTTTTTTTTTTTTAAGAAAAATAATATAATTGATTTAAATTTGTAATAGATGGATAGATTTAAGATATAAATATCTAAGAATCATATATCTGGGGACACAATATAATCTGATATAAAACTTAAAATTTGGATAACATAAGAATCTGTAATATTCAAGATTTTAATTTTTTCAAAATATATTATCTTAATTGTCCATACAAAATAAATAATACATAAGATGATGAATCGTATCACACAGAATGTTTCACGATAAACAAATACCAAAATAAGATTTTAAAATCAAACCAAATGACAATGACAACACCTTATGTGGAATTAAGGTTACTTTCTTAAATCACTTTTTTTTTTTTTTGAGAAATTCTTAAATCACTTTTTAATATAATTTAATTAGAAATTTAGATATAAATCTTTATCATTAGTCACATCACAAACAATAATAATTAATAATAATAATAATAATAATAATACATGTTCTTAATCACATTAGATTCAATTAACAGTTTTCTAGATTGTAGATTGTCTAATTTTTTTTTCAAACATTATGTTAGAAATCAAGTACAAAATGAGCACGATAAGAAACTTTACTAACGATCCAATTACCAATATTCTAATTAAACCTTTGAATATAAGTTAAATATCTATTCTTTTAAATAAAAATAAGTTAAATATTTATTTAATTGTCTTTTATTTTACAATAATGCAGTTAAAAGTATCTGACCTCGATGATGACGTGGATTCATATGATTGGCTGCACTCATCTATTTACATGTTGTGGGTGAAATCAGTCAGCCACAACTCGAAGGCGGTGATGAGATCGTATCTCTTTAAATAGAAGGTTTATTCAAAGTCCAAATCAAAATTCGACTGTTGAGGGCGGGATCCCCGTGTGGTCTTGGTCACGATTTTGCTCTTCTTCTAGGGTTTCTGATTTGTCTCCCAGCGATCATGTCTGGGTAAAGATCTGGTTCCTCTGTTATATTGCAGTTTTCTATATTCTTCCTCCTATTCATCCTTTTTGGATCTAGAAATTGATTTAGAATGTCACTGACGGAGAAGATTTTCTCCAGGAATGTTAGTTCTCTAGGATCTGTTTCGTTGGAAAAAGAGGACTTTTGAGAGAAGATGTTGATTTAGTTATTGTGCTGTTTGGAGAGAATTACAGTTTTCTATTTATCAATTATTCATGACTGTAGATTTTGTTGTTTCATCGCTATTTGTTACCCTTTTATTTACTTTCTCTTCTGAGGAATTCCATTTTTTTTACTCTTATATCATATATTTATTTTATATTTAAACTAGAGTAAAAAAAGAAACTTGATTAGTATCAAATCAAATGAAACTTGGTTAGTATCACATCAGATTATTTTATCTTTTGGATCATATATGTAAAGCTGTCATAAAGAATGCAAATACATGGCGCTCGGCTCTGGGTTAAAATAATTGTGTTCCAAAATATCTGAGATATTTTAATAGTCAGAGTAGCGCTCTTTAATAAGAAGAGGCATCATTATAATGAATACACAAGAAGACCTGTGAGCTTATTAAAGAATATCAAAGACTATCATATCTAAACACAATTATTATATATGAAACTCAGATTGAACTACGTGTTTTGCATTTTTTACTACTTTTACAATTATTCCCAATCAATTAGAAACACACAAGTTTCCCTAATCTAAATTTACGAAAACTCCACTCATTGTTTCTGGAAACGAACTTGCCCTTTAAGAAAAGCCTGACGATTCCGATTTGCTTTGCCGGTTTTTTTCTTTTTGGGTGTAGATTGATATTGCATTTTTCTAATTTTTATCTTTAATTTTTTTCATTTATATCTTGCATATTGTGCGCTAGGGCCATTAACTATGTGGGATGTGGACATCTTAGGAGGCACTTTCTATAAAACTTGTTGCAACTTGCATAGTGTTTTTCTTTCTGGAATTACATACATATTAAAGAATCACGGGAGACTCATTTCATATGTTCAAAGTAATATCCGAAAGGTATTTGTCCAAGTATGAAGAGTCAAATGAGCTTTGTTTGATAATCAATGGCTCGATCGTATGAAGATTTTTGGACGTGGTGGTGGGCGTAATTGTTGACATGGGGGATGTGCACATCCTATTTGGAAGATGAACATCGTGCCCTTGTCAGAATGAAAAACGATTTAGGACCAGAAAGACTAGAATCGATATAGTTTACCACTACAATTTTAAGGAAATGACATTGTCAATGAGCTTGAGAAGATTCTTATTATGAAAGTTGACTGTCAGAGAACAAGTGGATTTTGTCATAGAAAAGTTTGGAATTGACATCATTCAAAAGCAACAAATTTTGTGATGGAGGATTGCTAGTTCCTATGCACTAAGATCGATTATATTGGATGATACACTGCATGAGTGTTATGGTTGCTAAAGGTCAATCTAGCAGTATTTTTCTTTATTCTTCTTCTTCTCCTTTTTCTTTTCTATTATGGTGGGACAATTTTTTTCCCTTAGTTCTATACTGGCTTAACCCAAAGTACCAGAGAAAGAAAAATTATTACTATGAAATGATTTCATGTTTGGCTCTCACCATAGAAAATATATAAGGAAAATCAAATATAGTCAAAATTCTCAAAATTTTACATATTTTTACATTTCTTGGTCCTAATATAATGTAAAGAACAAATAAATGAGTTTGATGAAAACATAGAATTAATATCTTAATTTAAACTATTTTTATTTTCTTCCAAATTTTTCTTCACTTTTCCTTTATTTTCTCACTATTTTATTTCCTTAGTACTTCCGGTTCCAAACGAGCCTAACTGATTGCTTGCATTTTTATAATCTGGTCTCTCATGAACTTGCAAACTAATAGCATGTTCACACACACACACACACATCAAGCTTTGAGAAATGAAACTGCTGTATGCATGACTTCTAAACACATTTGATTCAAAGAGAACCATAATTCGCTCTACATTTACTACTGGGTGTTCTCTCTTATTTTTACTACTACTTTTTATAATCTTTTTCTATTCTGCTTCAGCTTTTGTCTGCGCTGGAGCTGGTTGATGCTTATTGTTATATTATTTTCTTGCATAATGTCAATTAGGCCTGTGTCTAAGTTCTTGTAATTGTCCATATTAATGTACTGTTTCATCATAATGAAAGGATATCTTGTTTTATGATATTGATTTTTTATGTGGTGGCAATCTGATGAGAGTGCGACAGGGTTTTGTATGATATTCTGATTCAGGTGGTGGAGGTGGCTCGATTTGTACATTCTATGACAAAGAAACTTATTCGGACCAAAGGTTTTGGCTCTTTGCTGAATATGAGACCGAGGAAATTGCAAACTATGCTGTTTGAAGCTATTCTCTCTGGCCTTGTGACACTGTACAACCGAACGCTGAAATTTGGGGTGAGACTGTTATTTATTGCTCTTACTCCCATTCATAGTCCCTAGTCTTATTGCTTTTTGGTAAATGCATTGTGTGCTAGAAAGAGTTACCTAGATTTTATCATTTGGCTTCATTTTTATGTAGGACTAGGTTCTTATGTTTATTTATTTATTTTTAAATCACAGTACATATATGGTAAGGGCCTGAGGGTTAGTGCTATTTTACATTATTTTCTATAAGATTTCTTAGTTTATGAGTGTTGGGAGTCGAAATTTTAGAGCGCTGGCCCAATAATCTCACCTACATGAGGATCTAGATAATGACAAATGAACTCTCAAAACAGATTTCAGGGCAAGATACTCTATCAGCAGCAATCACTCCCACATCAAATTCATCCTTGAACTAATACCTCATCCCGTACCATTTAACAAAATGGAAAATTCTCAACACTCCATGGGGTTAAGAACGCCTTGCAGATTAGCAGCTCACCCAGTAAATTTTGCACAAGGTGATGTATCCTTCTTTAATTTTTATTTTTTTATTTTGTGTATCACCCTTATCCTTTTACTGTAGAGCCACTCACAATGTTGGATCTTTTTACTCACACAATGCTGAACTTCCTGTAATTTTTGTCAGTGCCAACATCCTCTGATGCATTACACCAACCTAATAGGTATAGTTCACAACTTGATGGCAACAGTTATGACTACGGTCGAAGAGTTTTGGGGGCAACATTGGATAGCATTAGCCGCTCTAGGTCAAGATACCATGATTCAAGTAACCCAATAACTTATCCCTCTTACTAACTATCTCATATTGATTAGGGAGGAACTCTCTACTATGATCTTTTATACAATAGAGCGATTCAAGTAACATGCCTGTTACATAATCTGCAAGGTTAGTGACAAATGACTAGCCATTAGTTTTTGCATGTAGTTAATCATGCTAATTAGGTGTTCTTGTTTTGTTATTGTACTATGCTTAGCATGGTTAGACTTTTGAACCAATTTTTCCTATTTTACTCATTTGAAATGCTTGAAACCTTCCATTTCTTAAATGCTTTTGTATTATGTTCACTTTTGTATTATGGATGTATCTATTTTATGAGTGGTTGTGTCTAGAAGAACCCTACACATTCCTCATGTAGAACTCTACTCTCGGTTAGGGACAAAAATGTTGGTTTTGTGGATGTATCAATACTTGATTTCTATGAATCTGTTGTGATGTATTGGGAAATATCAACATAAATTTTAAAAGAATATGTATAAACTGGATGAAAATGTTGAAATAATTGAAAAATAATAATACATATATTGTTTTGTTGAAAAAATTTGTGCTTGTATGTGTGTGATATTAAAAAAAATTATGTATAGTTTGAAAATATATGTATAATTGATTTACTTTGTATCAAGAATTATACATGCTTAATTACTTTTGTTTAAAAATACATACTTTTGAAATATATTTGTATTTAATTACTGCTAAATACTTTTGATTTCATGTTTTAATAACAAATTAGAAGGAATTTAAAATAAGATAATTAAATTTAATTTTAATTGGTTTGAATTATATTTTTGACAAAACAAGGGAAATGAAGACTTTTGTTTGGGAAGTGTTCTCAAAAAAAAACAATTCTAAAGATAGGTTTTTAGAACAATATTTTAAAAAGTTCTCGATATGCAGAACAAAAGTTTGAAAACTATTCCCTAATTGTATATAGAAAAGTCTGCTTAAACTGGAAATATCTTAATATATATTTAATGTTTAAATATGTTTTGAAATATTGTTATCTTCAGTATTATTTTTTTAATCATTTTTTTATATTTTGATAATTATTTTTTAAGATTATCCTTAGGAAATAAGTGAAAAATAATTGAAAACAACTAAAAAAGTTAGCTAAAAATATTGTGCTTCTTGTTTTCTAATGGAAAAAAGCTATTTTCTACTTATTGATTGTCAAATATGTGAGTTTTTCCTTTTTTTTATTATTATTTATTTAGGGAAAAAAACTTGTTTCTAACAACAGTTGCCAGATGGATGTACTTTATAATTTGTCATTGAACTTATCTATATATTTGTTTTTTAAAGTTAATCACTTCACTCTAGGAAACAAGATCCCCTAGGTTAAGTTTCTTTGAAGCAATTGATCCTATTGATGATCGTGAGGTGCTTGGTTTGCATTAGGACTGTACTTACCAGTCATTTATCGAGTTTGATTTTGAGTACTTAATTACTGTCTCATGGTTTTAAAATCATACTTGATAATCAGATGAAACCAAATAGTCTTTCTTCCACTTTTCTCGTTTTGAACTATTCGAACTTCCTAATTAAATTGGTTTTTTATGTTAACTCATGTTTCATTTAACACAAAATCTTTATTTTTATATGATATAATTTAGATTATAATAGTATGGCCTGGTTTGGCTTCCGTTTTTGAAAACTCTGCTAAACAAAGGTTTGAAAACACAGAGAACACCAAAAGGTGTTCTCTGAAAACTCTTCTTGTTATCCTAATTTAGTGTTTTTTATGTTCTTTGTGTTTTTTCATAACAAAAAACAACTGATAACTAAACGTTGCTTTTCCCCGTTTGCTTCATTGTTTTTGAGAACGTAAAATGTGTTTAAAAACAAGAACCAAACAAGCCCTAAATAGTCTTCCTTCCACTTTTCTCCTTTTCTGTTTGAATCTTATTCAACTTCCTAAGAAATTGGTTTCCTTATGTTAACTCGTGCCACTACACATTGTACCTCATTTCTCTATGATATAATTTGGGTATGAAACAAAGTAGTCTTCCTTCCACTTTTCTCTTTTTCTGTCTAATTCTTAAGGCCTGTTTATTTATTGTTTTTTAAAACTGTTTTAGTTCTCTAAAACTAAACAGAACAAGAAAAATAGGGAGAACATGTTTGGTTTCCAATGTTGTTTTTATTTTGAAAAACACAAAGAACACAAAATTCAAAGACCAAGAAGAGTTGTCAAAGAACACCATTTCTCAAGAAGAGTTTTCAAAAACAGGAACCAAAAAGGCCCTTATTCAACTTCCTTACAAATTGGTTTCCTTATGTTAACTCATGCCACTACAACCATTGTACCTCTTTTCTGTCTGGTCTTGGCAATATCTTATATGGCACAAAAATTGTCCCAACCATTGGCCATCCCAGTGATTGAACTACTATCTCAACTTGATGTTGAGGTCGAAGTTATAATTATGTTATATAAGTTATGCTAAACTAAATAAATGATTATGAAAATGTAGTAATTAATGCTCTACATTTAAGGACAAGAATCATTGAGATAATTGAAAATGAAAAAGCATTAGAGGGAAAGGCTCATTTAGGGTCTTGATCTCGTCCGGGAATATTTGGAACAAATATGGAATTCTTGGAATTGGTAGCGACATGTTTGGTAAAACGGACTGATGCTTATTGGAATTCTTAGTTTTGAGTTTGGATCAAAGCATGTTTGGTCCATTTTCCTTCTATTTTCTTCAATCTAACTACTGGGAATTTGAAATGTTTAGTGTAGGCTTGGCCCACGAAGTCAGGCCATGTTTTCTTATCCTTCAAATGTTGGAATCCCAATATTAGTCAAGCATCTTGGTACGAGACCTCTCCCTCCTCAGATTGCCTGCTTTATCTCGTGGCGTAACAATCTCGATAATTCCTCTGTTTTCTTGAATCTAACTACTCGAATTTGAAGTGTTTAGTGTTGGATTGACCTCTTTCTAGGCTTCTGCCACCTTTCTTTCTTAGATTTCAAATCATGTGTTCTTATCCGTTACTGAAAATCCAATGGTAGTCGAATCATCTTGATGAGTATTCCACTTTGGGCATAGACCGTAGTTTTGTTTGTGGCTTCTCATCCAACAAATGGTATCAAAGTTGATTTTTAGTCTTAATCTGTCTTGGTGGATACCGCATTTAAAATGATGTAATGAGCCCTTAGCGTGGTGCTTCATGTAAAGTATGTGCCTAAACGCAATGAAGACAAGAAAAATCTTTATTTGAGGGGAGGCTTGATAGTATTTTGTTCGAGGGGATCTCACATTGATTAGGAATGTGAGGATTTATGAGTTTATAATTATGAATAATATTCAATTGGTACGAGACTTTGAGGGAAAAGCCTAAACAAAACAAAAGTTCAAGAGGGTTTAGGTCAAAAGTGGACAATATCAAACTAATGTGAAGGGAAGGGCCCATGAGGATATAAAATTATAAGGATAAATTTGTTATAAAAATGGGACTGGATTTTATTATCAAAATAAGGGAAATAAATTGTAATAGCTAAAAGTAAGATATATTTTTTAGTTAGGAATTTAAGGGGTTTATTGATTTAGGTGAATTATAAAAAATTTACGCTAATCATAAAAATTAGAATTAAAATAATAATTGAATAATAAATTTTAAGTCAAATTTTGATTTGAAGTTAATTTAAGTTATTAAATAAATTTAATGGAAATTTAAATATGAATTATTGAATCAAGGAATCTCTATTAAATACAAAACAATTAGAATTACGGCTTGAGAAAGTAGGAATCGGCTTATGGGATTTAAGTGCACAACAATTAGAGCGTTCTAAGGTAGCAATAGAAAATACCCATTTAAAGGACAGACAATTCAAACAGTACCTTGTCCTTATTAATCGTATGCATCTTCTTCTAAGAGATAAGGTGCATGTATATTTTTCCCCAGAGGTATTTGCGATGTCCCACTCCGTCATAGAACATTTTTTTTGTCCTAAAAAACTCGACGATATTATCAGAAATACCATGCCTTCCTATTAAAAAAGTTATAATCAAGCTGAAACTTTGACACGTGCCAAATGTTTATTGGGCGTTTAAATGAACAATTTTCTATATATGCCTTTTTCTAATGGGAGGGGGATGAGTGAGCTACAATAGTAAACTTTAAGGGTATCTTAGGATAAAAATATTTGCGGGGTAGAGTGGAACATACACCAAAACCTCGGGGCATTTGTACACCTTATCCATTTCCTATACATCATATGCTATTCTTGGCAACTTTTTAAGATTGTATAAGATTTCACTTAAAAATTTTCTGCTTGTACATTTCTTTTTTTTCTCTTTTACCACAAAGGGCTCTTGTTTTTTAGCATGGCTTCCCTACTTGAAAACTAAATAAATAATAACCTTGATCCTTCCCTACTGAAAACCCAATGTCCTTGATCCTTTTGAGTCTTTCTAGAGTCTCCATTCGGGGCTACGTAAAGTACTAGAAAAGGAGAATAAATCTATTTGGAAAACCCCCTTCTCTCAATTCAATTGGTTTACCATTTGGAATTTTGATGGGACAAGGTGCACAAATGCCCTCGAGTTTTGAGTATATGTCTATTTTGCTCCTAAACTTTTTCCCGGCCCCAATATATCTCTAACGTTTACTCTTATAGCTTAGTCATGTCCATGCCATTAAAAAAGATCACAATGGAAAAACACTTGTAAAAACACCTGTTAAACGCTCATTAAACACCTTACAAGAGTTAGAGTTTCTAACTTGATTGTGACTTTTTTAACATGATGGGCATGTGTTAACTACGGAAGTAAACGTCATGGGTATCTTAGGACTGAAAAAAAGTTCATGGACAAAGTGAGACATTCCGGGGTATTTGTGCACCTTATCCCAAATTTTGATGGTGGTGCACTCGTGAAAAAGAATTTCCATGAGAAATAGCTTTGATATACCTTTGACTCCACCAATCTTTCTTGCTGATTACTTCTTATAAGATGAAATCACAAACATATATATTACATTTGAGTTCCTAATATTTCTAGCATATTATATCATCAACTAGAGTAGCTGCCAGCCAAGTAAGCTAGAGGTCCTACAATGGCAAAGATTGATATAAGTCACAGTCTGAATATCAGAATCATCCTATCGTCCGGAACTGCCTGCCCTGCCTCCGACAATGGCCCGATAAGGGGCTAGGTTGTGGCCTGAGGTGTAGAAGAAAGACTGGAATCCATTGTCACAACCAAAGGCCTGAGGATGACTGGCCTTGGATGGAATAGAGGAACCTCTGTGGTGGATTCTCTTTGGGAAGTTTGCCCCAAACCCTACCATGTAAGACATCTTCAATGGATTCTCCCCCAAAATGTAGTCCACCGAAAATTTCACTGTGTTTCAATAAAATCCAATAAAAATGCTAAATACAAATAAATAAATAAATATATTGTTAGATTTGGACAACAGTTGAATACAATTTTATTTCAGGATACCTTGTATAATCATTTTTTGTCATGTTTATTAATCCTATCTTCTATAATATATTAAAAATTTATTATTAGATACCATAAAATTTGATTCCAAACAGAGCCTAAGGACCACAAGACCCAATTGTTAACTTCAAGGTCACGTGGAATTAGTCGAGTATATATATATGGTCACATTGATCATATCTCTACTAATTTCATTAGACCTTAAAGTTAATAACTGGTTAAACCTCCTGTGGTCCTTAAGACGCGTTTGGAACCTAGAGTAGGTAAGGGTTCATTTCTTCGGAATATTTCGACGAGGTGGAACTCACACAGCTATAGGGCATGCCCTCGTTCTTTTTCGCCGCAGCTGGACTCACTGCGGATACAGTCGAGAACATTCTCACTCACCAACTCCGGGCTAGTAGCTCGCCTGGCAGCGCAGAGTGCCACCCATTTCAATATGTCCCTTTTGGTCTGGGTTCGAGCTCTCACGAGGCGAAAGAAAAGGGCAAAGGACATGCCCCTATACCGTGGAGCGTGGACCACCCTCGTCGGAGTGGGCCAGGTGGGGCCCCAGCAAAAAAAGGCGCCTTATATCACAGTTCACTGGCCCACCCGACGGAGGGTCAGGGTGTCCACCACAGCAGGCCCTAGCCACAGGGGCCTTTCGCCTCCGTGGGCCCGAACCCAGGACCATGAGCCAGGTACCCATTCGAGTGTAGTTCCCACTACCAACCTGGCTAGTGGAACTACCTCGAATGGGTATCTAAGCTCATGGTCCTGTGTTCGAGCCCCACTCTGAGGCGAAAGAAACCCTTGTAAGCTAGGGGGATAGCCTGCTGAAAGAGTGGACACACCGCCCGCTCTGAGCGGGGCTGTAGGTGTGGCATACCACTGACGAGGTCCATTTCACAGCATTCCTACCATGGCTGCCAGGCCACCTCAGACTGATGAAGTAGATATTCATTTCGAGGTGCCCCACTACCAACCGAGCCATTAGCCCGGGGCCAGTGGAACCACCGAATCAGATCTAAGCTCACATCCTGTACCCGAGCCCACTCTGAGGCGAAAGAAACCCCGGCCTGTGTGATAGCTCGGGAGTGGGACCCCACCTCGTCTGGAGGGCCAGGGGTGGGGCCCTTACAGAAAGTCCTAAGAAAAGGAAAAAATTTACTAAGGAAAATGGATTTCTCATGTTTAATTTCACCGTGAAAAACATAAAAGAAAATGAAATATAATCAAAATTTCTTAAAATTTTAAATATTTTAAAATTTATTGATCTTTATTTAATATGTTAAAAAACAAATAAAACGAGTTTGATTAAACATAGAATTAATTCATTTTAATTTAAACCTATTTTTATTTACTTTCAAATTTTATTTTCTCAATTGCTTTTCTTTCCTTAGTATTTCAGATTTAATTCTAAGCCTAAGATAACTTGAATTGATAATCATAACGAAGTAACGCAAGGTCAGACCAATTTAGCTGCCCCTTGAGGTTGTAATAACATTTTATATATTATTAATTTAACAAATGCGAAATAAAACTTGAGAAATTTAGAAATGATAGATAAAAAAAAATAAAAAAAAGCACATGCCTGCTGCTTTGCAAGGTTCCTTAAGGTAGAAGAGCTGACTCTAACGTTTCACAATTGAATGTGTATTTTGAAGCCGATACATGTACTTGCATATGTGCTGAGTAAGAATGTTATTGATGTCACATACCAAATTAATACTCTCAGCCAGCTTGAACATCAGCCCTGCATTTTTCATACCATCAATATCATTTCCAATATTTAAATTAAAAATAAAATAATAAGTTTAAAAAGTTGACTAAAATTTTTTTAAAAATAAAATAAAATCAACATTTGCCCTTGGATGTGCTTTTTACTATTGGTTTTAGCTTGTGATATTGAGCAAGATTTTAAGAATTTTCTTTGCTTGTAAATAATGCAAAATTTTACTGTCAATTCTTTAAGGTTTGTTTTGGTTCTTGATTTGGAAAATTGTTCTTAAGAACAGTTTTTGAAAACACGTAGAACTTAATTTTGATATTTTCTGAAAACTGTTTTTATTATCTAAATTTAGTGATTTTTATGTTTTCTAAAACAAAAAACAAAGTCGGGTCTGTTTTGTTCATGTTTTTAAAAATTGTTATTGAGAACAGTTTTTGAAAATTCAGAAAACACTTTTAGGTGTCCTCTAAAAACTCTTATTATTATTTTAATCATGTGTTCTTCTTATCCGTCAATGTTGGAAAATCCAATGGTAGTTGAATCATCTTTGTACGGGTATTCCTCACTTCTTACTATTGGGGAACTTCATGGACCCTTTCCTTTAAATTGGTATGATATTTTCCATTTTGGGCATGAGACCCTCATAGTTTTGTTTTTAGGCTTCTCATCCAACAAAATGGTATCAAAGTCGATTTTAGTCTTAACCGTCTTGGTGGATATCGTATGTGATTATGTAATGAAATTCCTAAGGTGTGGTGCTTCATGTAAAGCTTGTGCGCCCAAACGCAATGAAGATAAGAAAAATCTTTGTTTGAGGGGAGGCTTGATAGTATTTTGTTGGAGGGGATCTCACATCGATTAGGAATGTGAGGATTTATGAGTTTATAATCATGAATAACATTCAATTGGTATGGGACTTTTTGAGGGAAAAGCCTAAAAAAAAAACAAAAACCATGGGAGTTTAGGTTAAAAGTGGACAATATCATACCAATGTGGAGGGAAGGGCCCATGAGGATGAATAGATTTATTAATAAATTATATGATAAATTTGTTATAAAAATGATTAGATTATATTATTAAAATAAGGAAATAAACCGTGAATAGCTTAAAAGTCGATATATTTTAGTTAGAATTTATGAAGGCTGAGTTTATGATTTATAAAAAATTTACGTCAATCTTAAAAAATTAGAATTAAAATAATAATTGAATAATAAATTTTGAGTTGAAGTTAATTTAAGTTATTATATAAATTTAATGGAAATTTAAATATGAATCATTGAATCAAAGTATGAAGGAATCTCTATTAAATACAAAACAATTAGAATTACGGCTTGAGAAAGTAGGAATCGGCATATGGGATTTAAGTGCACAACAATTAGAGCGTTCTAAGGTAGCAATAGAAAATACCCATTTGATACTAACAATAGAGCCCAAGGGAGAACAAAACATATTTTAACATTAAAGGACAGACAATTCAAATAATACCTTGTCCTTATTAATCATATGCATCTTCTTTACGTGATATGCACATATACTCCCACTTATGACTTCCAGATGCGTCCTAATTTGCTATAGAACTTTTATTTTTTGTCCTAAAAAACCTTTATGTATATTATCGTGGTTCACTCATGTGCTTCTTATTAAAAAAGTTATCATCAAATTGAAAACTCTGACACGTGCCAAATTTTTATTGGGCGTTTAAATGAACAATTTTCTATCTATGCCCTTTTCTAATGGGAGGGGATGAGTGAGCTACAATAATAAACTTCAAGGATATCTTAGTAAAAAAATAGTTGCGGGGTAGAGTGGGACATACACAAAAACCTCGGATATTTGTGCACCTTATCCCCTTCTTATACATCATATGCTATTCTTGGCAACTTTTTAAGATTGTAAAAGATTTAACTTAAAATTTTCCTGCTTATACATTTTTTTTTTCTCTTTTGACTAGTAGGGTTACCACAAAGGGCTCTTGTTTTTTTAGCATGGCTTCCCTACTTGAATACTAATACCCTTGATCCTTCCCTACTTAAAACCCAATGTCCTTGATCCTTTCTGAGGTTTATCTAGAGTCTCCATTTGAAGCACAGAAAGTACTAGAAAATGAGAATAAATCTATTTGGAAAACCCCGTTCTCTCAATTCAATTGGTTTACCATTTGGAAATTTGATGGGATAAGGTGTATAAATGCCTTTATACACCTTATCCATTTATACACCTTATCCATCTAGAGTTTTAAGTGTATGTCCATTTTGCTCCTAAACTTTATTTTGGTCCCAATATATCTCTAACGTTTACTCTTATAGCTTAGTCATGTCCATGCCATTAAAAAAGATCACATATGGAAAAACACTCGTAAAAACCCTCGTTAAACACCTTACAAGAGTTAGAGTTTCTAACTTGATTGTGACTTTTTTTAACATGATGGGCATGTGTTAACTACGGAAGTAAACGTCAGGGGTATCTTGGGACTGAAAAAAAGTTTATGGATAAAGTGAGACATTCCGGGGTATTTGTGCACCTTATCCCAAATTTTGATGTTGGTGGACTTGTGAAAAAGAATTTTCATGAGAAATAGCTTTGATATACCTTTGACTCCACCAATCTTTCTTGTTGATTACTTTTTATAAGATGAAATCACAAACATATATATTACATTTGAGTTCCTAATATTTCTAGGCATATCATATCATCAACTAGAGTAGCTCCCAGCCAAGTAAGCCAGAGGTCCTACAATGGCAGCATTGATATAAGCTTTTGCAGTTCAATGGTCAGAATCCGTCCTATTGCCCCGAGAACTGGTTGCTCGCTCCGGCCTCCACAATGGCCTGGCGAGGGTGTTAGGGTTAGGGTTTGAGGTGTAGAAGAAAGACTGGAATCCATTGTCACAACCAAAGGCCTGAGGATGACTGGCCTTGGATGGAATAGAGGAACCTCCTCCGTGGTGGATTCTCTTGGGAGTTTGCCCCAAACCTCATTCATGTAAGATACATCTTCAATGGATTCTCCCCAAAAATGTAAATTAGACCAAAAAAAAATAGCGGGTTTTAATAATATCCAATAAAAATGTTAAATACAAATAAATAAATAAATATATTGTTAAATTTAGACAACAGTTGAATACAATTTTTTTTCAGGATATCTTGTATTGTCATTTTTTTTCATGTTTATTAATCCTATCTTTTATAATATATTAAAATTTTATTATTAGATACCATAAAATTATATATATAATATATAGATAGATAGATAGATAGATGGATTCCAAACGGAGCCTAAGGACCACAAGACCAATGTTAATCCCAAGCGTCACGCGAATTACCAAGATATATATGGTCACATTGATCATATCTCGACTAATTCCACGCGTGATCTTAAAATTACTAACCGGTTAAACTCTTCGTGGTCCTGCAAGACCCGTTTTTGGAACCTAAAGAAAGTACTAAGAAAAGGAAAATATTTACTAAGGAAAATGGATTTCTCATGCTTAGTTTTACCATGAAAAGCATAAAAGAAAATGAAATATAATCAAAATTTCTTAAAATTTTAAATATTTTAAAATTTATTGATCTTTATTTAATAAAAAAAAACAAATAAAATGAGTTTGGCTAAACATATAGAATTAATTATATTTTAAATTTAAACCTATTTTTTATTTACTTTCAAAATTTCTTTTCTCACTATTTTATTTCCTTAGTATTTCTCAGGATTTAATCGAAGCCTAAGATAACTTGAATTGATAATCATAACGAAGCAACGCAAGGTCAGACCAATTTAGCAAATGCAAAATAAAACTTGAGGAATTTAGACATGATAGATAAAATAAAAAATAAAAAAAGCACATGCCTGTTGCTTTGCAAGGTTCCTTAAGGTAGAAGAGCTGACTCTAACGTTTCCACAATTGAATGTGTATTTTGAAGCTGACATGTATTTGGCATATGTGCTGAGTAAGAATGTTATTGATGTCACATACTGTAAATTACTCTCAGCCAGCTTGAACATCAGCCCTCCTGCATTTTTCATACCATCAATATCATTTCCAATATTTAAATTAAAAATAAAATAATAAGTTTAAAAAGTTGACTAAAAAAAATTTAAAAATAAAATAAATATTTGCCCTTGAATGTGCTTTTTACTATGGGTTTTAGCTTGTGATATTGTTTTTAAGAATTTTCTTTGCTTGTAAATAATGCAAAATTTTACCGTCAATTCTTCTGGGTTGGGGTTTGTTTGGTTCCTGATTTGGTAAATTGTTCTTATGACAGCTTGAAAATACTTGAGAACTTAATTTGATGTTTTCTAAAAATTGTTCTTGTTATCTAAATTTGTTGTTATTTATGTTTAAAACAAAAACAAAGGTGGTTTATTTTGTTCATGTTTTTAAAATTTGTTATTGAGAATAGTTTTTGAAAATTCAGAAAACACTTTTAGGTGTTCTCAAAAAACTCTTATTATTATTTTAATTTAGTGTTTTTTATGTTTTTTAGAACAACCGGGAACAAAACTTGTATTTTTTATTTTCCCTATTTTCTTTGTTTTTAAGAACTAAAATACCCCAAACATAATCCGCATGCATAATTAGCATTATATGGCTCATGTTTTTGAAAATCGTTTCAAGAATAGCCATTGAAAAATAAATAACACTTTTAGTGTCCTCCGAAAACCCTTTTGTTGTTTAAATTTAAAGGGTTTTTGTGTTTCTCAAAACAAAAAACAATTGGGAACCAAAGGTGTTTTTCAGATTTCCTTATTCTCCCTGTTTTTGGAAAAAAAAAATTCAAAAATAGAAACCAAACCAACCCTTTTATTTCTATTTTTCCTGTAATCTCTTACCAAAAAGAAAAAAAAATCTTTAGAAACCAATTATATAAAAGTTCTAAAAAACTGTTTTTCATACAACAAGTGCTCTCCATAAAAATAGAAATATGAAGCAATTATATATACCTTGTGTGTAACTAGTACTGGAAGAAGGAGAATTAGGGATAATTCTACACATGAAATCCTCCGCTTGTTGCTTGAATGACTCAAAACGCTTATCATCATCAACCAAAGTTCTCTGCAATTCAAAGCTCATTTTTCTATCAACAATTTTCTAATAATAATGATAATAATTTTTTTTTCTTAATTATTATTATTTTTTGGTAATTTCTAATGTATTTATTTATATATATTAATTTTATACCCTTATGCGTAACTCCTGCGCCGCGAGCTTGTTGCCCCAAATTAAGATGTCTCAGGCATCAAGTTGGTCTTAGGGTTTGTAAGAAATGATATGAAGCATCGTTTGTTGCTCTCCATAGCCATGTCGCTTCCCCCATAATAGCTCATCCTAAACAAAAACCATATATATTAAATTTATTTCTATTAATTTACATATAATATAATATAATATAATATATATATATAAATTACTTGTAAATAAATTTGGCTTCCCACGTTTTGTGGGTTGGGCCAATTTACAAATTTGTAAACAGTTTTTTGTTGGCCCAACTTTTTGCAGCCCGTATTCGTGATTGCAAAATCAGCCCATTTTTCTTTTTGTAAATAAAGTATGAAATATTTTCATTTTCTAATCGAATATGCTTTTGGACTTAGGGTTAATTGTTTAGTGAAGTATCACTGATGGATTAAGCAATTTAAAGCCCAGTGCAACCCAGAGGGGCCCCCCATAGAGAGCAGGGATGGCAATGTGGGGCCCATTCTTGAGCTCCAACTTGATTAAAAAACTTGAAGCTCGAACTCGATCGAGATTTCTTTCATATGTTCGAAACTCGACTCGAAAAATAGTCGAACTACTCGAACTCGACAAAGCTCGAATAAATTAAATCAATTCCAGTTTGACTCAAAAATCGATTCAATTAAACTCGCGAGCAACTAGAGTTGAGTATTGTGATACTCAAAACTCGACTCGACAAGCTACTCGAGCTTGATTCGGTTAACTTTGAGTTGAATTCGAGTATTCTATGAGTCGAACCCGAGTAGCTCACAAGTAGCTTGACTCGAATAGACAATACCACCCGACTTCGCTCGCTCGATTAGAAAATATCGACCTTGTCTCGGGGATTAGAAAAATATTAAACTCACAAAAACTCGCACTATATACCTATAAACATTCGACCCGTTGTCATCCTTACATATAAAACATTAGTATGAAAACATACCTTATACCCAGAGTAAGAACAGTAGAATGGGCACACGGCTGAGCCAAGAGAGTCACTATAAGCCCCTCTATACTGCATTGCAAATTGCATCACCTTCTTTGCAATCGTCAACAACAACCTTGAATACTTTGGATCAACCTTTCGGAATACCATGGACGCAGCTGCCAATGCAAATTACGCCCTGGGCCACTTCGAACCCGGTTTACCTCGGGCCGATTACGTATAAACCTTCCGGCCGTGTCCATCCTTCGGCCGCTCCCAACATTGTATTCTGGGTGGCTGATCCCCACCCCGACGTAAAGAGTGTTAGGAGTTGCAATCGCACACTTAATGAAGTAGTCTCAGAGCCCAACCTGATGGCGGCCTCGGGCATTAGTTCCGGGCCCCATCCGCTTCCCGTATTCTAGGGTTCCCCATGACAGCATGGTGGTGGTGTAGGCCATCGGAAAGTTGAACTTCACATTGTCGCCGGCGTCATAGTAGCCGCCGGTTAGATCGACCTATCATGAAAAGATTGATGAGATTGGATTATTATAAAAATCAAAGAATATATATTTAGGGTGATTTGATTAAATCACCTTTTCAAAACCCAAAATTTGAAATCTGACATTTCATCAATTTCTGTTGTAATTTAATATAAATGACCATCTTGTTTTCTTATAAAAATAAAACTTAAGGATAATGTAATTACATGAAATATAAAAGAGTATTTTTGTTGGAAATTAGTTATTTAAAAAAAAACATGGGAAATATTCTATGTTTAAACTAAATATTATATATATATATATATATATATATATATATATATATATATATATATATATATATATATATATATATATATATATATATGATGTATTTATATAAATATATCATATTGATTAGGTTAATAGAAAGTTGGACCATCCTAACATGGTATGTAGAGTATTACTATTGAAGAGATATATTATATTCAAAACCCAAGGTTTAAGATGGGTATAAGTGCAGCAATGAGATCATTAGACTTAAACGCTCTGTTTGGTTCCCAAGAAAATGGGAGGTAAGAGGAAAGGAAGGGGAATTTGGCAGAGTAAAATTATGAATTAAAATAGGCTATTAATCCGGCAACAAATATCTTTATTTTCATATGGAATAATGTGGAATCCAAGTTCCACTCTTTCTTTTTGATTTGTTCTAGAAATCTTTTGACTCTTAACCTTTGACCTCAGAAAGTTAAAGCAAAACGTTCATAACAAAGCACAAAATCAATAATTGGGTTAATTGCAAATTAAAGATAGAACCCAAAAAGTATTAAAAAAAAAAAAGAAAATAGAAAGAAAAATAAAAAATAGATTTAAATTTAATAAATTAAATTTATATATGATTTTCTTTTATATTTTCTACAGTGAAGTTAAACATGAAAAAATCATTTTTTAGTATTTTTTTTCAAAGTACTTTTCTCCTTCCAAATATAACTTTAAACACTTAAAATGAGAAAAGAACAATTGCAATGAGTTACTTGGTAAAACCTAAATGTGAACTAGCAGTAATATTTATTCACATCAAAGAAATGATGAAAGAAAATGTACTTGCAGATACAAAATATGAGAAGCAAAAAGAAAAAAAAGAAAAAGAAAAAGAACCATACATGAGCAAGTGAGCCATCAGAGAGGCCAGAGTTGGACCTCCAAGTAATCTGTTGCCCAGTGGGTAGCCTCCCAGACCTTTGCCCCTGGAAGAACAGTATAGACTTTGCAAGGGCATCTTTGTAATTAGGATGCCCCAATGAAGGGCACCCCAACAGAACCAAACTGAAGAAGAAGAACAAAAACAATAGGCATGGAGAAGAAGAGGTAATTCTCTTTCCCATTAATGCCCTAATAAGTTTGATAGAAATTTGAACTTTTAGGGCCAATGGGTAGTAGTACTATGACTTTGATTCCACAAAGGGCATGCCCTTATATAGAAGGGTGGGGTGGGGGTCTCCCACAATCACTACCGCAAAATTAGGCTTTCCTTTCAAGGCTTTGCTTTTGTTTATTATTGTTAATTTGTTGATAAGTTATATTGGGTTTTGAATATGGGGTTTGGGGTTCATGTTTTTGGAAATGTTGTCTTCCCTTTTAGGGTTTTGAATGATTGAAAAAATATATAAAGAAAATTTTTGATGAAAATACCTCAAATAAAGTCAAAATTTGTAAATCTAATTCTTTCCTTGTTTTTCCAAGAAAAAAAAAATTACTTTTGTCATTTCAAGTATTTACATAGGGTTGTGCATAGTGTATGGGCTTCGTATTTTTGGACTTTTGTCTTTCATTTTAGGGTTTTGAATAACGAAAAAAAAAAAGTATAAAAATATATGGTGAAAATACCTTATATAAGTCAAAAATTGTAAATCTAATATTTTTTTTTATGTTTTTCCTTGGAAATTGACTAGTTGTGGACAAAAAGAACCTTTTTCATTTCCATGTAACGGAACCAATTATGATCGGATTTAATTTATTATCGAAATCAATGATTTGAAATATAAAACGATAAAATTTGTTTGATTTGGTTTAAAATTTTTAATATTAAAAATATAAAAATAAAACTAATATATTTAATGTTATCCAAAAAAAATCCATAATTTTCTCTAACTTTTTATTAATAAATTAAAAAAATAGTATTATAAAAAATAATTATCTAAAATTCAAATTAAATGAATTAATTTTATTCTTCAATAAATAATTTTATAGGAGAATGAAAATATAAGTATAAATGAAAAGATATGAAGAAATTTACTTTTAAGACTAGATCCACCGTTATCATGAACACCCAAAGTACTTAAGAAGTTTAAAAAACCAGAATAGGAAAACTCATAACTCAAGATTTCCAAAAACCAAACCTAAAAAATAGGATAAAAGTTTAAAAGATAACATTTAATATCGCTCCATTTGATATATATATTTGGAATTAAAACCAACAATCTAACAAATTATGGCTCGGTTTTAAATTTTTAGAATCGTATTTTTTAAAAAGTAATTTCAAATATTTCAAAATCATGTCCATTCAGTTTGATCGATTATTATTTTGGTTTAATCGATTTTATGCACACTTCTATTAAGGACAAAAATTGATGATGGTTAGATTTCTGAAATTTTGTTTATTTAGAGCAACTCCAATAAGAGGTGTCAAAAATGTATGTCAACGCGATTACAGAATTCGACAATACACACTTCAACATCGTTTTTTGCCTCCACTTAGATGCCAAAATGGTGTGTCATTTAATAATTCAATATTTCTTATTAAAAAATATAATTAAACTTGTCAAATATGGGATGAAATATAGTTGTTGAGAGGAACAGTAGCCACCAACCGCTATTTTGCAACATCTCCATTTTCTCTTAAAATTGGTCGATGCCACCTCAAAACCTCGAGCTCCAATTTTCGTCTTCGGCGCCACATTTTACCGGGTTATGTGATGACACTGATAAAGAACTCCCGCCGGAAGTTGTTCTAGCAATACTCAGAATCAAATCACCCATTTTATATAGTTGAGTTGTCGACGCGAACCTAACTTCCGAAGTTGACTCAAGGCCGTTGGTTGGCTTGTACTCAATTTAATCTCCTTTGAGAATTTAAGCTCACCTTTTTTGACCCAATCCAATTTTGCATGCCCATTGATAGTGGCACATGTTAATGAAATGGGAAGTATGGGAAAATGGATTTTCACACTTCCCCTATTCCAAAGGTTTCTATTATTTTAATTGCCTTTTTTTTTATACTAAAATAAATCAATTTATTGGTAAATAAATTTGTCTTATCAGGGTTATTATCAATATACTTTTTTAAATATTATAAATATTAAAACATTTTTTAAAATCATTATCAAACACGTATTTAATAATTAAGTTATAATAAGTTAAACAGAAGGACATTTAAAATTTCTCCTTAACTAAAATATCAAAACTTATAAATCACTCAATTTAAATCTAGAAGCAAGTCCAAGAAAAAAAAAATAGCCTAATCAGAAAACGATTGACCCATTGACTCACACTTCATCGAGTCAACTCAGCCTAAACTCGTGTAAGAAAATATCAACAACAATTTTCAAAATTTCAATTCTCCACGCCATTTGATCACCATCAAACGGTGCCTAACGCAGCACCACCATTACTACCATGCATCGGCAACACACAAAGTCACAAAATCAACCATAATGAAAATGGATCATAACGTGCTAGGCTTATGCCCGACCACCCACAAAAATTGGTGGTTAGTGGGTAAAAAAGAATGGCGACTTTCTGAACTTTCGGTTAGGGTTATAAACAACTAACCGAAAAAACCGCTATAATAGCGGCTACTTTATAGCTATAATTATTATTTTTTAAAAATATTAATTTATTTCAGTGTTTTAAAAATCTGACTAAATGGATTGTTCGATCGAACCATCGATCATGACCTTTCCAACAACAACGGATCGTTTAATCGGTCGAACTATTGATTGAGGACCTTTCCCGCATTGACGGACCCAATTACAGCCCAAGGGTGCCTATGGCTCGTCAATGTTTTTTTTTCAAAAAATTTTCTATTTGTTTGCTTGTGGAATCGAACTCGAGAACAGGTCACGCCCCCACAAAATCTTAGGCTCCTATGCCACCAAGCTACTATACTATTTCTATTGATTTATAACTCTTCTAAATTTAAATGTTAGGTCTGTCAATGCTTTTCAATCCTGGTTTAATCCGGTTTGAGTGGTTCAATCATCAGTTCGATCCCTAAATTATTAATCGATAATTTTTTTGGTTCAATTATTAATCTCGTTTATAAAATATTGATTTATTTTCAAATGAAATATAGTATTAAACATAATAATAACAAGGGGAGGCGAGAATGGCGGGAATAGAGGGGCCATGGATGGCGCTACGAAATCGGCGCCAAAGAGAGGAGAGTGAAGAGTATGGGAATGAATAATTGGTTGCTTTTTAGGGTACAAGGTTTATTTTATTCTCTTTCTTGGGATTTCCTCTTATCTACTTTCTTCCAATGCTTTAGGACTAAGAAATTTGATTTTTTTATTTTTATTTTTGGGGTTGGTCTATTTTTCTTGAAAGTTGGGTGTTGATTTGATGGGAATTTTAAATGGGGGGGATGATAACTAATTTTGTTTGGCTTTAATTTGATTATATCGATGCCTAACTTATGACGCTATGTTATCTAAAAAAACTTGACTTATGAGAAGTGGAAAAATTTTTATTTTCAAGGTATTTTTAGTGAAGGGGTAGAAGTAAAAACAATTTTTTGTGGATATTTTATATATATTTGAGAATTATTTCCAAAAAATAATTTTTTTATAACTGTAAATGTTTGGGTCAACTTACGGGGCACCACCACTAATCTCCGGCTAGCTTACGAGTACCATGACTATCTTAAATATTTACTTGCACCTCGATTAACTCTACAGGGTCCGGTTAACATTTGAGAGATCTAAACCGTGATCTATCAGTTAAACTCTCAAGACTTTAAACTAACTAAGCTATCTTTTATGTTTATTTCTAAAAAAGTATTTTTATTAAGAAGCAAGAATTTTTTATAATTTAAAATTTTAAAATATAAATCATTAACATCCAAAATATAGGATTTGTTTAGTAGTGTTTGGAACATATTTATGAAATACTAGTTTTAATTTGTTGTCATATTACCCTAGCCCCCCTCCTTTCCTCTCCCCTCATCTTTTTCCCTCTACATCTCTTTTATCTTTTTTTTTTTCTCAATAAATTTATTATTTCACATAAATATGAGCTTGTACTCTTTTTTTTTTTTTTTGTGATTTTGTCGCTTACTTATTACTACATATGTCGGTCACGGATACTATAGGACTCTGAAACCCCGGTGAAAACCAATTTTTTCAAAAATGGTGAATTGCACTGCAAACTAAATTTTTTCAATTTCGTGGATGACTAAACTGACTTCTCTTCATGAAAACGCCTCATGAAATCTCTAGCCACCACGCCTAATTTCGCTGATTCTGCGCCATTCGATTTCACGCCGAGACACGTTTGATTTGACACTGCAAACGTTGTGACGCCACATTACACTCACAGGTAACGACACTTTCAAGATGTTGACGCGCCGCGTTCATCACGCTACTGGGAACATTCCACTACCATATTAAGCCATGTAAATGATGACGCCATAGGCCGACCGAGCAGTTAAAAACGAATAAATGGGCGCCACTCATTTGGCTTTGATAAGGAGGGAGCGAAACTTTCCTCCTCACCCATACGGTCAATGCCCACAAGGGGAAAGAAGGCAAAGAGAAAGGAGAAATGGGGAGAAAAGAAAGAGATGAGAAGAGAAATGAGCGAAGAAGAAAGAGTGCCAAAAGGAAAGTAATAAAACAAAGCCAGAAAAACGTGAGGAAGAAAGGAAAAGGAGATGCGTAAGGTTTGTTCTCACATTTTGTATAACAATTTCCTTCTCTCTAGATTTGTAGAAGATCCGATCGTCTGGATTCCTTCAAGATAAGAAGGAAAGTTGTTCTACACGGAGAGGACAACGCTGTGATCAGCTAGGAGTTTTCTTTCAAACTCCTTATAGGGCTTTTTATCCTACTTGTTTACACTTCATTTGGCAGTCCAGATGTTCAGTTGGATCAGTGGTCAGAGGTTTCACTGACGTCCCAAATCTTGGAACCAAGTGCTGGAATTTTTTAGGACCCACTCAGGCAACCGTAGTTTTAGGGACTGCTGGTGTTGTGTGATGATTTATTAACAAATCATGTATTGATACGAGGCCTGATATGGCGCGAAATCGGTTTCAAAGTGGAGTCGAAATGACATGGGTCGCCCACTAAATGCCTCACATGTTTTCTGCCGACCGTAAAACAAATTCTAGTCAGGCGAAATGGACCATGAACGTCCATGTGTTTTGGCATTAATCCTGTTAAAATGAACGGCTTAGTAGGTGTGGAACAGATAGTTAAGACATGATTTTAAGGTATGATTAAAACGACACAATTAGCGGAATAAAATTGTGTGGTAAGCCATTGGAGGAGTAGAGATTATTATGATTTGCTCAAGTGAGTCAAATTGGGTGATGATTGATGTGTTAAATTACATGCGTAATCAGAGTTGATCGCGAATATGCATATGTTGACATATTGTGTAAATGGTTTTGAAAATGACATAATGCAATTTCATACGCACTGGTAATCCTGTGGTTAGGTGTGAATGCATGACATGGCTTTGTAAAACGATGGTTGCGAAAGAAATTTCACAGATGATATTCTGAGGGTGACTGGTCAGATAATGTGGCCAATGATTATTTCATGGAGTGAGAACCTATGACTGCTCCTTTAAAGTCACCAACCAATTCGCCGAGGGTAGTCCCATATTTCTACCTGACATCGTCTCAGAGTATATTTTTCAAGAACAACAAGATTTGTTTTGAAAATGATTATTTTCTCATACATGGCTAGTAAGTGGTGAGTGAGTCGATGAGGACTCGTGGACATAAGTGATCATGTAGATCTTGCGAGAGGATCGATTGTCTGAGTGTGTGTTATTTTGGAGCATTGCATATGCACTTAGGTAGAGAGTAGCCCATTTAGGTGACCAAATTTTCATCGGCTATAGCTCAATTGGCCGAGGAACATTTTTTCGTGGTACAAGTGAGCGTCGAGAAGACGACGACGAGGCCGATTTGAAGAAAGCCTGCCAGGTTTGATGTTTTTGGATACACACAGCAGTATTAAAATCTGTAGATTTAATATAAATGTATTAAGAGTAATAAATTAACTTTAGACTATTAAATATAGTTATACATTGATGAGATTGATATAGGAGCTCATGGGCTATTTTTACTGTATAGTCTCATGAAGAGACATGTGTATTTCATGGCTGACGGAATAAACGGACACCCCGGGTTTGGGGCGTCACATAGACGATTCAGACAATAAAACATATTCGATTGGATTAAGACATCAAATCATGATCAATAAAATTTGAATCATAGATATTCTATCAATTATAAGATTATCAAATATGTAGGGTTTTAGGCATTTTTTTATGCTATTAACCTGAATGTTGGGTCATCATCTTTTTAGCGAATTTGATTCTTTATTTATATCCAATGTATTGCTAATTTGAATCAATAAAATTATTTATCTTTTAAAAAAAATTGTGTCATAATAAAATTACATCTAATAAAATACAGACTTAATAACTTAAATGAATACAAATGATTTTCTTCACTTACTTTATGTAAAGTATCTTCATAAGATATTTTTAGAAACATTGTTAATAATTTGTAATATATTTTATCAAATATAGTGAAACATATTAAAATCATTTTTAGAGATAATATATTTTGAAGAAAATTAGAAAAAAAAATTGTTATAAAAGAGCACATCCTAAACATATAAAATTTAAAAATGCTATATATATTGTTTTCTTAGAAATTTTAATTTTCTTAATTTTTAATGATTTGAAATATATATAAAGTTATTTTATTTTTTCTATATCAAATAACAATATGTCAAAGAAATTCCGAGCCCCTAAAAAAAGAAGATAGAGACCCATTTGTTAATCTCATACCTATTATCATTGCTGTGGTAAAGGTAGGCCCACATATATATATATATATATATATATATATATATATATATATATATATATATATATATATATATATATATATATATATATATATAGAAATTTTAATTTTCTTAATTTTTAATGATTTGAAATATATATAAAGTTATTTTATTTTTTCTATATCAAATAACAATATGTCAAAGAAATTTCGAGCCCCTAAAAAAGGAAGATAAAGACCCATTTAGAGCTAGTCTCATACCCATTAATTAAGGTAAAGTAAGCCCCACATATAACTATTCTTATTATATATATATATACCATGCCACATAAAACCTTATTATAAATTAGATTTAGGTAAATGTACGATTATGTCTATGCGTGTTACAAACATTACATACATTTGTCTTTACTTTATTATCGAACCCGATTCTTTTCGGCGCATGGAATTGAAACTTCATCTTTTATATATCCATTCCGTTCCTACTTAATTTGTCCACTCAGCTGTTCATGCAGTAATTTTTGTACTTAATTTTCAATTTTTAAATATTAAAACTTTACTCAATTATTTATTTATTATAATTCTTACGTGGGTTTGTTAATAAAAAATCCGAAAAATATTTTTCTGAATATTATAAACATAAAATGCAAAAAATGAAGCAATGGTATAATAAAATAACTCGTTTATGATGTGAAAGGAATATTTCTTTTGGATAAAATGATGACAATACAAATCAAATTGGGAAAAGTAGGTTTAAGTTATCAATTTAAAAATTATTATACATAGATTTTGAAGAGTTGGATTTTGATGGTTCAAATTAACGAGAAATCAAATAATTATGGATGAATGAATATATTATCATAAGTAATAAATGCATTACCAGTGTAGGTACTAATTATGATAATATATTTATTAATCTATAATTATTTTTTTCTAATTACCTAAAACAACATAAATCAAATTCTTCAATAATATAATTTTGAAATTGATAAATTGAAGCATATTTTTCCCGATCAAATACTTTATTTATTTGGATTTCATGCCACTCAAATCCCATACCCATTCAATGTCAAAAAAAAAACAAAAAACAAACCCAAACCCATTCCACCAATCACCCACACTACATCATGAAACAGCACACTTTCTTATAAACCCTGGTCAAACCCATCAATATTTGCCCTTACAAAAATGGGTTGATTAGATGAAAAGTAATTGAATAATCATGCCTATCATCATCAGATATATCCCTTTGGGACAGTGCTTTAGTTTCAAATTGAAGGGTTTGCATGTTGAAGTAACATAGATCTTATCAGCTATAAAAAATAGAAATGAATGATTCTCACTTCTTTTAATGCATTGCATTATCCATAACAATCCAAGACTTGATTTTTACTTAAAATTAAAAATGAATATGATGGTGGCTTATTGCTTCAAGTTTGCTTTTATTTGGTGGCATGCATGCATGCAAGTTCATTCAAGTCAAGGTTTTAATTAACCTGTGTTTTAAGTTGTTCAATTTATTGTTTTTTCTTTATATTTTCCTGTATCTTATTTTTGAAGACCTAATCATGGGATTTTCTTGATTGGTATATTTTGTTTCATAGCTCATGTCTAGGAATCTAAATAAATTAATTTAGGTTGTCAAGGTACGATAATATACTTATCTTAGGAATGAGAATAAATCTAATGACTATGTCACACATGCTCATGTTTTTTTGTTTTTTCACTCATGCTCATGTTTGATGATCTGTATAAAAAAATAAAAAAATAAAAGATATTTTATTTTAATATTTAATATTTGTTTTTTAAAATATTATTTAAAAATCACATATTCTATATCCAACAATGAACCTGAACTCAAATTGAAAAAAAAAATTGATTGAGACCTTCTAAGAGCTCGTTTGTCACCAATTCTATTCAAAGTATTTTTAAGTAAGGGTATTTTTTTTTGTCAATAAGGCCTAACTTAACTGGTTAAGAATTCAACTCCCATAAAGAGAGGAGTCTATGGTTCTAATCTCAGTGGGACACATTTGTAAGAAATATAATACTATGATGTAAAAAATAACTCTTGTGTTATGCTTGGAAACCCTAGCCGCCGTCCCTCCCTCTATTCTTTCTTTCATGTCCTTGTTCGTTAGAGAGGATGGGTGACTTTTTTAGCCATTATTGACTTAATAATACTCATTTCATTGTTTTTCTCATAGATTTTAAGTTATATTTTCCATTTTATCAAAAAAAAAAAAAGTTATATTTTCCAAGAAAGTGGTTTCTTCCACATCGATCTAGGTTTGTCTTTATTTTTTCTTGTTTTTGTGGCTGACTTGTTATGACGTGTTTTGTTGCTGACTTGTTGTGGTAGATAGTTATATCATTAATCTAGGTTCTCAAAATGCCATGAGCTGGGATAACTGTATAACAAAAATTTGATCCATGTGGAAATGTGATCAAATCATGTTCACAATAAGTTGAAAATATGTGAAATCTAGATATTTTACGCATTTTTAAATTATCAAATTTATAGGTCTTTGACCTATTTTTTTTGCTATTAACCTGGATGGCGCGTCACCCTTTAAAGTTTTTAACACTTTTGATTATATGTTTTTATCGATTGTATTACAAACCTGAATCAATAAAATTTTCTTTAAAAGAAAATAATATGGTGGAATGCAAAACTAAATATTTGTCAGAAAAGTAAAGTATTTTTTAGAAGCATTTAAAAAAACCACTAATAAAGTGTCTCCGAAATCTATAAATCATTTTCCAATATCATGGAAAAAAATTTCGCATTTTAAAAAGTGTTTTCTACATTTTATCAAATACCTAATCAGTGCCAAATATGATCCTAACTCATTCCAATGAACTCCAATTGAATCGATGGAAGCATATTTCCAATTATGTATTTTATTAAAGATTTTTTATGACTCCGACAATAATGATATATTTATATTAAATATGAATACAATAGGAAGGAAATAGATCATAAACTTTCACAAATATTTATTAATTCTCTTTAGAAAGAAAAGGCCAATTTGGATTTTGTTCTATCTAATAAACCAATTTACATCATCCATGATCAAAATTTGATGAAAGATGCAATCGCTATGGACTAGAGAAATGAGACATGTCGACCTAAGTGAATAACTATAGTCCCTTTATGTATTAGATAAGAATTGTTATGTTATTTATTAGCATCTCCTTATATAATCTACTTTTTAAGACCTTTAAATTATATATATTATTTTAATTACTTTTTTTTATTGAATAAGAAAATAAAATATATTGATTTTATTATTTATTTTTCCACTTACGTTCAACGATCCCTATGTAGTTTATTAAATTTAGTTTAAAAAATATATATATTTTTACCTTCTATTCACTTTACATACCGTGATATACTATGTTTTTATATGGATTGGACGACTTCGGATCTCCCCTATCTTTTTACCTAACTTAAAACATGAACATCATTTTTTGAATAATTAATTTGAAATGACAAAAAAATAAAATAATAATCGTGAAGTCAAATGGTCAAAGGGTAAGGAAGGGGTAGGTGGCAAGGAGACTGTAGCCCTATACCTATCTAGCTCGTCCTCTAATCAACCCTTGTATGCTTCCATGCATCATTTACGTGAGGGTGTAATTTTGTAAGTGTAAGGCTTGGTTTCCAAAGTGTTATAAGAAATAATTTAAAAAAATTCTTTTAGAAAGATTTTTATTTGTAGTAGTTTACTTTTAGAAATATTTTGTTTTTCATGACGAGATAAATATTTAGTTAAAATATATCAAATAATCAAAAATTTAAAAATATAATATTTCTCATATATTTTTTTGAAAAAGAACTCATTAAAACAAAATATCCTTTGTGTTTTTAGATATTTACATGTGTCTTATAAAATAAAATGATTATTTTTAAAGAAAATAATGAGGTAAATTCTTGTCAAATTACGAAGGCTTAGGATTTCCAAAATTCATATTTCAAAGAGTCTTTTAACTAAATCACTTTTTTTTTTAATCTATAAGCTTCTTATAATTGTATAATTACTTCTCAAAATGGTCGAATATTTTAAAAATTAAATAAAAGAATTGAATGATTTAAAATGTTTTTGCAAACATTTGTTTTTTTTTAATTTGAAAGTGGCATTTTTTTCCTGATTGTTGGTTGTAAAAAAGCATAAAACTGTTTTTTTTGTTGGGACGGATTAAACATCTTTGGAGTCGGTAGATAAGAATGTGGGAGTAACTGTGCAGATTCCTCCCACATGCAGGGCCGGCCCTGTGGGTAGGCGAAAGAGGCGGTCGCCTCGGGCCCCCCATATTTCTCTTAAAAAATAGGCCCTTCAAGACCAACTACCCTTAATAATTTAGGCCCTCTTAAAACCTCACTTTTATAGTATTTGTTTGATATATTTTTAGTGTAGTATTTGTTTGATATATTTTTAGTGTAGTAGTGGTGATAGGAGGTTCGGGCTGAGCCAATCAAAAACCCTCTTTGTGAATTGATTGTCAGAGTATGATTTAGGGTTTTAACATAATAAAACTAAGGTTTTGGGGCTTAATATTAATATTACAAGTAAAAAAAAATTTATACACACAGGGCCCCCTTAGAATGCCGCCCAGCCCCCCTGGGCGCCACAGGCCGGCCTCCCGCCCACATGCACATGGATATTACACACTTTTAGAAATCTCACACAAAAACACCAACCTTCAATCAACTACTTTTCATGCCTAAGCCCTTAGCTATTTTTAGCAAAACTCCACAATTTTTTAACACTTTGATGATCCTAAACCTTACTTTTTTTTTTATTCTCGGGGACTTTCTATCTTTAGTATATCATATTTGGCCTTATCCTAAATGGCTATTATAATTAGTCAGCTTCCATGAAGCCACTCATATACCACAACTTCCCTTGAATTCCACCAAATACTTTTCATTTATAGAAAGGCCTAATGTCTCTATCCCATAGGGCTGGTTATGTTGTCGGAGTTTTGATCACTCTGCTGGCCCTTTCTCATGATTGTCAAGCTAGGGTTCATTTTTGTAGATGCTAAAGGATCAAGAACACTTATTCGTTGTTCCTGATCGGTACGAAAAACTTGACAGAATCGATGTATGTCTTCAATGCTTCAATGTGTAACTCCAATTACTAGAACTGGAATTTCTTCCACAGTCCAAACACCCTTTGGCTTTTCTGTGCAAAAAAAATCTGATCTTTTCTTTTTCTACAAAACATATGTTGAATCCCTTCATTTTTTATCTCTCTCATGTACGTTTAACGTACATGAGCAGTTGAGAGCAGTTATCTCCAAGACAACTGCCTCAACTACCTTAGGTATATGGGCTGGGTTGAGTCTAGCCCACATGGGCGACCCAGCCCAAGTCCAACATTTCCCACTCGCCTATAATGGGCTGGACTCATATCAATCAATGTGATAGAATTTTATACTTGTACTAAAAATCATTCATACAGGTGAAAGGACTGTGCGACCTGAAGCACACCGATGATGGGAGCTCCAATATAGAAACCCCATACAGGCCATATTGGAGACATCAACCTCAAAATATAATTAATCCTGAAAGTGTAATTTATATGCCCCAAACATTTTGAATTATACATGATTGAGTGATTATTCAATCCCTCAAGAATTCTATACTCAATTCATCACAACGATAACAAGTATTCTAAATCATATCAAACTCCTTCGAAAGGACATCTGCCTGGTGAAGACAAGCAAAAGTGTAAAACCAAAATGCTCCTTTCTTTTGTCCTCATATCAATTAGATCCTCGAATTAACTCGCTTCCTAGGAATGCACCTTTATGTCGAATCATTCCATGACCATGTGGATACACCCTTAAGGTGAAGAAACATTAATACATCAAGCATCATGATATAGTCAAAAAGTTGCAAGGGTAAAGTGTTGAGATCTATATCAAGATCCTTAAGGACTCACAATACAGCTGTGGATCCATTCTTCGACTCCTTTATAGGTCGACTAGCACATGCAAGATGAAATGCATGTTATGGCGTAGCTTTCTTTTTCTTATCCTAAGATAAAGAATGTATGTCATCGCTTCTCCTCGTTGGGGAGAGGGTAATTTACCATACGTAGTCTTAGCCTTGTCACTAAATCACAAAGGCCAAACTCAAATTCTCATCTTCTCACCGCTAATAGTGCTAGATGCACTTAATTACACTGACTTTAGGAATACATAGACACATGAATGGTGGGGATACATTCACGCCTGGCTTCTTCATTTTAAGAACCTCATCTCGGTTCTAACCAAGGCAACTTCAAATTAACGCCTTTGAATTAAATTCGCTCCCACTCAAGGCCAAGTCGCTAATCGAGCGCTATAATTCAAATGCGCCCCATCTCTACGCCTTACAAGCGCCAGGAGGCGATTGCTCGTGTGAGTGAGCGTACCAATCTAGTCTATCGACATACTTTATTGAATTGTACAACTCACTTTGGTAGTATCACCATAAAATAAACGTTGAATATGCAAAAACATTTAAATTATTCAACAAACTCAGAAGTATCCTAATCATCGATTACATTTTTGTATAAGCCTGTGATTTACTGATGTTCAATGAATACATTCCTAGCTATTGGTTTGGTGGGAGTGGGTCAGCCAAATTATATTGTCGGTAGAATGCATTTTGTAGACCACGTCCTTGTCAAGAATTGCATCTCTAATATATGATATCTTTTCTGATATGTTCGGTCTTTTCCATGATAATTAGGACTTTTACAATTACCAATGCAGCTAAAGGTTGTCACAAAAATTGTCAAGGGCTCTAATGCCGATTTGGCAATTTCTAAATGCTGTAGAAACTTCCAACTAAACTATCTTGAGTTGTCATGTGAACAGCTACGATTCACCATAGTGGACAAGGCCACAGATTGCTTGCCAATACCCATAGCATAGAGTCAATAATATCATTTGTAAGAAAGCATATCCCAAGTCGCATTTGCACCGACAACATCACCTCCCCAATCAGCATCAGAGTAACCAATCAGACGCAAATCCTTCTTCCCTTGATAACATAGCATGTAGTCGCCCTCTTCTATACCACAAAATCCTCTCACCGCCATCCGCTTTTGACCAGGCTTGATTGAAACCGCTAACTAAACCAACAACATAACATATGCTCCGGACGTGTGCACATCATTGCATGCACGCACTACCGACAACACCGCATAAGGTACTCCGGACATTTTCTTCTTCTAGAGTCTTGTAACACATATCAAGACTTTAGTTCAAACTTTTTCAAATAATATTCTGATCGCTTGGTTATCTTGCATGTGATAACGCTCTAACATCTTTTTGATGTAAGTCTCTTTGAGATAAATCCAAAAGCCTTTAGCGATCTTTATGATTCTCACACAAGCACGAGTTAGCTTCACCCATATCTTTCATTTCAAAGTTTGATGATAAATCCACTTTAGTAGTGTCAATCATCTCTTTGCTATTTCACTATTAAAATGTCATCAACATAATATGATAAAATTACAAAACCATCACTGAACGCTTTAAATACACGAATGGTCTTCTTCCATCATCGTAAAGCCATCCCTTTCGATTGCTTGATGAAACTTGATGTTCCATTGCCTAGATGCTTGTCGAATAGAAGTAATGAATTTAACTTCTTTGGAAAAAGCAAACTTATTTATTCAGCACTAAGATTCACAGAGACAAACTCAAATTGGTCCCGCCACACAAATCATCATCGAAACCCGTCGACGAAGAAGCAAATTGTGCTAAGGATCTCATTTTCGCATATAATCCTCAAGCGCCATGAAGTCCTCTGGGCCCACAAAGGAGACATGAACTCAATATTTTTTGGAAAACGATTAATTATAATCACGTGATTCGTTTCTTAACTGTGACTATAATTATAATCAGAAAATTATAATTTTTCTTTAAATTAATTAGTTCTTAATTTTCTGATTATCTGTGATTTTTCTGGAATTTTTTGAATTATTGAAAATTTAATTGTATATTATAATTAACTAATTAAAAGGTTAATTGATAATATATTGTGATTATTTGTGTGTGTAGTGGATACAAAAGAACAAATAATTCATTTATTGGCATATAAGAAGAGTGCATTTCATACTGTTGCCGAACATATAAATTATATGTATCATTGGATTGCAAATCTGTGGCATCGTGATGTTCATGAGTTCTTCATCGAGCAACAAATCCAGATTGTGCTTGATGCTCTACTAGACGAATGGGAGCCGGTCACAGTTTGAACAAAGGTTGAGCTCTTTAGACTTTAATTGTAAAACCCCAACCTTATTGAATGTTATAATAGTAGTTATTGAACCTGGGATGGAGGTCTAATGATGTAGCTTAGGTGATTAGAATTTAGAACGCCTGACATCATTGGGTATGAAGTGAAAATTTTCGAAAATTGTAACCGCAGCCCTAATGAATAGTGATTTTTTCTTATTTTATCCGATGGAGGCTAAAAGGGATTTTTAAGAAAATTTCAGTTCTATGACTTTGAACCGATATTTAGAAGATAGCTGGAGATTTATGAATAGTGTGATTTCTGACTGAAATTTGGAGTCATACCGAAATTTTTCGGAAATTGAGCCGAAAATACGAAAAGGTCTGGAATAAATCATAAAGATTAACGAAACTGAAATAAAGTGAAACGGAGTCCGTTTGGATAGTTTCCAGGTGATCCGAACGTAATTCGGGTAATAATACGCTATTGTCCGGATTACCGATTTTAATGATTTTAAATCCGATTTCGTGATTTCCCGTGAGCCTGAAATTTGACTATGAGAGGATTTAGTTAAAATATTTATGTTCAAATTTAAATATAGATCACTATAGAATATTTTTGACATATAATTGATATAAAAGCAAGAAAAAAAAGGCTTAAACTCGAGATAAAATCTCATATAATGGAGATATTTAATTGTACTAGCCAATCAAAATCTTTTCTAATGGCTGTGTTATGATTTAAATAATGGGTAAAATGACTTGGTCTCATGGGAATGGACTCAATGATAGTTTGGATAAAAGAGTAATTCACTTTAAACCAACCAATGATATTTTTTTTTTTGCTGGCACTTTGGAATAATATTTTAAAGTCTAAAATTTGGGGATTTAAGTGTCTAAAAAGAGGGATCACGTAGAGGAGAGGAAAGAAAGGAGAAAAGAGAGAAAAGAAAGGAAGAAAGGAGAGAGGAGGAGAAAGGGTAGGGCAAAGTGGTAGAGGCTTTTATTCTCTTTCAAGCTTCCAAGTGAGCTCCAAGTGAATCAAGGAAGAGAAGACAAGGGAAACCCAAGAAACAAGTGTTTTTCTGCGGTGGAAAGTTGATTTTTATGTTTTTCATGCCCAATGATTTGATTTTTCTTGTATGGATGTTAAACAGGGCATTTAGGGTTGAATGATGATGATTTTGAGATAAATTGAGAAAGCCATGGATTAGAGATTAGGTTTTGACAAATCAAGTGAATGAATGGTTAGGGTTTGATGTAGACTTTTGTGTGATATGTTGAAATGGCATAATGCATCAGATTTAAGTGTTTAGAGTGAAAGAAAAATGGAAGAGAAACACAATTTGGTAAATTCTTGGGCAGCAGTCTCGGTACAGGAAATGTCCTGTTTTCTGTTTTGACCAGTTTTGGTATTTGGCCATAACTTGCCTATTTCAGATCGGAATTGAGTGATCCAAAATTCTTGCAAAATAGACTTCTAGGGAAAAAATTTATCTGAAGTAAGTTCATGCAAATTGTAAACTTAAAGTGCCCATAAAATGGTTCAAAGTGAGCTATGTGCAGATTCTGCTCTGCCAAACTGGAGTTATTTGTTGTGCAGATTGTGTTATATGGTTATAGCTTTAGAGACGGAATTTTTAAATTGAAAATTTAAAGAGATGTTAGTTTGATATATCATGAACCTGATCTGGAGAGTTTCATAAATTTTGAAGAAGGTTTGAATAATTTTTGGAGCTCTAGTAAAGTCTATAGGGTATGGTTGGAAAAAGGTTGGCCAAAATGAATGAGTTTTTAGTGCTTAAGGTAATTTGTTCATTTGGCTTAAAATGAATGAGTATGGTGGATTGAAATGGAAGCAGGACAGCGTATAGTTGTGGTTTTCTTGAAAAAGGTGAAAAGGACTATCGGACGGAAACGGAATTCGACGGGAAGCAAGCGGATTGAGCGTGAACCGTGGAGGAAATGATATTTTGAGAATTTAGTTTTTAAAAGTGAATGTTTTTAATGTTAAACTGAAAGTTTAATGTAAATTTTTATAAATGTTAAGGCATATGAAATGTTTTATATTGCATTGTTTTATCTTGCATCAATGCATATATTTATATGTGTATTAAATATGTATGCATATAAGGTATTATGAAAGTTTAAAAATGTTTAAAGTATGCATATGTGTTTTCGAATGATAAAGTAAAGGTTTAAATGTATTTATAAATGGTTAAGAAATGTTTAATGATGGTTACCCTAACCCCCTATGACTGTTATGACTGATATCGGCCAAGTACTTTAAGCGTGTATGATTAAGAGGGTAGTTATAGGTTACTAACTCCAGGGAGGGAAATAGGTGTCTAGAGAATACCCTTACACGTGATAAAGTACTATGACTGGAACCTCATGCAAAGCGTGAGTTTCTCCGCAGCCGTAGTGGTTATGGATCGAATGTGGATCGTCTCACCGTCGGGCACTGAAATCGGTTTTCGTGTGTTTATTCCCCCCGCTCCATCAGAAAGAATGAAAGAAAGAAATAAAGAAAGAAAGTTTAAGGCATAAATAACTGAAAGCATAAATGGATTTTAAATGCATAAGTATTTATGGAAAGAGTTTAAGGTATAAATTTAAAGCATAATGGATTTTAATGCATAAGTATTTATGGAAAGAAAGTTTAAGGCATAAATTCTTAAATATAAATGGATTTTAAATGCATAATATTTATTGAAAGAAAGTTATAAGGGTATAAATGTTAAAGTATAAACCGATTTTAATGGTATAAGGTATTTATGGAAAGAAAGTTTAAGGCATAAATGTTTAATGTATAAATGGATTTTAATTGTATAAGTATGTATTATTTTGATATGTACTGAAAATGTTATATAAATGAAAATGTACACTCACTGAGCTCGCTTAGCCTCACTCTTTTTCCATATGTTTCAACAAATATTTTCAGACTCGAGATAGGTGCATCTAAGAGAGTACCCTCCGTGCAAAGTGAGTCGAGCTATCGAGAGACGACGCATGTGATCAGATTGAAAATAATTGTATATTGTATATGTGAATATTTTTTCATGTTTTGATAAAAATTATGCATGGAATTGATATATTTAAATGTTTTGATGATTTGAAAGAAATAAATGTATATATATGTATATTGTGTTTGATTGGGTTGTGGACGAGGAGTCCTATGGAAGTTGATGAATCAAGCTTGGCGCTTTAAATGTTTTCACTGTGCTTTGTAAATTTGGGAAAGTCCGAAAACGTAGAGGAAACTCGGCCGATTTTCCCGAAAAATCTAATCGTGGAAAAGAAGAGAAAGAAAATTTTTTTAGCACTTCGCTTCCGCATTATTTTTAAAAGATATGTGAAGAATTGTAAAGGGGTTCGCTCCACGGATTTTAATTTATGGTTTTAAGGAAAAGTTTCTATATCCGTTGGAGTGCCGGGAGGTCCCCTCGGGTTCATGAGGTTAATCCGGGTCGGGATCCTTCATTAATACTCTTGCTGAGGATATACTGCTTGAGAGGGAAAGTCAGCTAAAGGCTATGGGTATTCGCCAACCGGACGTAAGCGCTAGGCGTGCTCGGAACCCGCCGCTAGATTCCATCCGTGGTACGAGGAGTATGAGCCAGGACATAGTAATGATAACTTAGATGACATTGTTGATGATCTTGATTATGTACCTGGCATGTGATCTATTTTTTTTAAGATCATATTGTACATATTTCTAGTACATTTCTTTATGTATGTACATATTTATGCACTTGATGTACATATTGAATGTTTTTCATTAAAGACATGTTTATTGTGTATTTTTTTTTAATTTAATTACATTGGATGAGCATGAATGGAAATATTCTGATAGTGGGAGGTTTTAGGTTGGTAGATTTATGCAATATATATCTCTACCTTAATAATCAAAATGTGCTACGATGTTTAAAATTAAATAATAATAATCGGACTATGTCGACAAAAATTGATTGAATGTGTAACATTACTTTCGTTGCTGTTGTATGTGTTAAATTATTATTAATTAATTTAGTACATTGTAGCAAAACATTTTTGTTAATTGAATTGTACAAGATCCTAATTTAAGTAATTGTCTCTATATAGTTGAAATGGTCAGAACAAAGAGCATTGTCGCTGACTCAACCATGAGATGTCGAATGAAAAAGAATTACGATGTTTGGCATCATAAGATTCAAGATTCTCGAGGAGCAAAGACATGTTTGAAACCATTACACAACCAATGGCTGAACTCCTGAGCAAGGCACTCATCAAGCCAATCAAGTAGACTTGAAGCCTACTCGGCCTGCAAGCGCAGCAGATCGTGTTGCTCTTCGATTCAAGGCCGAGTAGCATGAAAATGATTCGATGTCGCGATTCGAGAGGCACTGCTCAGCACAAGCAACTGGGGATGTCATATGGGTTCAATATGGTGAACTCAACAACAAGACTTCGCGTTTACCAAGTTTGATGGTTAGAGCATCTCAATGGTAAGCTCCATTCAGTTCCAAAAGTTGAAAATGGAACTCTCAACAAGATTTGGAACCCAAATGGAACCAATTGCCTTCATCACTCCAACCACAGTTCCAAATGAGTATCTATTTTAATATTTTATTATATTTTTAATATAAAATATATTATAATTTTTATTTATTAAATATGTATATTTTAGTCCTCAAATGTAATTGATGAAATGAGTAAAATCAAATAAAAATTTAAAATTTTGAAATCAACCGCCAAATTTTAAAATATCTAAATTTGGAAATTCTTGTACTTCAAAATTTGAAATTTTAGACTTGAATTTTAAAATTTTCAAATAAATTTCAAATTTCTCAAAATTTCAAATTTTCAAAATTTTAAAATTTTAAATTTTCAAAATTCTCAAATTTTCAAAATTTTAAAACTCAAAATTTCATAACTTCCAAAATCTTCTATAAATATGACAATGGCCTCTCACAATTTCATTCATCCAATCCCTCGATTGTCTCAGTAAAATCAAATTTATGGATCGTTATCCTCATTTTAGAAGATATCCTCCATTTTTATGAAGACTCTGATGATGAATGGGATATGCTTTTAGCTGAAACCAAAAGAGAAGAAGAGTCAAGGAGCAAAAGAAGGAATAAGCATCGTGGTTCCGTTCCAGGCCATAGGATCATTCGCCATGGTAGAGTTGAAGGTCACGAAAGACTCTATCACGATTATTTCGCCCGACCAGGTATATGATGGCTTTTTTCTCAAGGAGGTTTCTCGACGTGGTCGCCCTTTCCTTCGACCAGGAACGCGAACAATATGATCCATATTTTGTTCAAACAACAGATGCTATCGGAAATCTCGGACTGTCTTCCCTCCAAAAGGTAACAGCTGCTTTCAGAATTCTTACTTATGGAACACCAGCAGATTCTATAGATGAATACGTGCGAATTGGAGAAAGCACGCAATGTAGAGTCTTGTGGCGGTTTGTGCGCGCTATTGCCGTGCTCATGGCTGAGTACTTGAGGCCACCGAACAATAACGACATTGTTCGATTGCTAGCGATCGGGTGAACAACTAGGGCTTTCCTGGGGATGTCATAAAGATCGACCGTATGCATTGGGAAGTGGAAGAATTGTCCGACCGCATGGCAGCAGTAAGGGTATGACTGTCATTGCCATGAACCTATTAATACTCTTAGAAGCCGTGGCTTCTCAAGATCTTTGGATATGGCATGCCTTCTTTGGGCTTCCTTGACCTTCTTAATGACATCAATGTTTTAGAACGATCCCTCGTATTTGCAACATTGACTCAAGGTCGTGCCTCCTATTAATTATAGAATTAATGGTCGACCATACAACGTGGATATTATCTAGCTAATGGTATTTATCCCAACCTGTCAACGCTGTGAAAACAATTCCATGTCCACAAGGATTGAAGAGAAAACATTATGCCGCAGAAGACAAGTATCTCAAGAAAAGATAGAACGTGGTACCCAAGCTTCCGCCCGCTTTGCAATTGTACGTGACCAAGACGCTGGGGATGAAGAAACACTTGCTTATATTATGAAAGACGCATAATAATGCAGCTAATATGATTATCGAGGATTAAAGGAGCTACCAATGATAATGATTTGATGGAAGTGGTGAAAATCCAATAGTTCAAGTATCTCATGTGCATACACCGCAGTTCAGAGACTTCATTCAAACTCATCATCGTGATTAGGGAGCAATGCAAGTCATTCTCAATGCGCCCCATCTATTGAAATATTTATGGCGAATCGGACATGGGCAATAAATTGCCGATATGATGTGTACTTTGAATTTGCAAAACTAATAAACTAGTAATTTTATTATATGAGTAGAAAAAGTCAAGACAATAATAGTAGAAATAATAGTAGAAATCAATCACTACAAATTAAAAGTTCTCTTTCTCATGGTTCCAACTCGAGATTCTCCGTCACTGCAAAGGGTCGGATCCATGTTGGGGCTCGTGTCGGCTTGCATGATTTGCAATGCTAAACGCTTCCTCAAGTTCGCCTTTTGATCAATACCAATCGCTTCGCTTGTTGAGCTAATTGTTCCGCATGTTGAGCTACTGCCTCTCCTGTCGCTTCAGCTTCAGATCTCGCTAAATTCGATCCTCACATCGCGGCTGTTATCGAGCCTTCGAGTCATTATTAATGAGGTCGTTTTTTATCTTTACCTTGTTTCGAAGCCTTTCGCCCGCTGGTCTATCGAGATCGGGAGAATTCGCTTTCATCCCCTAAAAACGGATTGTGGTCGATGGAGAAGACTAAGTAGGACTCATACTTGTATGACTTTTTTGTTATCGATATGCGATCACCATTTTCGCCCGACTTCAATATTTCCTAGCAATGCCTATACCGGAATGAGTCCCAACCAATGAAGTGTACACCTCGCGGTTTCAACAAGCTAAAAATTTATAAAATGAATTAACGATATATAAAAAAATTAACATTTAAAAGTAGTAATTATATATAAAAATATGAACCTTACTCCTTCCATTTTCCTCGGGTTGTCCACTTTGTCGTTTTCTCTACTGGATCAGAACTAACGACTTTGCACACTTCGCATTAATATAGCACCAGCATTTTTCAAAGAGCTTTGAGAACGCTCTTGTGATTTCCTCCATTACTCACAGCAATTTGCACTCTTTTCCAAAATGACCCGATTGTTGTTCATTCCTCAAAGCGACGAGATCTTTGCTTGTGTTGAGCCACCCGACATTAAGCAGATACCATCTTCCGCTGGGAGTGAAATTTTGTCCTTTGTGCTTTCTCAAAGTAGGTGCAACAACATTTTCATTTGGTATTAAGGCGCACGCCGGATTATCGTTCCAATCTCTCATCATATACGTTGTCACGTCATTAATAACACTAGTGAACGAAACATCGCATCGATAATCCATCTACAGAGAAAAAAACCAAAAATGAGAAGTTACTAAAATATTTGGTGTGCTACAATAAAATAAATTAATTTATATCATGAAAAACATTTTATTTTAAATTATTCATTAAAAGTTTATATTTATGGGTTTTTTTCATTTATTAATAATATTTATTATAATATTATTTTTTGAAACAATTAGAAGTAAATTAAATATTTGTAGGCTAATAAAATAAATTTCTAAATTCTATATCAAGTAAATTATTTTATTTTTGTAATTTGTATTTTAAATTATTCACAAAAATATGATTTATATGGTTTTTCATTTATTAATAATATTTATTATAATATTATTTTTTAAAATAATTATAAGTTAATAAAATATTTGTAGGTTAATAAAATAAATTAATTCATATCAAATAAAATGTTTTTTTAATTGTATTTTAAAGCATTTACAAAACAATTATGATTTAAAGTTTTTTTTTTCAATTCAATACTCAAAACTAAATAACATTAAAAAATCGTGTTGTGGGAGGGGGAGGGGAGGGCTTCTTCCAGCCATTTTGAGAGAAGAGATCGCCGGGGAGGAGATGGGGAGAGGGAGGAGGAAAGAGGAGGGGGGACGGGGAGAGGGAGGAGGAACGGCGACTACGACAAACGCGGTCGTCGATGGAGCAAGAGGTTACCCGGTTCGAGACATGTGTGGGCGCACCGGTGAATTTGACTTAGATCGCTGTTGCGAAGAGGTCACCCAGTTCTTCCCTTCTTTCTTCTTCCCCAAATCCGCAATTTAGGTGTATGAAATATTTGGTTTGTTTGGTTATTTATAAAATATTTTGTAATCCTGGGTCGAGTTCCAAAATTTCTGCTATAAGTCGCTCCCTGGCCATCATCACGTGGATGCTCTTACCAACGGCTATGAACAGTTTTTTTTTTTCCCTTCGAATTTTGGCGCATCAAATCGTCGCAAATTTGGAACCTCAAATTTTGGGGGGTTCCATTTGACGATCGAAATGGAATCCCCGCTGAGGACTAGCGCGATCGGTCAGATCGTATTTTGACGGTTATTTCATTTGGCTAATCGCACCGACTTGAGATGCTCTTATAAGAAGCACGCAGAATGACAACCATGAGGCAAGATCTACGATCATGTCTAACATGACACCGCGGAATTGAAGGGTCGCAGGCGCGACATGACTGATGAGCAAAGAAGTCTAATCTGTTATTCGCTTCGGCCGAGCAATTGGGAACACATGCGTTGTTAACCTTACCCATAATGAGAACATCAAAACTTTGATGATGTTGCTCGTCATGTCGAGCTGAGAAGATCAGTTTTCTTCGAGAAGCCCGCTAATGAAGCTTAGTGATTGAATCCAAATCGTGAGGAGCAAAAGGCTCTAGACGAAAAATTGAAAGGCAGTGGTTTCCAAAAGGGCAAAGAGGAAATGAAGCAAGTTCTGCTGACAGCGCAAGCGGGAAACGCGACGCATTTGAAAGCGTAAATGCGAACTTAACTGGTGAAACCTAGTCACTTTTGCTCGTGGATTTATTTGCCAAAGGTATTGTTTCCGTGACAAACTCGTCCCTCTAACTTATATGTTAGTAGTCGCTAATGCTTCACGAGACTGTTCTTGAATGTGATCAAGAATAACCACCACGAAAGGGGGACCGAATAACTTATGTGGAATTTCATCAATTCCTAAAGAGAAGTATATACACGGGAATAATTTCACCGACGCAGGTTGGGGTGGATCTGCATCGCAACCGAGTCGCATGGTGGTCGACGCTTTATCTTCATGATGTGCCATATGCCCTAAAGTTCGACGAAATTCGCTTCGTTTCGTTCTATTAGAACTAGGTTTCCAACTTATATTTAATATACAAAAAGTATTTCTGGACAACGCTTATTATGGTTTCGCTATGTGTTGATGGATTTATGGTGTCGACACCACTAATATTATACTAAATGACATTGCCTATCTATGCTTGTTGGTAATTTAGTTCTATTTCAAATACCGAGAGTATTTTTATGGCATGCTAGATTAGACACATCGGGCAAGACCGATAAATGATCGCTCGGAAAGGTGTCTCTCGGGATCACTCGCCAAAGTGTAATTCACCTACATGTGTAAGCATTGCCTAGCCGAAAAGCAAATTAGATTACCATTTGGCAAAGCCAAGAGAGCCATTAGTCCATTACAATTTCTATTCAACTTGCATATCTCATTCACTCAATGTGAGGGCTGTGGCTGGAAGCCGACTACTTCATCACTTTTATAGATGATTTCACACGTTAGTCATGTTTATTTGATTTCACAACCGACGTGATCGGATCAAGTTTCAAGCAATATACTAATTTGGTAGAGAATCAATTAAACGGAAGATCAAACATCTAAGTGGACCGATCGAGGTCGTGAATATCTATCCCGACCAATTCAAGTTTTGTGATGAAAGGGTATAGCTCGACAAATTTAACTATTCTCTTACACTCCGCAACAAAAATGGAGTTGCGCAAAGGAGGAATAACCCTCTTAGACATGGTTAGGTCACTGATGCATGCGAAGCTACCTACCTATCTCCTCTGGGGAGATGCTATTAACTCGCCACGTACTTAATCGTGTGCCCTCTAAATCTGTCCCATCCACCCCATATGAATTATGGAATGGCAATAAACCTGACTTAGTAAATTTGCATCCTTGGGGTGTGCAACAGAGCATTTGCAAATAATACTCATCAATATGGGAAACTTGGTCCTAGGGGGAAAAAGTGTATTTTCATTAGATACTCTGAAACCTCCAAAGGTTTTGTTTTCATTGGTGAAAAAGCTGATGGGAGCGTGACAGAGCTTGAGTCCCGTGATGTCGTTTTCTTAGAAGAGGACTTTCCTGTGAGTTAATAAAGACTTTCAATTTTATGAAAATCTAGAAAATGGCGACCCTACCAGCGCAGGGATTGGGAGGACATTCTTAATCCTCCCGAGCTGGAGCGACATAGTGCTCCGATCCGACTCTATGGAGCAAGATCATGGAGCACCAACTGGTCACATCCGCGAACATATCCCCGGGTCACGACGAAATCGAGGGGGAAGTATCTGCGATTGCTCCACAGATGACGGGCGAGCCAAAACAATTACGAGGCTTTATCTGGTCCTAAAGCTAAGGAATGGAGTAAAGCTATGGAAGAAGAAATGGAGTCAATGAGAACTAATCAAGTCTGGGATTTGGTTGATTTACCGCCAGGACGAAAATCCATTGGAAATAAATGGATTCTCAAAATTAAACGTAAGGCGGATGGGTCCATAGAAATATAAGGCTCGACTGGTAGCAAAAGGCTACACACAAGAAGAGGGAATTGACTATGAAGATACATTCTCACCTGTTGTGAGAATTACTTCAGTTCGCCTCATTCTAGCTATAGTCGCACATATGGACTTAGAATTATACCAAATGGACATAAAAACTGCATTTCTCAATGGAGAACTAGATGAAGAAATCTATATGGATCAACCTTTAGGTTTTGAATCTAAAGGACAAGAGCGCAAAGTTTGCAAGCTCAAAAGATCCATATATGGTCTCAAGCAAGCATCTAGTAATGGAACATCGTATTTCATCAAGCAATCCAGCGGATGGCTGAAGATGATGGAAGAAGACCATTGCGCAGTATTTAAACGCTCGAGTGATGGTTTTGTAATTTTGTCCTTGTATGTTGATGACATTTAATAGCTGAAATAGCAAAGAGATGATTGACACTACTAAGAAGCGGTTATCATCAAACTTTGAAATGAAAGATATGGTGAAGCTAGCTACGTGCTTGGTGTGAAGATCATAAGAGATCGCGCTAAAAGGCTTTTGGGTTTATCTCAAGAAACTTACATCAAAAAGATGTTAGAGCGTTATCACATGCAAGATAGCAAGCTGATGGATACCCCTGTTGAAACCAGAATCACGTGATTATAATTAATCTTTTTCCAAAAAATATTGAGGTTCATATCTCCTTTGTGGGCCGCTAGAGGACTTCATGGCGCTTGAGGATTATATACTGAAAATGAGATCCTTAGCACACGAATTTATGCTTCTTCGTCAGCAGGTTTCTGATGATGATTTGTGTGGCTTGGGACCCGAATTTCAGTTTGTCTCTGTGAATCTTAGTGCTAGAGAATAGAATCTGGTTCTTTTCCAAAAGTTAAATTCATGCTTCTATTCAAACATGAACAAAGACTTGGTAGTTTTAGTACTTCACCAAATTAGAATCTCACTCCTTTTAATATTACTCTCATCCACATGAAAATATCGGTTTTAATACTTGCATTCAAAATCCTATTCTCCACTCCACATGGCACTTGGTATGGTAATTGTGGCCGAGGTGGTTGTAACGGTCCAGATTTCTTTTGCAAACTACATTCGGGAATGGTGTGAAACATTTAATGTTGAATAACTGTAAGCACGACCACAAAGCCTCGGTAGAAGCCTAAAGCTCCATCCCTGTCTCAGCCCAAATAGGCCTCCACCGAAGTAAACCCATTACTGGGTCCACATCTCTGCGGATTAAGGCCCGGGGACTTTCCAGGGCCTAGTTTAGAGCCCATTCACTTTACCCTGTTTATTCGTCTTCTTTGTAGAATTCGTCTGTAATGGAAAACCACCAGACTCTTTTTCCCTGCCTTCACCAATTCGCTCGCATATTCTTTCTTCCGCCTAAACATGGCAAATTCATGGTTCCACCATTTATGGGAGTGCAGTAGGTTTTGATGCCTCCTTGGAAAACATGGAAAATTTCCCAGAAAATTTCCCAGAACAACAAATTTTGGGCAGAAAGCAGTCAAGAACAACAAGTTTCCCATAAAATTTTGATTTGCAGTTTTGACCCACAAAAATATCGTTCAAACATGAAAGCATACGTGAAAAGCTCTGATACCATTGTAAATGCTAAAGGATCAAGAACACTTACTCGTTGTTCCTGATCGGTAAGAAAAACTTGACAGAATCGATGTATGTCTTCAATGCTTGAATGTGTAACTCCAATTACTAGAACTGGAATTTCTTCCACAGTCCAAACACCCTTTGGCTTTTCTGTGCAAAAAAATCTGATCTTTTCTTTTTCTATAAAACATATGTTGGATCCCTTCATTTTTTATCTCTCTTGTACGTTTAACGTACATGAGCAAGCTGAGAGAAGAACTTGGTAGGTTGAGAGCAATAGTTGACAATCGCTCAGTCCCCCTTAGGTATATGAGCTGGCCGAGTCTAGCCTGACACATGCACTCAGCCCCAAGTCCAACAATTCTCATGGCCGGTTTGTTAGAATAAAGGGAACCTGGTTTGTACTTCATTGGTCGTATTTTGTTTTCAATGGTTTCAATTCATACTGGATGATGCATGTTGCAGCTGATCCCAGTGAGAAGTACAAGGTCTCGAAAACGTTTTGAGGGCATCATTGCCTACTATCGGCAGTTTACTCGGGCTTTGCTGGCTTGAGGGCGATAGGAGCTCTTGTAGATATCTCCCGGTGTCTATGATGAACGTGTCTTTCAGGTATAAAAAATAGGAAGAATTATGTTTATACACATGGTAGTGAAGTCAAAGGTTGAAAAGTGAACACAAGACAACAGTCTATATAAAAATGTATCCTTAATTAGAAAATTTGTTCAAACATGCAACTATGCACGTACTAATACAATAGCGGTGGAGCCATGATTCAGTTTTAGCGGGCTAAGATTAACTAAGATAAGTTTTACAATATTTAGTAGGGAAAAAATATAATACTTGAGTTTGAATCCCTTCAATACAACGTGAAAACAAATTTCATGCCCCTGGATACAGTAAACTAGCACTTTTCTTGCATAGTAAGGATGTTAAATTACTTTATATACTAGGGCATGTTGGAAAGAATTTCTACTTAAGGAGGCTAATTTTTATATATCTTTAATTAAAAAATTTCTTGCACTAATACAGTAACCTAACACTTTTCTTGCATAGTAAGGATGTTAAATTACTATATATATTAGTGCATGTTGGAAGAATTTTCTACTTAATCGATAAAATTTTTTGTAATCTTTAATTAGAAAATTTCTTCCAACATACAATAATATAGTAACCTAACACTTTTCTTGCATATATAGTAAGGATGTTAAATTACTATATATACTAGTGCATGTAAACATAATTTCCCCTAAAAATTAATGCTATGTTATTGTATAAGAAGGAAGCTGATTGTACATATTAATGGAATTCAGGCTCTGGATTTTGTGATTTCGAAGGCAAGACGACATGGGATTCGCTTGATTGTAAGTTTTGTGAATAACTACAAAGACTTTGGAGGCCGTCCACAGTATGTTGAATGGGCTCGAAATGCAGGAGTTAATGTTAATGGAGAAGATGATTTCTACACAAATCCAACATTGAAAAAGTATTACAAAAACCATGTTAAGGTGTGACAATCAGCACAATATTGTTCATGCAAATATGCTCTGTTTTGTAAGTGAATTAAACGATTCAATTTAATTATCTAACTTAATCACTTGATGGATGGCAGAAAGTTATTACTCGGATGAACTACATCACGAGAATCGCATACAAAGATGATCCAATGATCATGGGAGCTGATGAATGAGCCTCGTTGCCAAGCTGATTACTCTGGAAGAATGGTTAACGTAAGCTTTGATTCTCACATATGTTATTAATGTGATTTGATTAAAAGATAAACTAGATTTCCAAAATCTGACCCTTTATTAATTTTTACATCATTATGGTAAAAATATCCTCATTGTTTTTAATTAAAAGAACCCTCATTTTGAATTTATATGTAAACAATGGTATTTTCATCCGAAATGAGTTATTTTTCCAGAAAAAACATGAAAATGATTAGATTTACATACTATTTGAGTAATTCAAAGTTTTTTAATCAAATATTTCTATTACATATAACCAAGAAATGAATTGAGTATTAAACTCAAATGACAGGGTTGAGTTCAAGAAATGGCAGTTTTGTGAAATCTTTGGACAAAAACACTTGCTTGAAATAGGCATGGAAGGATCGGTGGCGACTCCATGCCCAAAAAAGAAGGTCAACAATCCTGCAGGTTATAAACTAAGTTGGAACTGATTTCATCACCAACAATCTCATCTAAGAGATATCTTACTAATAATCATGCATATCCTAATATTTGGTATATATATTTCAATTCATTACCTAATACTTCAAGTTAGTTTAACTAAAAACCCGAAAGCATTTCGATTATATGTTAATAAATATGCTATATATATGAGTAGTATAAAATTGGATTTCCACCATGTTGAACATATTTGATTGAAGATTATGTTATTGTAGACTTTACCACCATACATGCATATCCTGATATTTGGTATATATATACTTCAATTCATTACCTAATACTCCAAGTTAGTTTAACTAAAAACCCGAAAACATTTCAATTATATGTTAATACCATGCTATGAGTAGCATAAATTGATTTCCAATTCATGTTAGACATATTTGATTGAAGATTATGTTATTGTAGACTTCACCATCATACATGCATATCCTGATATTTTCTATACTTCAATTCATTATCTAATATTTTTCTGCAGACCAAGGAATTTAGTTTAGAGGAGGCATAAATTGATAAACATGGAACTCTAGCCTAGTCGTATAGGATCTTACAAATTCAGGAGGGGCATAATTAAGGTTTTGGGTTAAAGTCCACCTCTCTACAAGAGAAATAATTTTTGCAAAAAAGTTTCAGGGGGGACGTATGCCCCCCTTAGGCATTAGCTAGGTCTGTCGCTACGGTTAATACTCCAAGTTAGTTTAAATAAAACCCGAAAACATTTCCATCATATGTTAATAACATGGTATATGAGTAGCTTAATTAATTGATTTCAAATTCATGTTGAACATATATATTTGATTGAAGATTATGTTATTGTAGGCTGTCTGGAGAAAATGATTCAGCACAAATGGCCTTTATGAAAAGGTGGATGCATAGTCACTCCATAAATTCAAACAAAATACTGAAAAAGCCATTGGTCTTAGCTGAATTCGGAAAATCAAACAAAGATTCAGGACACAGCTTGGGTGAAAGGGATCAGTACTTGATCACAGTCTATGAAAGCATGAACACGCCTGAGCCGGACCGACGGAGAGATCGGGCGGCAGCCTTGTTTGGCTACTCGCGTGCAGAAGGGATGGACTCATACGGCGATGGATATGGTATTATCGTATCACAGCATGCCTCAACAAGGGGAGTAGTTTCGGGACAGTCACATAAAATGACGACTTTAAGCTGTATGTTGCTCCGAGGAAAACATGGAATTAAAGTCAGTTTCTTGAAGGCCTGGCGTCATCTCAACTCTTGTTCTCCTTTTTAGTCATGGTCTGTTCTGTTGGATGAATGGATTAATTTTTGTTAATATTTTTAGAACTTCTTTCACCTTTTTATAGCACTAGGAAGGTTTGGATCGTGTCCAATCAATGCGAGACTTCCAACACTCCCCCTCACAACGAGGTTGAGTTTTTTCTTTTCTTTTTCATGGTCATCCAAACACCTAGCAAACTCTCATATCATGTTAATATTTTTAGAACCTCTTTCACCTCCTAATTAAAAGATCTATAATAGGGAGTAGGTTCCATATATTCATTTAATGGATCTGTCTGAATCTGGATGGGACTTCCAATACTCCCTCACATCGAGGTCGGGTTTATTTTCGATCCTCCAAAACACACATGTCATCCAAACCAACCCGTCGTCCCACACCCCCGCAACATTTTGGCAACCTCTACAATCCCTCCCACTAAAAGACCTAATAGCATGAGGAAGGTTTCTCTATATATATTCACTTAAATTGGACCGTGTCCAACTGATGTGAGACTTCCAACAATTTTCAAATCCTATAGGAGTTGTTTGTTTATAGTTTTTGAAAATTGTTTTTTGTTATAAAAAAACAAGGTGAACAATGAAAAAACGAAGAACACCTTTGGTTTCCTTTTTAGTTTTTTTTTTGGAAAATCACATAAAACACGTAAAATACTAAATTAAGAGAAGAACAATTTTCAAAGAACACCAAAATGATATTCTCCGTGTTTTCAAAAACTGTTCTCAAGAATAATTTTAAAAAATAAGAACCAAATATGCCCTATCATTTAGGTTTTTTTGTTTCTTTTGTTTCTTTGATTTATCAAAACAATTATAATCTATTTTATCTAGAGTAGTCAAGTGAGTTTGTAAAGTCGAGCCAGTAAAGTTAAAATTCTTCAGAAAGGGGTAGTAGGATATATTCATTAAGGTTGGCAGTCTGATTTATGTTGTTTGATGAATTTTAAAAAGGAAATTTCAGTTTGAATCTTTGTTGTCCTTAATTTTCATTGTTGGAGTTGTTGAATCCGTCACTATCTTAACTAAGAATATTACCTGTAGGCCACGAAAAAAAATTCTTCCTAGATCACCATAATTAGAATACAAAACATAATAATAGAGAGAATCTGAAAGATAGCATACCTGATTTGGAATCCATGGTTGCTTGATGAGGAATCAGTGAAGATCTGCAAAATACGATCTCAAGATCTCAAGATCTTCTCCCCTATCCCCAGATTTATGACACTGGCTTAATGAGACTGCCACTCACGAGTTAGAGAAAATTTTTCTCTGAATCTGTATGTGAGTCAAAAATTATGTATCTTTAGGGTTAGGGGAGGGACTTAAGCATTATTTATGGGAGTTCGACCACTCGCCCTCATCACTGGCCTAGGACGTACTCACCCCACACCGCCCAACAACCCCATATTAGACCAATTAAGAATCCAAATATCTCACTTTATTAGACCAAATTAATTAGTTAAATTTCAATTACCAAAGCCCACATTAAGAAAATCTTACATTCTCCACTCAGCGTTATTAATTGAAACAAAACTCGTGTAAGACCTTCATATCGGGTTCGTAGGATTATTCTTAATAGTCAATCCCATCCCATAGTATGTCTTCGGGGAATATCTAACTGCTGGCGCAATTGCATGTACTCAATGCTGCACTCCATGGTCACGAGTGCTTTAATCCTACTGATATGGATTCAATATGGTAGTGTGTTAAATGGACAATACCTCATAATGAGTGATACTTTATGTGTTGGTCCATTTGTTAGTCCAAAATTTCTCTCTTATGTCACAAAACCTAGTGTGTCACCAGAGAATATCCATCATGGTTCCAAACGAACCTGATATGTGGCACTTTGATAGGCAAATTTTGATTTCAGGTAACAAGACATATTGTTAAGGCTAATGCCAAGAATGCCCCATAGCTCAGACTTACACACAATGCCTTGAGATTTTCAACAATTATATGTACTCAACTTGATAAATCTACATTAACAAATACCTTATTGAATGCAAAAGAGTTGATACAAATTCAAATATTACAAAAATGTAATGAAATCAGATTCAAACTTCATAAGAGCAACATAAAACTCATAAACTCCCACTTAATTTACAGATCCCAGCTGATATTCCTGGTTTCATGCTAATATATGTCGATCAAACACACAAGGGCGAAGGCCTTTAGTTAGCGACCAGAATCATATCAATATCTCGTTTTTAAATGTGCTCCACCGCAATGTCACCAGCCTGAACTTTTTCCCTTTATAGTCGTGACTTTACCTCCATGTGTGGCTTAATTTCGAGACATCCGCTGTTGTTAACAAACAACACTGCAGAGTTATTGTCACAATACAACCGTATGGGCCTATCCACAAAATCAAATAAGGCCAACTCTTAATGAGGTTTCGGGTTGTACCTGTTGAGTAGCGGCTGAACATACTAACTCCGCTTGCATGGCAGAGGATGCTATTGATTTCTAAGTTTCTGTTCTTCCATGATACCGCGCCTCCCGCTAACTTAAAGATGTAACCTCGTTGTTGACTCTTTCATCCCGACACCAAAGAAGTCCGAATCCAAATACCCAACTAAATGTAGGTTCCGAACATGTTTGTAAATCCATATAGTCTTTTGTCCTCTTTATACCTTTAACTCTCGGGCAAAGAACCCAATGATCGTGTCCCTGGATTCACCATGACTCGCCTAGAAGTCCCGTTGCAAAGGCAATATTCGCCTAGTGCATACTGGAAAAGCATACATAATACCTCCCAAGTGCACTAAAGATAAGGTACACTTCATTTTGGCTTTTCTCTAATATCGTAATGAGGACATCAGGACAGACTCAACTTATCACCTTTACGTACGTGAGCAATTCCTCGGTTTACATTGTCGCATGTTGAATCTTTCTGTAACACGTATCAACATATGCCTCTCGAGATAAACCCAATAGTCCGCGAGAACGATTCCTAAGAATCTCTCAATGCTCAGATAAAAGACGCCTCACCAAGGTCCTTCATATCAGTTCTTCGACAACATCCGCTTGTCTCATGCAAGAACCAAGGTCACTACTTGCAAGCGTGGTATCATCCATTATTAGAGTATATGAAAATGAATTTCCTCCCACTCGACTCTGCAGCATACACCGATCTACTTTGTTCTCAACAAACCATATGAAACAACAACACTATGAAACCTTAAGTACCATTGTCTGTAAGTTTCATTAGAACACAGTCAGACTTTTTCGCCTACATACAAGCTGCACCTGAATCATTTGCCACAAACCTTCTGTCAGATCATATAGGACTTTCAGAGATTCCATTGAGAAAGCGCCTTTAACATCCATCCTGTGTAACTCCACATCGAAATGAGCAATCAATGCCACATCACCTAAAAGAATCTTTAGAAGAGACCTAGAGGGTAAAAGCTGCTTCATAGTCTACTCCTTTCTGAGCAGAACTTGGCCGCCGCCTCCTGCTTTAAACTTCAATCTTTCCTTTAGGTCCCTTTAGGTCTTATACAACTCACGACAGCCAACGGGAAGCTATGATTTTCAAAAAATTCAACAAGTCTCAAACTCCATTATGCCTATAGATTGAATTTCATCTCTCATCGTATCCAACCACTCTGATCATGACAAGAAACAACTTCAAAGATAAGTATCGGATCGGGGCTCACAATCGAAGATTTGAGTCTTGCTCTCCCATATAGACCAAATAGTCCTGGTACTGCTGGATCGCCCTCCCTAGTGGATCTCCCCATCGAGTAGCAATAGTCACATCCTCGCACTGAGCCCTTTTATGAACTTCATTAGGAACTATCTCAACAACAGGATCCGAGCTTCACGAGTTCAATATGGTGTGGAGTTTCCACAATTATTTGTATGGGAGGAGATAAAGCTACTCATACACGCACCGTACTATAATCCTCAATAGTCCGTGGAGCAGCGCCGGCCACATCAAACCTCCAAAACTCGTCGTCTGTGGATTCCACAATTCTTGTGCCTATCGACGAGAACCGATATCCTCTCGAATGCCCTAAGATACAGGTAACAACAAGTGGTTCTGAGTCTAATTGATTAATGTCGATTATAACTTCACTTATGTGACATCCCCAAACCTTAAGATGAATGGCCGCTACTCAATCCATAATCCCCAAAAGGAGTCAATGGAACAGCCTTTCTTGTAGTAACACGATCTTAATGCACAGCTCGCTTTCAAAACTTCACCCCACAGAAAACCAGGTAAATTTGTCCTACTAATCATACTCCTTACCATTTCCATAAGAGTGCGAGCTGCGCTCTTCGCTACACCATTTTGCTCAGACTCAGGCATAGTAAATCAGTACAATTATCCCGTAATCCTAAGATTTGGTTAATACCTTGTTCTTCCCAGACGCCATGTTTCGCTATAATACTCTCCACCGATTAGATCCAACTAGGACAAAATTTCGAAATTTCGTCATTTTTCGCTAAATTTCGCTTTTTCAGGCCAGGAAAAGAAATTCGTGGAAAATTCGCTTGAAAAATCGTGGAAAATCGTGGAAAATCCGATTTTTCGGCTTAAAATCTAGAAAAATCCGATTTTTTTCCTCGTAACCGAATTTTTCCTGAAAAACCGATTTTTCTAAATTTGTAAATTATAGTTTAGGTCATCAAGGGGAGAAATTAAAACAGCAACCAAAGTTTCAGACTAAAAGTGTATTTCTGAAAAATAACTGCTGTTTAAGTATTAAAATAAATTATATTTTTCTCTCTACTCTCTTTCTTGTCACATCTATCCTCTCTCCCTTTGGCTCTCTCACTCTCTCTTCTCAAAAAATACTCAAAAAATATTATATTTTCCTAAAATTCCCTCGACTAAAAATATGAAAAATTCTATTTTTGAAGGGTTTCAAACTCCATCCAAATACCCTGTAAGGAAATAAAATCTAACTACTGAAGCCATTGACACTTATTATATATATAAACTTTTTTATATTATTATTATTATTTGTTCATAATCTTTTTATAATATTTTATTTTATTTTTATTTTATGATTATAACTTATAATATTTTATAAATCAAATATTAATTTGAAAAGAAAGAAATAAATAAATATCATTTAAAAATTTAAAATTATAATATATAATATTTTAAATCTCTCAATATTCACATAATACTATACAATAACAAAAACAAATAAATAATATCTCTTTAACATAATAATATCTAAATAATATATTAAATATAACATATTTAATTTTAATACCACAATCAATTTGATTTTAATATACCTTAATTAAGATATGAATCATTTTTCATAATCTATATAATTAAAATATAAAAAAATTTAATAACCGATATTTTGTAAAAATATCCACCGATATTTTACCGATATTTCCGATATTTCCGATATTTCCGTAAAATCCAATTACCGATATATCCGTGTTTACCGATATTTTGATCCTTGGATCTAACAACCTTTATGACTTTTCCCAACTGTTTCTCGACTTCAGTCCGAAAAATCTTGAACTTGTCAAGAGACTCAGCCTTTTCTTTAATCAAGTACAAATAACCATATCGAGAATAGATATCAATAAATGTGATGAAAATAAAAATTTCTACATTGTTGCTGTCGATAGTTTTCGGTCCACTATATCGGGTGTGAATGTGACCTCCAACAAGTCAGAACTTCGGACTGTAGTTTTCTTTCTTATCTTGGTCATTTTACCTCTACAACAGTCTACGCATGTCTCTAAGTCATTTTTAAGAGTAGGCAGAATGTTAGTCTTTATCAGCCTTTCTACTCTATCCTTAGAGATATGACCAAGCCATTTATGCCACAATGCATAAGATTGTTCCTTAGGTAAGGGTCTCTTAGAAACAACCTTTTTCAAATAAGTATGCTGACGTAGATATGTCATCTGGAGTATAAACACAATATGTATTAACTATTGACATATAACAACACCCAACCTTATTTGAATTAAGAAACAAAGAAATAACATTGTTCTTGATTTCAAAAGAGTAGTCATACATGTCCAAACACGATACGGAAACTAAGTTCCGTCTAAATGAAGGTACATAAAAAGTGTCTTTCAACATTAATCTAAAACCAGAGTCTAGAATCAAGATTACATCTCCCACAAACATAACATCAGCTTTCTCGTTGTTTCCCACAGTGAGTTTTGATTCATCCTGATTTGGCTTCCCTCCAGCTTATGAATCCCTCTGTGATGGCAAATCCAATATATTTTCGTTACACTTATTGAGCCACCAAGAACTGGATGGTGCTTCTGATAGGTTGGACTCACAAACAAGTGCTAAAGAATCATTACCTGTAAGCCCACGTTTGGACAACCAAGCTTTAAATTTTGCACACTCCTTCATGTGACCTTTCTTCTTACAAAAGAAGCAGCGATCACCATCCTTTTTCAAGAATGTCTTCGACCCATATTGTCGACCGAATTTAGGTTTCTTGAGTACCTTTATGAGTATGACTTTTGAACTTCTTATTTTTCCTTTTATGGGAACTAGCAGCATATAAGGCCAGATGCTCTTTCTCTTTCTTAAGTTTCTCTTCTTCTGCCACCACCCTTGCTATCAAGTCATTAATTGACCAAGTCTCATCTTGGGAATTGTAATTCTTGTCTTATAATCCCAAATCAGTATGTGGGTGTTTAGTGGTTTCGATGCACGATAAGCATCAGGAATGGTAACATTAAGAGCTTGAAGCTTTGTCTTTAGGTCTACCATCCTTAGACATACCAACCCCAAGAAGGCTAATTACACTTCATGTTGAAGAGCTGGGAGAAGTGCGTTCCAACCTCAAAGCACTGATGAAGTGAGGTTTCTAGCCTCTAAGGTTTTCCATCATTTCCTTAGCGTATACCAGCTGGGTAAACCACTTTTTAAGTGTTCTGAATGGATTTCTTCATTGTCAATAATAAGAAAATTCGATTGCTCTTTTCCCCTGAAGGCATAGTCTCTGTTTTTTCTCAAGCCAAGATCGGGTGGCCGTGATATCTCCAAGCAACATTGTTTTGAAAAGAGCGGCGTGGAACATCTCACCCACTCCAAATAGAGTGGTCCTCTTCCATTTCTTAAAGTTCAATCCAGCAGATCCTCACTCAAATGGAATTGCCGTTACGTAAAAGTGACCGGAAAACAAAACAAACAATACAATCAACATCATGTGAATAATACTTACATAGAGAATTATACACATCATCACATAATCACCTTTGCCGTAAAAATATGACATGCAACAGACACTCCACATGACGGCCATGAGAAGATATTCTAATCTTTCGTGAAATCACCACCTGGGGTGTATGAACCACTAAGATCACCATTTCAAGCCCATGCTATACATGTATCCCTCCACGAACTAACACAAGATCACCTCGAGTATGATCATGCGCACAAAACAGAGACATCCCAGATTCAATATGAGACTGAGACAAATCCAAATGAAGTTGTGCCATTCTTGGCGGTCACAACCCAATTGAATCCTTGAAAATCTCTCATACCAGGGATATAAACCATATGTATCACATTCACTATCTATATATGTAATGCCAGACATAAAACCAGGGGCTTATGTCTTTTACATTACATATCATGTTAATTATACTGTTCAATTCATTAATAGACAATGAATTTTGACTCTACACAATCCTTATGTAGTGATATACATGTTAGCTACTGTCACACCCATGAAAATCACCTTTAAATTTTCTGTAAGATGTGCGGTGCTAAGCCCCGAACTTAGCCAACCTGATTCTAAGACTCCCACAACACAATACACAAGAGATAGAGACGAAGTTAGGGAAATGGATCCGCTGTTTTATTGATGACACTCTTCCATCTACAAAACTACTAAAACTCCACTCAGAAGGTTCTTGCACCTCAAGAAACCCCTAGACTTGAGAAGAAGCTTTCTACAAATCTCTCACAGAGATTCTCTCCTTCTTCTTAACCCTTCAGATCGGATTATAAGAGCATCCACCGTTATATCCACTCACATCATGGGTCGGGGCTTTGGGAACCGCCCACAACCGCCCACCAAAGACTTCACCCACTTGTCCACTCACACCCTCTATATAGTGGTAATTGTAACTACCATGTTAGTGAAACTGGGCTGTAGTGCTTTCCCGCCCATCCACACGCTCCTTCTTGGTTTGGAGTTGCACACCCATGATCCGAGATCTTAGGGAAGTGGTGTAATGCTCCTTGGATTCCAGCAACTGCCTTTAACCGTTCCCGCTTGGTACCGTCTCCAATAACTGCTTGTGTGCACCGCCTCCTACTCGCGTCGGGCGCATGGTGCCGCCTCCCATGCCAGCCCCGAGGATCTTCAAGGCATCCTGCAAATCGCGCGGTCCTCCGCGCAGGTCCGTAGCACGCCCCGCCTCGATCTTCCCGCCCACCGGTCTGGTGTGGTCCTCGCTACGCCCATGCGCCCACCACGCCCAGGCGCTTACATGCGGCTGCTTCGCCGCGCAGCACGCACACCGCCCTCGCTACGCCATGCTGCCCGCGCTACCGCCATGCGCGCCTTTGTTTCCGACTATGGGCAACATGCACGCCCCGAGCCCGCGCCCGTGGTTCTACAAAGATAAGTTCGCCTACCGCCTCTGCTGTCTAGGCGGGTGCGCCATGGCGTGGCCATGGCCCCCCTTTTTTTCCTCAGGACATGCTCTTCCCCTTAAAGAGCATTATAAGCCTTTTCCAGATTTTCTTGAGGAGACATCGGCAATGAGTTATGTATAATATAATATTAAATAAATATTAAATAAATTCCGAAATACCCTCAACCCCCTTTTACACCCATTAATTAGAACCCTTAGGGCACAACCCGCCCATACATAGGTTTTTAATGAGTCCAGCTATTCAATGCCTTGCACATACGCCCATCTCATGTGCCTGCCAGTGTGTGCACCCAGCCTATGCGCGCTGATGCATACACACTGCCTCATCCGGCGGGCTTGTCTCGGCCGGGCCTTGCTTCCACTGGGCCTACAACATCTCAAGGGTGCAAGACTAACCCTTGGGACCCTTGTCGTGCCTCACTAGCTAGCCACACGACCGAGAGGGGTAACAAACCCACCCCCTCCCAATGAAGTCAACGTCCTCGTTGACTCAAATCTGCATCCTCTGGCCTGGGTCCACTCGCTTTCACAGTCATTCCGAATCTCGACTCAAGGATCACCACACTGCTCCGACCGCCTCCGGCCGCACACCTACTATATCCGAGGTGTGCACCATTCTGGTCAGATCATAGTTTGGTTCTTCTTCCATTGGCACGGTCTTCACAACATACGGTGTCCCAAACTCTAAGAACACCAATGACCCTAAGTAGGGCAGGATCCCTACTTGTGCCGCCATCAGGAAGTCCATACCTAGCACCAACTCGAAGTCTCGTAGGTACATCACCATGAAGTCGCACTGGCCCGTCAAATCCCCATTTGGAATGGAACTGCTCTTACCATGCCATCAACTTTGTGATCTCTACCATTCAATGGGAACGACTCACTTGCATACAAACCCACCGTCAACCGCTCGCCGCTTATATCGCTTCGACAAGCAACATTCAGCTTGCTCCAATGTCCAATTATCGCTCACAACTGTCCCATTAACCTGAACAAGAACATACATCAGCTTGTTAACAAGGTTAGGTTTGCGAAGGTGTCTTCACCAATCGCACGGGTTGAGTCAGGTGTCGAGTCATCTAAATCAGAGTCTTGCTCCTCCTTCCTCGCTTCGAGGGCGCACATCTTCCTAGGGATAGCTTCCTAGCCCGATGGGGTCCTTTTGGTAAATGAAACACCCACTCAAGCTTGATGTCTCGCTGTCCATTCCTCGACTTTCTCCCTCGCTCTCGATCGCAGCATTCGTTTCTTCCCCTTCGTTTGTTCAGAGAAGGCTTCCTACCACTCCTTCTTTCTAGACCCGGTCCATCTTTGGTGGAGCCGTCAAGAACCGTTGTCCCCAATAGTTCTGTGTGGTCCACCTCAAGCAACTGGCCGCGCCTGGGCTAGCCGCCGGCAAGCCCTTCACTCGCCTAACTCGTTTGAGCCCACGCCCGTTGCCCCCAAACAAAGTTAGCACAATTTGTCCTCCTGACATATTTTTAATATCTAACATCAAGGAACCGAATTCTTGACATAATCCCGCACGGTCCCCGTCTGCTTGAGCCTTCAAGGACTCCCAGCCAATCCACGCTGCAGAGGAATCAAGCCTCGAAGTTCCCTCTTCAAAGTCTCCCAAGTGGAGATCTCGAGGTCTACGACTCAAGATCCCCTTCCGGGCCTCGCCTCCACCAAAGCTTTATGCCTCCTGAACAACAACACATACCCGTGATGGAGACTTTCTCCTCATCAACAACTTGGGCAACCCTGAAGAACTGCTCCATATCCCACAAGAAATTCTCAAGCTCCTTGGCACTCCTAGTCCCATCAAAGCCTTTTGGTTCCGGGACTCTCACCTTAGGTGCCGCATCGCTGTTCAGGATGTCCGCGCAAAGACTGCCTTCTTCAAGACAAATCACATCCTCCCGCAATGTCCGGTTGTGTTTTGTCTCCTCAAGGTAAGAAGTCAAACCCAAAGACACTGTTCCACATGTTCAGAGATGTTTTCTACATGTATCCTTCTCGAACCCCCGAGTTCGCTCATTGCCTCCAAGGCCTGCCAAGAATCAGGCCCCCTTCACGCTCCACTCGCCAAGAGTTGTTCCAAATACACCCTTCTTTCTTCACTGCCTCCCAGCCATTAGTGCCTGACACCACTCACACACCCACTAAAACTACCTTTAAATTTTTCTCAGAAGATGTGCGCGCTAAGCCCCGAACTTAGCCAACCTGATTCCAAGATTCCCACAACACAATACACAAGAGATAGAGACGAAGTTAGGGAAATGGATCCGCTGCTTTATTGATGACACTCTTCCATCTACAAAACTACCAAAAACCCACCGCAGTGCCTCTGCACTTGCAAACCCTGGGACTCGAAGGAGCTTCAAAATCTCTCACGTAGACTCTCTCCTCTCTTCAACCCCTTCATCGGATTTATAAGAGCATCCGCCCGGGTTACAGATCCACTACACATCATGGGTCGGCCTTGGGGAAACCGCCCCACAACCGCCCACTCAAAGACTCACCCACTTGTCCACCACACTTCTATGTGTGGTGAATCGAGAATTCAATATGTTTGAAGGAACCGCTGTAGTGCTTTCCCGCCCATCCACACGCTCCTTCTTGGTTTGGAGTTGCACACCCATGATCCGAGATCTTAGGGAAGTGGTGTAATGCTCCTTGGATTCCAGCAACCGGGCTTTAACTGCTCCCGCTGGTACCGTCTGTGCCAACCGGCGTTCGTGCACCGCGCTCCCACGCGCCGGGGCGCATGGTGCCGCCCCATGCTTGCCCCCGAGGGTCTTCAAGGCATCCCAACCGTGTGTCCCCTCCCCTTGGCTAGGTCCGTAGTCGCGACGCCCCCGCCCGGATCTGCCTCGCCCACCGGCCTAGGTGCCCTTTGCGCCGCTCGTGCGCCACCCTCACGTCGGGTGGCGCCATGCGCCGCCGCCGGCGCAAGATGCACACCGCCTTGCCGCCATGCGGCGCCGGCCGCGGCGCTGCCATGCGCGCCGTTTCCGATCAGGGCAACACGCACGCCCTGAGCCTGCGGCTCGTGTTCCATCGCATGTCTTTGCCCTCGGGCCGCGCCCCTGCCTAGGCGGTGCGCCATGGCGCGGCCATGGCCCCATTTTTTCCTCGTGACATGCTCCCTTAAAGAGCATTATGCTTCTTTTCCGCATTTTTTGAGGAGACATCGGTTAGCCGAGCAAGTATAATAGAATATTTAAATAAATATTAAATAAATTCCGAAATACCCTCAACCCCCTTTTACACCCATTAATTAGAACCCTGGGGCAATAACCCTACCATACATAAGGTTTTTAATGAGTCCAGATATTCAATGCCTTGCACATACGCCCATCTCATGTGCCTCCGCTAATGTGCACCACTTTATGCGCGCTGATGCACACACACTGCCTCATCTGTGGCTTGTTTGTTGTCTTGCTTCCACCAGCCAAGGCCTCAAGGGTGCAAGACTAACCCTTGGGACCCTTGTCGTGCCTCACTAGCTAGCCACACGACCGAGAGGGGTAACAGCTACCATATATATTTCCGAAACCATAGAGAAATACAAAAAAAAAAAAAAAAAAAACTACGTAAAAATACCCTAATTATAGGCGTACATAGGGTTCTATACGCATTTTCATATCCCAAAGCTTCAAACTGTAAATAAATATACCATTACTGTAGAGAATCTCGCACGAGTTCGCCGACATCAAGATCGCCCAAAAAGTGACGTCACACAAGCGCTCACGCGCCATACCGTAAGGCCTAAGGCGGTGGAAGCCGCGACACAAAGTAGCCGGGTCGCGACCGCTCTGGGCCAGGCCACGCGGGTGGGTCAAAATCAGGGTCGGATTGCCGACGTCGGGTCAAAATCCGGTCGTGGCTCTGTCGCGGATCGGCCAAGATGACGCCGCGATGACGCCATCACCCGGTGAATTTGAACCGGTCCGACGGGTCGTAAATCGGCTCAGCGACTCGCTCCGCACGCGTGGATCGGGTCGTCGACGCCGCCAGCCGCGCAGGTTTCTTCCGATTCGCGCTGCGTCCTTCACGCTACCTGCCGTAGCTTTACCCGCGTGAGGCGCGCGGGGTCGCGGAGGGCGCTGGCCCGACTTCTCCGGCCGACAAGTGTTACCCATCGATCTTTCTCGCCTTGAGATTCAGTAGATTCCAAATATGCAATAAAATTCAAGTTCTTATTTGATGAAAATTTCCGAAACTGGACAGAAACCTCTCGAATAAAACCCAAAAAAAAAAAAAATTATTCCAATTCATATGTTTTGACTTAACTATGGTCGGGTTCCTCGATACTAACTCCAGGCCACAAAAAAATTCTTCCTAGATCACTATAATTAGAATACAAAACAGAGCAATAATAGAGAGAATCTGAAAGATAGCATACCTGATTTGGAATCCATGGTTGCTTGATGCGGAATCAGTGAAGATCTGCAAAATACGATCTCAAGATCTCAAGATCTTCTCCCCTATCCCCAGATTTATGACACTGGCTTAATGAGAATGCCACTCACGAGTTAGAGAAAATTTTTCTCCGAACTGCATGAGTCAAAAAATTCACGATTCCAGGGTTAGGGGGGACTTAAGCATTATTTATAGAGTTCTGACCACGGGCCCTCTCATCACGGGTCGGGCCGTACTCAGCCCACACCAGCCAGCCCCATATTAGACTAATTAAGAATCCAAATATCTCACTTTATTAGACCAAATTAATTCAATTAAATTTCAATTAATAAAGCCCACATTAAGAAAATCTTACATTACCAACCTTATTTGAAGATAAGAATGTATTACATAAGTGATTTTAAGAGAGAGAGAGATCATGGAAAAACAGGTCTAGATAAGAATGTATATTACAAAAATAAAATTATAAAATGTAATAATTAATTGAAGATAATGTTCATGAAGATGATTTGGATTGGTTTTGGCTTGGAATCAAATTTAAGAAAGTGAAAACTAAGAGCCTAGTTTAGTTCCTGCTTTTAAACTATTTTTGAGAATTTGAAAAGCAAAGAGCATAACAAAATGTGTTCTCTGAAAACTCTTATTTGTTCTTTAAATTTAGTGGGTTTTTTTATGTTTTTTTAGAAAAAAAAAATCTGAAAACCAAACATATTTTTCCTTTTTTTCTTGTTATCTTTATTTTTAAGAACGTAAAACAGTTTTCAAAAATAAGAAACAAACAAGTACTAAGACTACTCAAAGTGCTTTTGAAAAATATTGTCCCAGGACTTGTAAAATAAAAGATTAATATTTTTTGTGATGTTATATTTATAGTTATTTTTCTACATTGTTATAATATTTTTTAAAACAACAACCTAGAAAAAAAGTAATGACAATTGGAAATAACTAATATATGCTATTAGAAAGCACTACGCTTGTTTTGTTGCTATTTATTGAATTTACAAATTTGATTTTATTTTAAATATATTTTCCTCTTAAATTCTCAGAAGACCCTAGAGAAATTCCACTGAAAATGATAAAATTATAATTTCTGCTAAAAATCCAAAATTTATTCTCTAGGATCTCGGATGAGATCTAAACGGATTTCACCGTTGGAATCGGCCTCAAATTCAGCTAGCATGTTGAATTTCACACTCGAGACAACACTTACACGCTTTTTTGAGGCATCTGCGTCGTAAAACCATTTTCGATGCAACAAAAGTCACATATAACATCGCATACATGTGCCATATGGCATGGGAGAGAAATGATGAAATGGACTAGTCTAGATAGTGCCGAATGTCAAAGTGGGAAAAGAAGGGACAAATGGTCATTTAGAATTCATTTTAAAATGATAATAAGACAAAAGTTTGCATAGTACTCATCTTCTCAAATTGAAAAGAGAAGAAAACGAAAAGAAGGAATTCTTACCGTATTGAAATGGTGTGATTTAGAGGAGAGAGACTTCTCTAGGTCACAACATCCACCTGCCAACTGGCCTGGACAAGAAGCAAGTCGTTTACGCGATCGAAGCCTACGCAAGTGGGCTCGATTTTGAGGAGTTTGATAAACTCCGTGAGGTAGGGTTTCTCCTACTCTGGGTTTTATTCCTTTATTTAAGTACTTTGTTAATGTTTCTTGAGTCGAATGAGGCCATGAGGGGTCGCTTGATCAACATCCCAAACTCGGGACCGAATTGTTATAATTTCAAACCTCAAAGGGATAGCCTCTCGCAAGTACTCAATGGATCGGTTGGTGATGTGTATGTTGAAATTATGTATTAAATGGTGCTTGCATGTATAGGTCGGTAATGGTCAAGAATGGTTCACTATGAAACTCATGATCGTGATTTTGTTCAGAATAGTAAATCGAGGGCTCTTACTATTCCAGAATATGTTCATAAAAGTAATTTTGTGAAATAATGTGTTTGGTCGAGTGATTCAAGTTGAATTGCTCATGTTTTATCATTAGTTTCAAGTGAGCTAATTTTTGGTGTATGGAAATGGAAATTACATAACATGATTGTGTGGATTTAAATTATGAATATATGCATGATTATATATTTGCATGTGTTATAGAATTGTAATGGAATTGACATCATGCATTCCATATGCATTGGGGCACCCTAGAACAATAGGAGTGAGTGCATGAGGTGATTCTGGAGAGAATAGTTTCGGAGGGTTGACTAAAAATAATAATGAATATCGGAGGGCAGTCCAAATAAAATATCAATCGTCGGAGTCAGCCTAATTGATATACATCGGAGGGTAGTCCGCACACATATCATACACTTCGCTAAAATAATCAGATTATCGAATTAAATTATCGACCTGAAAAATTGGTCGGTAATTACCGACCAAATCAATGACCATTTAGAGACCTCGAAAAGGGTTCGTCAAAAAGAAAATTTCGACCACCCGACTAAAGACAGACCATATTTACCGACCAATAATTTTGGTCGAAATTGTATAATTCACGGAATTAGCGCTCAAAAAATTCATCAGACCACCACATCGACCAATAAGTAACAACAAAAATAAATTACCATGAAAATGGCTGACAATAGTGATTGAGCACTTTTAATTAATAACCAAATTTTTTGCCTGTAAATGATCTAATGATCAATTTGACTGGTTGAAGGGAGATTTCATTTCAATAACATAAAAAACAACCTTCACCCTTCTCCTCAACGTATCCCTCTCCTTCTCCTTCCCCCCATGAACACCTTCCTCGCCTTTAACTCCTACCGCTTTTCACCTTCTCTCTCTTTCCTCTCTTTCTCCACTTATCCACAATCCACACACCCTTAATAACCCCCATTTACCAAACCCTACTCATCTCGCTCCGGTCTGAAGCATCCCTTCCCCAAATATTCATGGGGCTTTTCATGCGGTTTGATCAATTACAAACCTTACAAACGGATTCACGCCTTGCTTTGGTTTCCCCACCTCTTGCCTCTTGCCTCTGGTATTGTTCTCTGTTTTTTCATGCATGTCTTCCTGTTATTTTCTGTGTTTTTCTGATATAAGTTCATAAAATCTGTGGGTGCCCACTTGAGATTTTGTTGTGTTGCTTGCATCTTTCGTAATTTTGTCGAATTTCGGCTCTGCCGATTGCTGAACAAAAACCCCCAAAATCCTCTACTTCTTCCCCGCTCAGCCTTTATTCCACCCTGGCCTCTGCTGGGTCTTCAAACCGCCTCTCGAATGTGATCATGCTTCGGGTAGCTGTTGGGAAAGAATGCTCATCTTTCTCGTATTGTTGTGACGTGATTTCATTCAATTTCTTGGTTTGGGGGATTTGGGATCCATTCATTTGGTTCGCTAAATCGAATTTTTTTTATTATTATTTTTTATTTTTATCAATTATCATATCTCTCCATTTGTGTTAATGGCACCAATGGATGAAAGATCTTCGTCGGTCACCTCTTCGCCTCTCCAATTGTTCTCAATAATTTAGAATAGCAGAGTTGATTATGATTATCGAATGTGGGTTTTGTACTTCTTTCCTCCATCTTGGGTTCACTTGAGCTAGTTTTGGTTTTTATTATTTTTCTTGATTAGTTTTGTTTGTACTGGCCACACACATCGTTACAAGTTGCTCATTTTCTTCAGGGATTGCAACTTGCATAACTGAGGGCCTGGTATTGTCCACTTTTCTGGGCTTCATCACCCCCGCCGAGATTTTGGCCAGGAAAGCAAGTCCTGAAAGTGAGTTTTGTAATTACCCCCCTCTAGATTGCATGAGCATTTGAGATAATAAGGTTAGAGCCTCACAGAAATAATGCACTCAAATTTTTGTTTAATGCTTTTGTTATCTATTTTATATTTGATGTAATTAAATCTTTTTATGTGAAGGCATAGAATTGTTTGCTATGATATTTACAGAACTTAGTGGAAGAAAGAGAAAGAGAAGAACAGAGAGAAAACGATGAAGCAAGAGTAGGTTATCCATGTGAGAGCAAAGAGAGGCCAAGCTACTGATAGTCACAGTTTGGCAGAAAGGGTAAATTCAAAATTTACACTGAATTATTTGCAAAATAAAACAAAAACAAAATATATCCATTTCCCATTTCCTAGGCAAACTTTTGTTTCAAGGATCATGAATATAACGGCTAGAAAAACAATCTCCAAAAATCTAAACAACTTATCCATTAATTATCCATGTATATTCTTGTTCTGTGGTAGGTAAGAAGAGAGAAAATAAATGAGAAACTGAGATGCTTGCAGGACCTGGTTCCAGGATGCTATAAGGTTGCAGTAGAACTAATCTTGGTCAATCCTCCTCCACATCTTACTAATTTTGTAAATCCATAAAATCAAGGTGTATATTATATGGTTTGTGTGGATGCAGACTATGGGAATGGCAGTGATGTTGATGTGATCATCAATTATGTCCAGTCATCATATGAACTAGATTGAAGGAGTTGTAGCTAAGAAATTAATCTCATAAAGGATATGCAAACCTATTGAAAAGTGGGAATTTGATTATTACTTCATTATTTTCTTTCCTATTTTTTAGTTTCTCTATGAAGCTCTCAGCAGCAATCTTTATGACTTCAACTCTGCAGAGGCTGGAAGCTTTGGAAACCATGCAGGTGCTCCTTATGCTTGATTTGACATACCATGATCCCAAAGTATTCTTCTAAAAATTAATTTCAAGTTCTTTATGTTTCAATTCATTATCATAACAAATTTCATCATATGGGACAATGCATATGAGGTACATGAGGTGGAGAAATTAAGAGAGAAGGCTAGGTATTGAGGGCCTTCTTATCTCCACTAACATGGCCTTTGACTGCAATTATGCTTCCATATAATCATGAAGCCACATGAATATAATCTTCTACTTAAATGCAGAGCAAATGCATATGTGCACAGAATAAAACATCAGTAACCAAAAGGATATCAAGCTGCTTCTGCTTGGTGATTAGTAATTCCTCCTTTATTTGAATCCAGTTTTATTGTACGGATATTGTACTATAATTAAATGAACCAAAGAAGAAAAAAGAAAGGAAAGATTTGATTACACCTGTTTGTAATAATTGAAGTTCAACAATGTATGTAAATTATTATAATACATCCAGGATTGATTTGTCCAGTTACAGATAGATGGGAGTAACTACTAAAAATTAGGTGATCACCATCATTTGAAGACCATTTACCTAATTAATGATATTAAAAAAATTTTGGCTGCTTGGTCGCACTTGGTCGGTAATTACCGACCATTTGGAGACCATTTACCGACCAAATTCTTTTTAGTCGGTAAATGGTCGGTAAATGGTCGAAAAATAGTCGGAAATGGTTTGTCAGTAAATGGTCGGTAATTTACCGAACAATGATTTTGTCAGTAAGACTACCGACGAAATGCATATTTAAACAATTAATTTAAATGGTCGATAATGGGTTTACCGACCAAAAAATACTGTTTACCGACCAAAAAATTGGTTGGTAATTCGGTGATTTTTAGTAGTGTCAATCGTCGGAGTCGGCCTAATTGATATATATATCGAAGGGTTGTCCACAAATAAAACCTCATACTCATACGTGGCTTGTGCAGGAGAGCCTGGGAGGACTCGGATACATGAGATGATCAGTTAGACATTCAAGTAGGATCATGCATTTGGTTTTGAATGTGTGTTTATTTTGGAGCATTGCATATGCACTTAGGTTGAGAGCAGCCCACTTAGGTAATTCACCATCAGAGACAGTTCACCCTATCGAGATACTATTTTACAAGTACAGTGGAACGTACGAGGAGACGCTCATCATAGAGTGTCGGTTGTAAGAAAAGTTCGGAATGCCATTGATTACTTTGCATGCATTAGAATTCTAGTATTTTATTATATATATTGTATAAGAGTAGATCATTAACTCTTGTAATCAAGATATGAGAGTTGTATGTTTTATGAGTACGATTATTAATTCAAGGGCCGCTACTCATGGTTTGGATTACATTGATAGCTGGATATATGTTGTGAGTATAATGCAGGCCCAAGAGGTCATTTTTACTTGGTATATAGTTGTATATGAGACCCCGTGGTGGTCATTGTGTATATTGGGACAAAGCTATATACATGCGTTGTATTCAAGTAGAGCTTCAGACAAATAGAACTCTCTGCCATTTTCAGAAGATGCCGAGTCACCTGCATTCACTAGTGTTTCTACGGGTTGACGAGTAGTCAACGGACCCTCGGGATTTGGGGCGTCACAAATTCAAGCAAAATTATTAATTCAATTTGAGCATGAACATATTTTTGAAGGTACTCCTAGGTTACGGCCAGTCCAACATTATTTTCTTGGATTTAAGAAATTCAAGTAAAGGCTGTTTTTAAGGTGGGCTATGACGTCTCAATTTTCAAACTAAGATGCAATTTTTAATAGGGGGTGTAATTATGTTCACGGGTCTTGTCATTTTCTAATTCTGCTTATAGTATTTGTCAATCCGAATACGACATGAATAATAAATGAGTTTGAAATAACAAATTTAACACTACCAAATTAATTATCGGGTGATATGATACTTCACACATATAACTCATTTATTAATTGATAATTTAAAATACAAATTTATAATTTAATTCATCATAATATTTAACACAACTAATATATATAATGAGTTAATCTAGGTTAAATATTAATTAACATAATAATTAAATAAGTAAATATAAGTCAAATTTGTATTATGTGGATTGACAAGAATATAACTCGTTTATTAAATGACTTATGCAGATTAACACGAATTTGACTTAACGATTATACTCGACCCAAATCTACAAAAATCGTGTCGAGTTTATATCGTGTTCACAAGTCATGTCAAATTTTACCAACCCTAATTTCTTGTCATCTCCATTTCTTCAATGAATAAATATCACATAATTTGTTATGAAGTGTATATACAGACATCAATCAATATTGGGCCCATCAACTATTGGCCCAAAATCTGGCCTTTGCCTGGCCCTAACCAGCCCAGTTCCTCTATAAAAGACCAAAGCAATTAATTTGTAATATTTATTATATTATTTATACAATAGCTAAAGTTTTGTTTGGATACTTTAAGAATAAAAATAATGATAAGCATATATAAAATACAAGAAGTCTTAAAATCTACTCTTGTTAAAAAAAAAGAAGGAAAATTACCAAAGACATAAAATCCTTTAATACATCTTATAAGAAGAGTTTTTATATTTTATATAAAAATTATATATTTTATTTATTTATTAAAAGTAAGAAATTCAATGAATCTAAAAAGATAGAATATATTTAATTTCACTAATTTTTCGCAATAGATTATATTAAATAATTTATCTCCATTTCGTATGTATTATATTTACATCTGCTATGTATTATTCCAATAATTAGACCAAATTACTACTTTTTTCATTATTAGAAATTTAAACCATTTTTTTGTACAATGGTTCAAATTCTAAAATTTCAAATAGACTATTTCAAATAGAGGTGGAACATGGGTCGAGCGATTCATCCCACTTTAGCCTCGCAAGCTTGAGGGCCTGGAAAATGGTGGCCCAAAAAGAACTCTCGCCTATTCATTTCAACCCAAATAAGTCAATGATCCATTCCTCGATTCTGTCAACTAACCCTGATTTTGCCCATTTTTATTATTATTATTATTTTTAATGACTACATAATAATTTGTTGAATAAAAGATTTAGCTTTGTCATGAAAATATAAAATTGATGTTAAAGGAAAAGAAGACAATTATAATGATTTTTAATAAAATAAAATAACACTAATATGAAAATTAATTTAAAAGAAAAAAATAAATATAGCTAAAATGATTTATTATATAGAATTTTAAAACATAAAAAATAAACTATAAGTATTTCAAACAAAAAAATTTATTTTGGAAAATAAAAATTGTAAATTATTATTATTTTAAATTTTTAATGTTCAATCTATTTTGTCTCGATGTTTGCATCGACCGAGCTACAAGGTTAGTCAAAAGTTAACCCAAATAAAAGTAGGCCAAATTAGCTCCGCTCCTTTTGTAACTCTACATGGTTTCTACATCTCATAGGATTGCAACTTGGATGAATTAACCCAATTACTCAACCCGATGTTTGGGTGAGCTTGGGCAATATTTTTTTTTTGTAATTCGGATTGGACATGAGCCAACGGTTTGGGGTAACCTGATCCAACCCGAATCCAGATTTATAAAAAATAGAAATGAATGATTCTCACTTTTTTGAGTATTGCACATCCAAGATTTGATTCTTACTAAAAATAAAATGAATATGATGGTGGCTTATTGCTTCAAGTTTGCCTTCGTGCTAAGGAATCATGCATGGGCTTCGTGATTTACAGGTGTTTAATTTGGTTTCACTGAAAGCAAGTGGTGGAACTTCATTCATAACCCTTAACACTTTGGTAGCTCGCTTGTTCAAGGCCAAATATTTCCTCAGGAAGCTATCTCTCGCCATCAACGGGAAGTAATCCGGAAGCCTTTGTTTGGCGTAGTGTTCGAGCGCGAAAGAAGTTGGGTCGTAATAAGGGTACTGATGGAGAGTGGGGGATGGTAACCATTTATGTATGGAGGGATGCCCGGGATTCGTGATCTCGTCTCGGGGTTTTAAGGTCAGAACCAACTGTCAGCCCTAGAAAAACTTAAAGGTTTCGATTTGTTGTTAGACGCAGGAAGAGGATGGATTCGATCTGTCTACCTCTATCTCGAGAATAATGTTTCTCTGGCTATTTGTTCAATCCCATTAGCAAAATCTCAGACCTCCGACTTGCTGATGTGGCATTATTCAAATAACGGTTTATATACAGTAAAATCATGCTATAGAATGTTGACGGGTAGCCTTTATGAAACTGAATCTAGGTTATATGTCTCTAGTTGAAAGAAGTTGTGGAAATTATTTTTCCGTAATTTTTATATTCGTAATATTGCATTCTGCTCATAATTATTGATAGTGGTATATTTAATCTTATTGTGTTGGCAGGGTCCTGTTATTTACTGCATCTATTCTATGATTGCCCGTATTCGTCCTCGTGTTGGACTGCTGCTAAAGTGGTTAAACCGTCATTGACCACCGACGAGTCCCCTGTTTGGTTGCTTAAGTTGATTGATGATCTTGATCCCGACGTAATGTGTCTCTGTGAGTAATGATTCTATGGTGTGTTTGGAGGCAACAAACCAAGCTGTAGAGAATCCCCTTACTTCCGCCAGCCAAGGCGGTGGAGCCAGTTTGTGTTTTTCCGTATGATTGGCGTCAGCCCGTGTCGCGATCTTCCTCGCTGTCAACGTCATGTGGACTCTCAAACTGTCTCGCTTTAGTAAGTCAAGAAGTAACCGATGCAGCGATTGTTTCATGATCTATCAGCTATAGGTTTGGGAAATGGTGTCATGGGCAACGATAATGGTTTGACTTACGCAAGACGCTATGATGCCATTATCCTCAGAGTGCTGCCAAAGAAGTCAAGCATTAGTACCCACGCAGGCCCTTCTTTCGGGCTTTATCTTTGAAATCGGGTCATGGAGCTGAACCATTTCTCTATTAGTTGTTAACAAATATTCACACTTTAGACTGTTCTGAATATGGTTTTTTAATTTCGGACTGTGTGCGTCTTAGAGGTAATGGTAATTACTCTATTCGGTTTGTAAAGAGGCAAGCAAACAAGTGTGCTCATGTTCTAGCTAGACATGCTTGTTTCAACGCTAGTCTCTACGAGTCCTTTGTCATCCTCTCTTGGTTGGAGGAGGTGATTCTTTCTAATTTATCATCACTTAATGAAGGTTCTTCTTATTGTTTATCAAAAAATAAAAAATAAAAAAGTTTGCTTTGCTTTGGTGGCATACATGCATGCAAGTTCATTCGATAAAGTCAAGGTTGTATGAACCTGTGTTTTTAGTTGTTCAATTAATTATTTTTTTTTCTCGGTATTTTCCCGTGTTTTATTTTTGAAGGCCAAATTCTTATGGGATTTTTGGTATATTTTCACAGCTCTGAGTCCCGTTTTAGGAATCTTTTAGAATTTAGGTTGAAAAGTATACGATAATATATGTTTATCTTACGAATGATGATAAATCTAACTTACTATATCACATATGCCCATGTTTGATAATATGTATAAGAATTTAAAAAGAAAAAGATATATATTTTTTAGCTATTTGATATTTGTTTTTAAATATTTTTAAAATAATATGTTCTTATATCAAACTATGAAAATTACTCAAATTGAGAAAATAAAAATCGATTGAGACCTTCTGCAGCCCATTTATCAATAGTTCTATTCAGTATTTTAAGTAAAAGTTCTTTTACATTTTTAAGAAAAAATCACTAATAAAGTGTTTCTCCGAAATCATATAAGTCATTTTCCAATATGGAATTTTTCACATTTTAAAAGTGTTTTCTAAATTTTATCAAATACCTAATATTTTTACAAAAATATTTTAAAATCTAAAAAACTTTCTAGGATCAATGCCAAATAAGACCCCAATTTATTCCCATTGAACTCCAATCTAATTGGTTGAGGCGTATTTCCAGCTATAATTTTATTAAAGATTTTTCGTGAATAATTATATTAAATATGAATATAATAGGAAGGAAAACATGTCATAAATCCTCACAAATATTTCTTTAATTTCAGAAAGAAAAGACCAATTTGAATTGTTGTTCTATCTATTAAACCAATTTACATCATCCAATATCAAAATTTGATGACAGATGCAGTCACTGTGGATTAGGGAAATGAGACATACCAACCTAGGAATCTATGTGGATAAGTACTCTAGTCCCTCTTTGAATTAGATAAGAGTCCAGATGTTATCTATTAGGATTTTTCTTTGTCATGTACTTTCTATGTAACGTCTCAAAATATACCCTAGCAGTTTTCATGCATGTTTAGGCATTTTGTGCTATTAATTAAATGTTTTGTAGAGTTAAATTGCTAAACATGGAAATTCAGGAATCGGAAATTTACAAGATTTAAGGATAAAATTGTAAATTGTCCAAAGAGGGACTTAAAAGTCATAGTTGGCAAGATTTGAGGCCAAAATGAAATAAAGGAAAGTTTATTTATAAATAGAAGGAGTTATGGGCTTAAAAGCAAATAAAGAAAAGAACCCAAAAATGGGTTTTATTTAAAGGCCAAACATGGCCTTAGCAAACATGGGAGAGAAGACCAAATTTGGTCTCCAAAAGAGAGAGAACGGTAGAGAGAGAGAGAAGAGAAGGAGAGAAGAAGAGGAAGAGGAAGAGAAGAAGAAGAGGAGAAGAAGAGAAGCCATGATAAAAAGGTATGGAAACTAACCTTGATTATGGATTCTATGAGATCTTGCATGACTGCCTTGTATGATTATATCTTGTCCAAATCCTAGGGTTTGGCTAGGATTCATCCCAAAACCATTAGTTATGGAAAGTAAGGCGGATAAAACCTAAAGAGCATGCATAAGGAAACTTTCCTTTTGAGATGAATTGATAGTTTAATGTAGTAATTGAGTTAGGGTCGGAACAACCCTAACTAATCACCATATTTGGTTTGTGTATGAGTTATAATCATATTAGAATGGTATTGGGAGAATCATGGAAAAGTTTGAATATATAATTGTAATGAAAGAGGAATTGAGTAGAAAAGAAGTTACAAGAGAAATATGGAATGATTTTGATGTGTGGTTGAAGTATAGAATTGAATTGGTAGCAAAGTATGGAAAATGTGAGAAAAACACATTCTCGCATTTATATGTACCGTACACCTCGAATGTGTACTGCACACCCTTCCGTAAACTCAAATGCGTACTCAGAGCCACGTTAGTGTACTGCACCCCCGTCTGTTTTCCCAGTTTCGACCAGTTTCTCGATTTTAGTCATAACTTGCTCATTTTTAACCGATTTGAGGATTCAAGTTTCTGGTTAAATGAGACTTAAGGAGAACCAAACCTATAGAAATAGGCATCGTCAATCCCACTATATCCTGCACCACTCAAAGTGGGGTCATGCAAGCCAATTCCCTCATCAGATTTGATCATAAAGTAGTGCGAATTTTTGAACGTAACTTGAGTTCTGGTGCTCCGATTTGGGTGATTCCAATTGGAGATGAACCCTTCTCACCTTAGCTTTAAAGGAGTACAAAGAAACAGTGTCAAATATGGAGACAAGGCACTGGAAAGTGAGTATTTCAAACCGTCCCTCGGATAAAATCTGGTAAATGACTAGTTGGCATGAAAATGCCATAACTTTGTTGTTTAGATGATTCGATTGGATTCGATTCCAATTCCTGCAAGTAGATTCATAGAAGAATAAGAATACATGAATAAGGTGTGATTACATACGCATCCTACTTTACCAAAAGATATGCCGACGATCCATTATGAACACATAATGGCTAAAATGCCCATTATAAAATAGTAAGATTTGAACTCATATAATTGCAAAAACCCGCCAAGACCAAGTATCGAACGCATACTAACCTTTCTACATGGCTATACACGCTAGTATTTCGGTACTCTGATTAGTGCGATCAAGACTCGACCGCGGCTTCGACATTAGGCAATTTCGTACTGATTAGTACTTACTCCTCGAATAGTGCTTAATAACACTTTCTATCAAAGGCTTCCGCACTTCGCTTGTGCCACGGCACTCATCACTCTGCACGACTGTACCCCTGGGTAGCCGTATCGTGGCCGGTCCTACCTAATTCAGACATTGGTCTAGGCAATCCAACAATTATAAAGGATAAGACTCAATAAGAATAAAGAATTGAATATGGTAAAGATCCGAATGTACCTACGGCAATTTCTCTCAGATATGTTCGCAGGGTACCTACGGTACCTCCTCGTATTTATCTCCGTAGTACCCACGGCACCCTGGGCCTCCGACAGTTCTGCAGACCCACGGGTACCGTATTTGTTCTCGCAGCTGCCATCGGGTACCCTGATTTCATTGTCTGGTCAGACTTACGGGTACCCTGTGATTGGATACTCAGAATTCTACGGAGTCCCGAATGATACGTTTCCATTATAATTATAAGTTCTGAATAAGCAACAAGCTCCTCGCACTCCTACGGAGTCCCGTATGAACATACGTCTGTTATAAGTATAAGTTCTGCATAAGAAGAAACTTTGTAACTCCTACAGGGGGTCCGAATAAGTATAAGTCCAGTAGTACCTAAGGGTATGCTCGTATCAGCAAAATAAGTATATGTATCTGTTATGATCTGTACCTGCTATGGACTAATGTCCATACCTTATATGTATCTGCATACGTCTGATCTGACCTTGTATGTGATACGATTATGATTAGTTCCGACTTATTGTACCTACGTACCTTCGTGACAAGGATAAGATCCAAGTGATAAGTATATGTCTGTAAGACCAAAGATAAGTTCCGTAAGACCAAAGATAAGTTCTCGGTGAATACATGTATGAGATCTGAAATACATGTATAAGTTCTGTAATACACGTATAAGATCCGAAATACAAGTATGTGCTCCGGAATACCAGTATAAGTTCCATAAGACCAATATAAGTTCAGTAATATACATGTAAGATCTGAAATACATGTATAAGTTCTGTAATACAAGTATAAGTTCAGAAGACTGATATACTTAGAACAAGTATGTGTTATTACCTAAGTACCAAAGATAAGTTTTGTAAGACTTACGGTACTTCCGTATATGGTAAATCAAGCAATGGCCCGCATATCGCTCCGCAATATCCTTTAGGGCCCCACGAGTACTCCGAATAAGTGTAAACTCCATAGTATAAGTATGAGCTTTGTAGTACCTAAGGGTACCTTGGTATAAGCATAAGTTCGGTAGACTCTTACAGGAGATCTGAGATAGATATAAATACCAAAGACGTATAGTATTCTCAGATAAGCATAAGCTATGTAACTCCCATGGAGATCTCGAATCAAAGATAAGATAGATAAAGTATTAGTATTTGATAAGTACTTTCGGTCTAAGTATATGTATGTCTTCGCATCAGCTTATAAGGAATCAATAGGTATAAATATGTTTCCTACAGAGATAAGTATCGCTCCGATTGTATACAAGTATATGTCCTTTGGGAGATCTGAATAATTATAAGTCTGAGACAAGTATCAGTATAAGTTCAGATATACATGTCATTTGGGAGACCTGAATAAGTATTCGTCTGATACAACATAAGTATGTGTCCTATGGGGAATTGGAATAAGAATAAGTCTGTCATCAGTATAAGATCTGTACAAGTATAAGTTTGTTATAAGTATAAGTTCGGGGCGATCAGATAACAGATATCTGAAAAAGGTTTATTACAAGGATAAGTATACATGCAAATGTGTTATATGAATTCAAGGAAATTTGGATATCCTGCTTTATATGTTTAGCGATTCAAGATAAATGCATGTGTATCTCGTATAAGTTATAAGATATGTTTCCTACTAAGCTGCAGTTTAGCACGTGGTTTTTAATCCGTGTAGGCTGTGAGAAGACGTCAAGAACATCCGTGATACAAATACAAAGACATTAGTGTGGGTTCACTACATGTAGGTTCCGTGCTCTGAGTTGTAAATGTAAAAGTATAGTTTTTGTATTTGTAAATGGGACTCGGTAAATGAGTATAGATTTTGATGGACACCACTCCGGTGGTGTTCTTTGATATGTAAATGATATTTTAATTTCATATATGATGTGTGGGCCTTTGACTTAAAAAAAAAAAAAAAATCAGGTAAAGAGTCCCAGTATATGGTCTCGCACCCCGAATTCGGTTCAGATCCGCCAATCGGGTCGGACCCAAAATCGGGGTGTGACATTCTAAGACATTTAAATTATATATATTAATTAATTTTTTTTATTGAATAAGAAAAATATATATATTGATTTTATTATTCATTTTTTCCGCTTTTGTTCATGGATCACGAACATCATATGATATTGTCCCACATCGATTCCATACAAAAGTATAAAGTGATACTTAAACTTGAAAGTTCTTTATCAATCGATTGGTCTTTTCTGGGTCGGGTTTTGATCGCTTGAGACCCTATAAAGTGGATTCGAATGAATGCTAGCTAAAGTATATCATCCAAATGAATAATCGTCATGGAAGTCCGATTTATCAAGAGGTATGGAATGATATGATCTCACATTGGTTCCATACAAGAGCGTGGAGTAGTACTTAAGCTTAAGAGGATCTCTCACCTAAAACTGTTTTTTGCGACGGATTAAACTTCCTTAGAATTTGGAGATAAGAGCCAAATGAAAAATAAGAATTTGGAGTTGGTGGATAAGAATGTGGGAGTAACTGACGACCTTTCAATCAACTACCTTCCTTTCTTCTCCTTCTTCAAGCCCTTAAGCCATTTGCTATTTTTAGCAAAACCTGCTAACTTTGACCCTTGAAGATCCCAAAACCCTACTTTTATTTTTTAATTCTGGGATTTTCTATTTTTAGCATATTTCCTTATCTCAAATATAAGTAGTTGCCCCATGAAGCCATTCATATACCACAGCTTTCCTTGAATTCCACCAATACTTTTTCATTTAGATTAAAATGTCTTTCCCTATAGGGCTATTATGTTGTCGGAGTTTTGATCACTCTACTGGCTCTTGTTTGTCAAGCTAGGGTTCATTCTCATGGCCAGTTTGTTAGAACAGAGGGAACTCGGTTTGTAGTTCATGGGTCGGATTTTGTTTTCAATGGTTTCAATTCATACTGGATGATGCATGTTGCAGCTGAGCCTAGTGAGAGGCATAAGGTCTGGAACACGTTTTGGGAGGCCGCCGGTGCCGGCTTATCGGTGTGTCAAACTTGGGCTTTTAGTGACGGAGGCGATAGAGCGCTGCAGATATCTCCCGGTGTCTACGATGAACGTGTCTTTCAGGTATAAAAAATAGGAAGAATTATGTTTATACGCAGAAATTTAGTTCAGGAGGGTCATATATTGACAGACTTGAAATGTTAGCCTAATGAAATAAGATTTTATTGATTCAGGGGATATAATTAAGAGTGAGAGTTCGAATCCAATTGACAAGAAGTGAGAATTTTTTTGCAAAAAAATTTGGAGAGGGCATATGGCCCCTTGGGCTAAGCCTAGGTCTATCACTTTTTATATGCATGCAAGACAGTCTAATGTATTGATAAAGATGCATCCTTACTCAGGAAAACCAAGAGGCTAATTGATTAATGTAATAGCTTCTTGCATTACTATATATATACTAGTACTGAAGAATTTTCTGCTTAAGGATACATTTTTTTTGCATTACGTTGTCTTGTTTCCCTGTTTAACTTACCCTTAAAATTAATGCTATGTTGCTGTAGTCACTGTTATTATAAGATGAAAGCTGATTGTACGTACATAATGGAATTTAGGAACTGGATTTTGTGATTTCGGAGGCAAGTCGAACTGGAATTCGCTTGATTCTGAGTTTTGTGAATAATTTCAAAGACTATGGAGGCCGTCCGCGGTATGTTGAATGGGCTCGAAATGCAGGAGTACTGAATGTTAATGGAGAGGATGATTTCTACACAAACCCAACAATGAAAGAGTATTACAAAACTATAGCATAGTATGGGAAAAAAAATGAGTACATTATTTTTCATGCAAATATGATTTGTTTTGTAAGTGAAATAATTCGATTTTTTTCTAACTATATGGATGGCAGAAAGTTACTGCCAGGTTGAACACCGTCACTAAAATTGCATACAAAGATGATCCTACGATCATGGCGTGGAGCCCGCGGAATGAGCCTCGTTGCCGTTTTCGATTCCTCGGGAAGAATGGTTAACGTAAGCTTTGATACTCATAGATATTATATAGGGTGATTTGATAAAAAGATTTTTTAAAAACTAAATTTCGGATATATCTAACCCTTCATTATTTTTTGACAAAAGTATCCTCATTTTTGTTGTTGTATTTTGTTTTATTTTTGTAAAAATAACCCTCTTTTTCAAAGTCGTAAGTAAATACAAAATAAATATGCTATCTTTTTATCCAAAATGAGTTATTTTTCATGAAAAAAATATTGAAAGGGTTAGATTTGCCATGTTGAGTTATTAGAGGTTTTTTAATCAAATATTTATATTATATATAACCAGGAAATAAACTGAGTGTTAAACTAAATAAACTCAAATATTAATTGACAGGGTTGGGTTCAAGAAATGGCAAGTTTTGTGAAATGCTTGACAACAAGCACTGCTTGAAATAGGCATGGAAGGATTCTACACACCCATGCCGGGAAAAGAAGGTCAACAATCCTGGTTACCAAGTTGGAACTGATTTCATCACCAAATAATCTCATCAAAGAGATAGACTTTACCACCATACATGCATATCCTGGGATATTTGCATATATGTTTCAATTCATTACCTAAAACCCAAGTTAGTTTAAATAAAAACTAAAACATCGGGATCATAATGTTAATAACATGCCATATGAGTAGTGGAAAGGTTGGAACTTTCCAAAGAATTTATATTTCTCTCTAATTGCTCCAAAAAGAATTGTCAATCTTTTATGATTACAAGCTTATCAATTTATACTACTTATGGGTGCTACATGGGCTACTACAATTGGTTCGTAATCCTTAATGTGACACATGTCAGGGTAGAATGGTTGGTATTGGGGGATTAAGTTAGCAGAATCCACAATCACCTATGTGTCTTCCCACATTCTTGTTTGATTGATTCTGTAGCTTCTAGGGTGATCAAGTCTATCCAGTTTGAGTGGGCTAGGTTGGTGCCTGATGTGAGAGATAGCATGACCTAACTCCTTTGCTCTTATGTTTGATGTGTATCTAATGGGTATTGAGTTTGATGCCACGGGATTGGGTCATTTCCCCGGTTATTCGTTGTTCATACGATGCACATGGGATTAGACTTATCCCATTCCAAGTAGCATTAATAATTGATTTCCAATTCATGTTGTACATATTTGATCGAAGATTATGTTATTGTAGGCTGTCCGGACAAAATGATTCTGCTCAAATGGCTTTTATGCAAAGGTGGATGGAAATTCACTCCATAGATTCAAACAGAATACTGAAGAAGCCATCGGTCTTAGCTGACCCGAAAATCGAACAAAGATTTCACACAGCTTGGGTGCAAGGGATCAGTACTTGATCACAGTCTATGAAAGCATGAACAAGTTTGAGCGGACCTGAGAAGGGGATTGGTATAATTTGGTTGGCAGCCTCATGAGAAGGGATTTGACTCCATACGGCGATGGATATGGTATTATCTTATCACAGCATGCTTCAACAAGGGGGGTAATTTCGGCAGAGTCACATAAAATGACAACTTTTGGGCCGTATGTTGCTAGGAAGAAACATTGAAAGTCGGTTTCTTGAACGCCTGGCGTCATCTCAACTCTTGTTCTCCCGTTTAGTCATGATCCGCATGGATAGATTAGTTTTCAAATCCTATATCATCAGGGTCTTTTTTCCCTTTTATTTATCAAAGCAAGTATAATCTATTGTATTCTGAGTAGTCGAGTGAGTTGAAGTCAGAGCCTGGTGAAGCTAAAATTCTTTTAGCAGAGATATATTCAATAAAAGACTGGCAGTCTGATGTATGTTGTTTGATCAGTTTTGAGAAAATTTCGGTTTGAATCTTTGTTGTCCTTAGTTTTCTTATTGAGGTTGTTGAATCTGTTGCTATCTTGACTAAGAATATTACCATTGATTAACAACACCAATAGGGATGTCTAATTCCAGTGTGCATATGTGATTTTGAGAGAGAAAAGAGAGTACAGAAAGAGAGAGAGATTATAGAAAATAGGTCTAGATAAGAATGTATATCACAAAAATACAATTAAACAATATGATAATTAATTGTAGATGATGTTCAGGATGAAGACTATTTGAATTGGTTTGGCCTGCAATCAAATTAATAAGAAAGTAGAAAATTAAGACTGCTGAAAGTATTTTTGAAAACTATTTTTGAAAAATGTTGTCACATGACATGTAAAGTAAAAGACTACTAGGATTTGAAATCCTTTTAATGTTGTTTATAATTTTTAAAATTTTCTTGTGATGCTACAGTGATAATTATTTTTCTTTATTTATATAGTATTTTTTTAAAACAACACCTAGAAAAACAAGTAATGACAATTGGAAATAACAAATATATGTTATTAGAAAACACTATACTTTTTGTTATTGTCGCTATTTTTAAAATGTTATTTTAAATTTTTTGATTTGATTTAATTTTTAAATATATGTTTCCACTTAAATTCAAGCAAAATTATGAATTCATTTTGGGTAGGATCAGACCTCAATTTTCTTTGTTTTCATTAAACAACTCTCCTAAAAACTCAAATTTGTAGGATTTTAATTTAATATAAATATCATGTTTTTAACACCCTGCAGCATGATGTTTTGTTTTGCTTATAGTTTAATGTGATTGAATCCTTGAATATTTTCCCCTTTTGTTTTCTTGTCTATTTTCTTATTATTTTGGTACTGAGAATATTTTTTCTCAAGGCTAGTGTATTCTTCAACAGAGTTTCAACCCACCCCATGATGGGTCTGGAAATAATAATGAAATGTGAATTTGTTGAACTTATGTTTCATTCTTTTCACATTTGTGATCTTTTGTAAAATATCCTGAATCTGAACGTTAGACATCTTCATTATGTGCTGTTTGAGTTGCTTGTTCCCTTAGAATGAGATATTGAGGAAAATATGAATCCTCATACCTCTACATGCTATTGTAGGATTGATTTATCAATGAATTTATGGATTTTCTATTTACTATTATGTTTAAATTATGATAACAAGCAGGAAAATGTGTCATATTATTCAACTTATTATAGGATTGAATTTATTATTGATTTATCTATGAATTACGGATTTTTCATTCACTGCCATGTCTAAAATTTGAATAACAAAAGAAGGAAAATGTGATCAGATAATTTAACTTATTTTTGTGAATCACCTCTACAATTTATCACATAAGAATTGATACATGAATATAAGCAAGAATGTGGAGGACCATCACATGGGTTTCAGGATGTGAGAAAATTATGGTGCTATTATATCTCATGAATTAGTAATATAATTGTAATGTCATGGATGTCATTTTTATTTTCTTAGTTTTAAGAGTTGAGGGAAAATTTTCCTTTAAAATAATTGAGATATCGACATTACTAGGATTTTTTTATTCCACTGTACTTTTGTAAATTTTCTGATTCATAATTTGTAATATTTCATATTCATAATGAAACTTTCTTCTTTATCCATGGTTTTTTCTTATAAGGGTTTTCACGTGTTTAATTCTTTATTTCGTATTTCATTATTGTGCCATTGATTTCAACAAAATCAATAGGGAACAATAAAAACTTCAAGAAAATGGACTTCAGTGTCAGGCTATAAAGAAACATGACACTCCTATAGAGAGAGTTGCCAGGGTGAGATCAGCCATTGAAATCATTGAAAAGCTAGATTGCAACAGAAAGAGAAATCACATTCTCTAGAGAGAAATAACTCCTTTACGGAATGATAAATCAACGAGAAGGTGTTTTATTAGGCAGTGGAGGAGGATCAAATAGAACCATTGAAATGATTTCTAGGTTGTGAAACTAGAGAGAGAATGATGAGTTTTGCCCATGCGAAATCTTGAGCCTGTGAAGAAGACAATAAGCAGAGAAAGATTATCATTACGAGAAAGCAAAATCCATAACACCGTCTATGGATAAAGTTCTGAAAGTAGCTGTCATCATTATTATAATCTTACTATTGAATTTCCCGCCAACCTCACTACTTATTCAGACAAAATGTTTAATACTGCAGTCAAGCTCGTACTACATATGCTCTGAAATCAATGACGTAATTTTCTGCACTAAAGTAATTGTCGCCTATGTACCAAAAGCTTGGATAGATATTCAGTGTCTTCTCCAGAATATATAGTATATCCATCGAACAAATTTGCAAAGAAGCCCCAACCAGTTGTAAATATCTTCTTCATCTTCATCTTCATCTTCTTCATCTGGGGCGTCAACAACATTATTACTAACATTCTGTGTCGTCGTATCCGTCGGAGGATCGCTATGATCAGTGAACTGTGTGTGGTGATAGCTTGTTTGTGCACTGGCACTACTAGCATCTTCTGCGATGTTATGTGAGCATGGCAGACGGAAGCCACACTCTTTCACTTCATCTGTAAACTGTTCATGAACAAGTTCGAGACGTTCCATTTGTTTGACCATAGTGTTTAATACCAACCTTGGGATATAAATTATATACTATATTTCATTTGGTTCAACACAAATTTGCGGTGAGGAGAAGCAGATATTGTCCACATCCCAATCTAGATCTTTCACCACAGAAATTCAATTTGGTAGTTAAAACCAATCCACGACCCAAAGGAATACAAACAGAGAATATAGAAAATCCTAAGAAGTCATTATTTTTGTACAATTTGGAAGAAGTCAAATATTTGAGATCCTTTTTCCTTGTTGTCTTATCCACTTTGAAATTCCATTATTTCCTGAGAAGAACTTACTGCCTTGTTCCAATAGCAATCACATTCCAGCCCTGCACAGAAGAAGGGTGTAAATACAATGTTGTTATTCATAGAAAGAAAAGGGGTAAAATTGTTATGAATAAAAATCATACCTCAATTGCTGATTTGAAGCATTTGAGCAAAGGAAAACCAAGAAGATGTGGACTTCTAGAATTCTTAACGTAGGTGGAAGGTGATTTGGAAATTGTTGAAGCTTGGGGCAGTGACTCAAGTCACGGACTCTCAGTTTAGAAAGTCGAATGATGTCTGCCGCTATGCTACTAAAACAGCTGATGCTTAGATTAAGACATGAAACTCCCAGAGACTCTAGACATTGCAAACTCCCCAGATTCTCAGGAAAATTCTCAAGTTCTGTACAGAGATCAACATATAACCGCTTAAGAGAGCTCAACTTACAAATGCTTTCTGGAATGTTGACAAGGTTGTTGCAATTTTTCAGAAGTTCCACCCAAATCAAGGTGTCTTAAATTTACCATATTCTCCAAGATTTCTGGAAACACCCTTAGGTTTGAACAGCTAGAGCAAGAGAGAGTTATAAGAGATTTCAAATAACCAATGCTTTCAGGAAGACGCACAAGGTTGTTGCAACATGACAGATCCAAATATTGAAGCCCTTGTAGATGTTGAATTGATTCTGTTACTTCTTCTGTAGCCGTTCTATCAAAATACAGTTCTTTTAAGTTTCCCATATCCACAAGGATTTCTGGGAAGCCCCTTAACTGAGAACAGCCTGAGCAGAAGAGATTTGTAAGGGATTTCAACTCACATATGCTACTTGGAAGACTCCTAAGGTTGTTGCAACGTCTCAGATTCAAAAGTTGGAGCCCTTGTAGATTTTCAACTGATGATGGTAGTTCTTCTATAGCAGATCCTTCCAAATCAAAATTTTCTAAACTTTCCATATTCTCCCATATTTCCAGAAACTCCCTTAGATTTGAACAGCCAAAGCAAGAAAGATTTGTAAGAGATTTCAAAGCACAAATGCTTCCAGGAAGACGCTCAAGGTTGTTGCAAGTTTCTAGATTCAAGAATTGAAGTCCTTTCAGATTTTGAATTGATGCTGGTAGTTCTTCTATAGCAGTTCCATCTAAATGAAGCTGTTTCAAATTTTCCATATCCTCAAGGATTTCCGGGAAGCTCCTTAATTGAGAACAGCCTGAGCAGAAGAGAGCTGTAAGGGATTTCAACTTGCTTATGCTACTTGGAAGACTCGTAAGGTTTTCGCACCCTCGCAAACATAAGCTATCTGCAGGTTGTAAGGAACCCTCAATATTAGGTAATTCATTGATGTCATCTTCATTTACACAAAGCTTTAGTTGGGATTTCTCATCCTGTTGACACTCCCAACAAATAGTTGACATCATTGCTTTACCAGGGTTGTGTTCATGAGCATGGGCATATATAAGATGGATCCCACACTCCTCCACTTTTATTGCTTTACCATCTGAGGAGCCACAAAAGGAAGCCTTTAATTTCTTCCATTTATTTGAGCGATACTTCATCTCAATTCCCACCTTAGGACAATAAAACATCCACATAACATTGGAGCAGTAGCAATTGAACTTAATCGGGAGATCAGCCACCAACTGACATTCCTGACCAAGCAAACTCAGATTACAATTGAAGTAAGTTCCATCCATCTCCTATCTCGCCTCAGATTCATTATCATTTAGTACTGATGATCATAAATAGAGTACAAACAAAACCCAACAAGTCACGCTATCTTGGTACCAATCTTGGGAACTTTGCACATTTCATATCCCTTTTCCTGAGGCCTTATCCATTTTGGAATTTCACCACTTTCGGAAATATATACACTAAGTCCCACAGAAGTTGGTTCTCGAACATCAATCATGCATTCCAAATCCTGCAGAAGATAAAATTAACTTATAAATTAATCAATCTCAAGGTCGCATGCAAAGAACAAAAAAAAAAAAAAAAAAAAAGGAAAAGAAAAAAACCAAGTAGTGGTAGGGAATCAAAATTACTGAATCACTGCTTCAAGGCATTTGAACAGCGAAGATGAAGTAGACGTGATGAAGTTCCCAACCATCTACACCCATGTACATCTAAGACTTGCAAACTGGATGGAAGCTCTACAATTTGTACAAGTCCTGGGCAGTGACTCAAGTCAAGGACTTTCAACATAGAAAGTTGATTGATCCTAGTAGGTATGCTCCTAGAACCATTCTCCTTTAGAACTAATTGTTTCAGAGATGATAGGCGCCAAATTTCATTGGGGATTCCTCCATCTATTTTGCAGTAACTTAGATCTAATACTTGTAATGAGTCCAAGCAGCAAATATCACTCATGATTACTTCTCGCATGAGATTTGACTCAGAAAGATATAGCAATTTTAAGGTTATAAACTGACAAAGAAATCAACTTGCAACACATTGGATTTAAGCCATCAGCGCAAAGAAACTTCAATCTTTTTAGCCTCCCCAGGTTTTGTGGCAATTTCTGGAGATTTGAGCAGTAACTGACATTGAGACATTGAAGAAAGCATAAATTACAAATACTGGAAGGGCATAGTTTTGGCAACCTTTGATTCACATTTCCAAGCATTACTAAATGTTCATTTTCTGGATACAGTAGCCTTTACAGCTGTTCTGTCCAAGTGAACTCCCTTAAGTTTTCCATCTTATTCAAGACTTGTGGAAAACGCCATAGCTGTGAGCTATTAGAGCAAAAGAGAGATTTTAGGGAGTTGAACTGATCCCAAATGTTTGTTGGAAGACTCAAGGTTTTTGCAGTCTCGCAAACATATGTATTGGACAGGTATAAAGTAAATGAGTGAGGTATACATGGTTGATTGGGATTTGATTAGTCTAAACAAAGCTTCAAGTTTGTAACATTCATTTGACAATCAAAGCAGCTAACATCCACACATCCCTAGTCTGAACACTGATCATAAGAATATATATTTGAAGTTGAAACTACACTGAGTGCAATCTTTTTTATAATTTGTATGGCCAAAATTCAGCTTCAAGAGATGTGAATTGATAAGAGCGATACATCTCCATAATGGCAACCTTGTGATACAATGTCACCCACATTTGTTCAGAGGCATCTCCATAATGGTAGGATTTACGATTAGTACCAAATTGGAGATCTTGCATTAAGAGGAGATTCAAATCCATCACCAAAGGCCAATACGCATGCTAACTCAGTGAGATCGAAGATTCAAATTCAATAAAATCCTTAGCTGATTCATTTAGGATCTTCACCAAATTCATTCTCAGTCTCATAATTAGCAGATCCATTATCTTGATTCAATCTCAGATTCATGTGCAGAATCATCGCTTCTACGTATGCCCTCAATTTCTATCAAGTGGAAATATAGACACAAAGTATATAGCAACTCCCGAGAAGTCATTATTTTCATACCAAACTTTTGGGAAGCTCTATACTTATATAAGACCCTCTTTCTGATTCCTTATCCATCTGGGATCTCAATGTTTCCTGAACAATACAAATTGCTTGGCCCGAGTACCAAGAATCAATCATACTTAATTTATCTGAACTTCTCTTGTGTTCCAAATCCTACAAAGAAGCACAAGGTATAAATCTTGGGGGTCTACGCCATTATATGAGTTTTTATTGGAGTTCGTAATTTATCAGTTTTTTTTTTGGTTAAATTAGTACCTAGTTTTAACTTTATTTGATTATGCTGTTGATGAATCGACTCAATATCTCTTAGTTGCCTAATAATAAAAACCAACATGGAAGTGGGAGTGAGACAAGATTAAATAAATATGAAAGAGAATGAAACTAAAAGGCTTGTAGTGCTTATAGAATATATAAAGCCTGTTCATTATAATGGATCTTACTATGAGATATGACAAATGGATTTTAATATATTAATGTTTATAAATAGTGGTCTCCAAGAGAGCATCTAAATGATGCAACTAGATGGATCCACAACAAAAGGCCAAGCACCTTATGTGCAAATTGCATAAATCCATTAATTGATTAAAACAAACATTTCACTCATGGAATATATTTTAATTAGGATATTAAGACTCTGATTTGATCAAAATGAGGATGAGCCTAGACAAGCGAAACATGCTAAGTGTTTTTGGTCTTATTCTATGATAACGCTCTACCTATCAAGAAATTGACATATAACTATGTGTTCTTCGACACGGTCCATGGTGTTTTGGGACACTTTGGGATTTGCAAGTAAAGACATATATAAATATATGTAGTAAAGTAAAGCATACACACAATTTTACGTGGTTTAAAATCGCTTAAGCTCATTTAGGCTGTGCTCTAGATGCAAAGATTTCCATTTATATGATTCAATGTTACAATTCATCTTATGTGGTATTAGACTCCCTCTCCACCCATAACCTTTCTTGAAACCTAATCACAACCATAAAGGAATCATAATAAACTCTCATTGTCTTCTCACATCATCGCACAACTCCTGATACTACATTACATCAATGCAAGATAAGAAAATAAGAACATCATCATCTACACAAGGTGAAAGGTTTTTAATACGTGTAATACCTCAACTAAGTGATCTATACACCCGCAATCACACAAGGAGTTTACATATTGTGATAATGTGGCACGGAGTTAACTGCTTAGTTACTTAAACATTGTATTAGAGTGTAGTTAATTCTTTATAGTGAGATGTTAAATTAACTTTAGAATTGGATTATGAGGAAGGTTGATGACATGATTTAGGAATTTTCTTAAGCATATTTTGGTAATTTATAATGTTGCAAAAAAAGAAAAAAAAAGAAAAAGAAAAAAAAAGTGAGTGACATCTCTAGATTAGGCTAATTGATTAATTAGACAATCATGTTGATTAATTAATTAATTAGAATCCTTTTGGGACAACATTAAGTAGCTCCAACCCTTAGTAGAGTACTCATCAAGTTACTAAAGTTTAGTTATGAAAAAACCTATAAATACCCTCTTAAGTTTAGTTACTAAAGAACATTAAAAAAATATAGTTAACACAAGAAAAGTGGGATAAGGTGCAAAATTACCTTTGAGGTTTTTGCATATGTCCCACTTTGGTTTGGAACTTTTTTTTGGTCCTAAGATTCCCCTAATGTTTACTACAATAGCTCACTCATTCCCCCATTAAAAAAAATCACAAGGCTGGAAACTCTGACATGTGTGAAGTGTTAAACGAGAGCCGTTTATCCATTTGTTACCTTTTCTAACGGAGGGGCACAGGAGCTACCTCCCTCCCCTCCCTCTCTCTCTCTCTCCTCTCTCTCTCTCTCTCTCTCTCTCTCTCTCTCCTCCTCCCTCCTTGGGACATATGCGAAAACCTCTGGGCATTTGTATATTTTATCCCCAAGAAAAGCATACTTGATTTGCTGATTTGAGGCAATTCACTAGAGAACGCATCAGTGGCAATGAGGTCCCAATTGAGCTGTGCGCATCTAGAAGTCGAGACTCAAGGAAGCTCCTGAATTCCAGGAAAGCTTCACAGAGGGATTCAGCTTCAGCTCTTAGTGTTAGACAAATGACCGATATCCACAAGCATCCTCACCGAGGAATATTCCCCTTCTTCCTCCTCAGATTGAAGACTCCACTTAGATCTAATACTTTTAATGAGCATGATGGAAATTTCATCTGCATTCTTCATTTAGATTGTAGTTTCTCAAACTTAATTTCAGAATATGCCTAATATGTTCTCTCTTACTCTTTGGCATTAGATCAAAACATTGATCTAAATATAGTATCCTTATGAGATAAACTAACAAAGAAGGCAAGGTAATCTTATTGAACCGACCGATTTCAAAGAAAGAGTCTCAGGACATGGCATTCTCTCCAAGTCCTTTGGCAATCTCCCCAAGTTTTGAGCTAATCTGTCAAGACTCGTAGTTGTAAGAGAACTCAAATTACAAACACTGTTCGAAAGACTCGAAGGTTTTATAGTTGTTCAAACCCAAGCCACAAAGGCCTTTACAGTTCAATCGACGATGCAGGAAGCTCTTTTATAGTTGTTTCATCTAATCTAAGATCCTCTAGTTTTCCAATATTGTGCTTGATTTCTGGAAAACTAGTTAGCTTTGAACAACCATTGCAATGAGGAAGTAAAAGGTGTTTCAACTTATGAATGTCTCGAGGAAGAGTCTCAAGGCTCACACACCCTATAAAATTCAAGGAAAAAAAAAGGTTAGTTTATTAGCCTTAATACGCATGGCAAAAGAACCTTTAAGCTATATTTGGTCTCTTTAAAAGATCAGAGAAATACCATGAAGAGAGAAAGGAAAGTATATAAAAATATAGTTAAATTGATAAATCATTTATTTTCTACTTCAAACTCATATTATCTATTTTAAATTAATACAATATAAAAATTGAATAAATAAAAAATGTATAAGTTTCTAACTAACTCAGTTTTATTTTTATTTGGTTTTGTTAGATTTTTTTTTTTTTTTTTACGAAACAACTAAATATAATAATTTTTTTTTTCTTATAAAGTTTTTTTTCTTTCCTTAATCCTTTATAGAATCAAACATAACTTTAACAAACTTATACAACCTGAAAGACTTTGAAACTCCAAATTTGGCATGGTTGAGAATCACTGAGATCCATACGCCTTAATTTTTTAAGACACTGCAACAAAATAGAATTTCTTTTAATAAATCATTTAAAAAAAATTTAGAAATTAGAAAATAAGAGCATAAATAAATAATATATAATCGTACCAAGTTTTCTTTCCGAAATCGTTTTATGTTGCTATTGTTCAAACATAGATGTACAAGATTGTTTCCATGAAAATTTGATGGTAGAGATGCTAAAAAATATCCATCCCAAGTGAGACATGTCAAGTCATCAGAAGAAAATGCAAAATCTTCAGAAAGTTGCACACGTTTGTAATTGACTGCAAGCAATCTAAGTCTAGTCATCATCTTGAGAGCTTGAGACGTAAACTTTATTTGTTCTGGTGTGCTCTCATTTTCAAGGACTATTCCTTCAATTTTTTTCGGTCCCCTATATAAAAAGATTTTAAAATAAGCTAAATATCTATAATCAAACCTTTCTAACGTGATATATGTAGATAAATAACTTCTTAATTAAATAAAAAAGAAGCCCTTGAAGCTTGATTCAAATGGTAATTAAAGGGGTGGGATGAGTTTTCGAGTGGTCTCAGATTTAAGTCTATATGAAAGTAATTCCTCTATATATATATATATATATATATATCTTACCGTATTTCTTGTCAATACTAGATGAACTTCCATATATCTCCATAATTTGCTTCTCTCAAGGGTCATTAGGACATTCTTTATAAACAATTTCAGCCTAATGGTTAACAAATCATGCATCTCT
>JAEQBH010006160.1:0-206606 GCA_016808115.1 Tetrastigma voinierianum
AAAAAAATGGGATAAAATTTTGAAAAAAAAAAAGTAGAATTTTGAAAATAAAATTTTCTTGATAAAATGTTTAAATGTAATTGATTGCCTTGCATTACACCATCAAATGCAAGGAATGAGTAATATCTAACTTGATTTATGTATGAATAGTGTCTCGAAGTTTGTGTTTATGCTTTAGAATCTTTGTGTTGAGATTTAACTGCCATTGGCTTGTATAGATGGCTAGTGAAGGACGTGAGGATGTAGAGGGCGTCCGCGAGTGCTGCTCGATACCACAGTGTGTTTGATCGAGCGAGGCTTTTGCGAAATTGTAGGTATTACGATGTTCATCTCTCCAGGCTGGTATAGCATGTAAACGGGGAAGATCCACAGTAACCTCCAGGGAGGTTTAGGGTGTCGACCTTAAACATTACAGGGGAGAAGATCCAGATGTGCTTGGACCGTTTGGATTCATCTGGTCGAGAAAGTGTTAGAGGCTATGGAATTACCTGCGGCGACCGGTTAGACCTTCTGCGTTCGGTAGAGGTGGGGCGAGTATGGTGGAAATGGGCGAGGACCTCTAGAGACCTAGGCGATGACATGGGAAGAGTTTAAATGTTCATGGGTAAGTGCTTTGGAGATTCTGAAGGCTCGGGAGTTCCTAGAATTTGACGGGGCGATGACTATGATGGATTATGTGACTAGGTTCACGGCTAGCCTGATTTGTTGATGATTTATGTGGCCTGAAGCTCGGCTAAGGTTGGGAGATTCAGAATGAAATTTGAGTTGTCGTCGGAGCGAGATCGTAGGATTTCGCCCTCTGGGACATGGACTCAGAGTGGTTGGGACGGCCCCCAGACCATAGAGAGTTGGGCTTAGAGGTTGAGACCTTAAAGACCTTTATCGTGAGTTCTCCCTAGGGATTAGAGGCGAGAATAGGGTGAGGGGCGAGAATAGGGGATATGTCGTGGTTGCGGAGTTGGAGATCTCGGGGACTCTACTCACAGTGGACCTGAGGATCATGGACATGTCAAAGTTCGATGTCATCCACAGGGATGCAGGCGACGGCTGGTCGTTACTCCGATTGTGGCGTAGGAGGTTACCGCCTACAGCGAGACGGTACTCGTGTTGTGTTTCAGGGGGACAAATATGACATTTGCCCTAAGAATGGTATCTGAGTCCAGTGTCGGGGACGGTTCGCGGGTTGCTTCTTGAAGCCTGCATGGGGGCAGGTGAGGCGGACTTTGGATCACCTGACCAGTTTGCGTGGGGTTTTCCGGATGATGCCGGGATTGCACTCGTGAGGATGAGAACTTGGTAACGATTTTGTTTTTGCCGTCTCTGACCGCCGAATAACGCGGTTGAGATGCGGGCACCGAAGTCAGATTCTGAGCTATTAGACGAGGGTTCGTGGTGGCTGCCTTCACCATAGAGCTCGGTTCTATTTGCGAAGAAGAAGGGAAAACAACCGTGCGTGACTACGAGGCGGTTGAAGAGCGAGGTTCACGATCGAGTGGTTGTTACCCGATACGCAGGGATTGATGATTTATTTGATCGATTGAGAGAAGTGCGAGTCTACTCCAGGAATGACCATGCTGATTATCATCGGCTAGCGGGGTTAGGAGACAAATATCCTATGGCGGTGTTTAGGGCCAGCGTTATGGGCACTTTGAGTTCACGGTGATGCCCTTTGGATTGGCAATCGCGATGCGTTCATAGATCTCGTCATAGGGTATTCGACCCTATCCCGAATGGTTTGTCGAGGTCTTCGTGGATGACATTTTGATACTCGGTCAGTGGGAGCATGGTATCACTTGAGGATTGTTTTAATTTGTTAAGAGACCGTGACTATACGCTAAGTTCGGTAAGTCGCGAGTTTTGGCTTACTAAGGTGGGGTTTTCGGGACACGTGGTGTGCGGCATCGGTGTCGGTGGACTGGAAGAGGTTGAGGCCGTGATGAGTTAGGAGAGACGAAGTCGGTCTTGAGATACGCATTTTCTTGGGATTAGTGGGTATTACGATTAGATTCATTGAAGTTTCTCGGATACTTCGGCTTTATGACAAGGTTGACTTGGAAGGTCGAGTTTGATTGGGATGGCCAGATGTGAGGAGGCTCCCGGGAGTTGAAGAGAACTTGCGGCTCCTATCTTGACAGATCCGGACCGGACGGGGTACCTAGTGTATTGTGATGCCTCGGGGTAGGATAGGATGTGTTTTGATGCGTCAGGAGGTGTAACATAGTTCCAGTAAGTTGAAGAATCATGTGAATTACCCCACACCACGACATGGGTTAGTAGTAGTAGTCGCCGCCTTGAAGATTTGGGCGCCGCTTGACTGACGGGGAGTTCGAGGTGTACTCGGACCATAAAAGTCCCGGGAGTATGTTTTCCATGACAGGACCTCGATATGAGGCAACGCGGATGGATGGAGTTCCTAGAGGATTATGACTTCACTTTGCATTACCACCAGGCTGCAAGGCCGTCTGCCAGTGGGCCGATGCACTAAGTCGGAAGTCCGGGAGTATTGGCTAGTATAGCTTCCGGGGTGGCGGATGCTCGGGCTGTGGGACCGGTTTAGGTTACGATGCGGCGGACACGAGGGTATGTTGGGAGTTTGTGGCTACACCATCTCTGATGAGCTTGAGGATGATCGAGTCCCGATGGCGGGGCGAGAAATAGTGTCCATCGAGGGTAGAATGCGATCGAGAAACGGTGACGAGAGTTTGGGCCAGATCGGCTCGGATGGTAGTCTTCGATTACATAGAGGACGGGTAGTGGTTCCCAGTTTGGCCAGAATTATGAGAGGAGGGTTACCGGGGTTTCGCGCTCTTGATTTGTCGTGCGTCGGTGCACGAAGATATGCAGGACCTTACGTTGGCCGGTAATGCGGAAGCGGAATGAAGAACACGTGGGGACTTTGTTCGTGATGTCTCACGTGTCGACGGAGTTAAGGCTTAGCACGAAGCCGGCGGCACACTTCAACCATTGGAGGTAGGCGAGGTGGAAGTGGGACGCGTCCGCGATGGATTTTGTGACCCTTGCCGCGGACACGCGAGAGACATGATGCGGTATGGGTGATAGTGGGCCAAACTCCGCGAAGTTGGCATATTTTTCTAGCCGTCGCGGATGACCTTCACATTGGAGAGATTTGCAGGTTGTATATTAGAGATGGTTAATTTACATGGGTACTAGTATCCATAGTGTCGGATAGGGACCGGAGTTTCACAGCGCACTTTTGGAAGGATTTCCAGTATGGGCGCACGAGTTGACGATGAGTGCAAACTTTCCACCCTCGAGACGGATAAATTCGATCCCGAGAGGTCTATCTGAGTGTTAGAGGACATCTTTGCGAGCATACGTCCTGGATCATAAGGGTGGTTGGGAAGAGCACTTACCTTTAGTGGAGTGCTGTGACAACGATTCTTGGGCTAGTATCGGATGGCGCCGCTATGAGGCATTGTATGGGAGGACATACGAGGTCCGCAGATTATGTTGGGCCAGGGTGGGAGAGGAGTTCCATCAGCGGTCACGTCCCGATTAGAGACACCTCGGAGAAGGTGAGCTTGATACGGCAGCGTCTTCTCACGGCTCGAGCGGTGAAGGTATGCGTGTGCGGCGTCGACCCTTAGAGTTCGAGTTAGGGATCCGCGTCTTCTTGAAGGTGATGCCTAAGAGAGGAGTAGTTAGGTTCGGTAAGCGAGGGAAGCTATCGTCGAGGTTTTATTAGACCTTTAGGATACTCGGAGGATAGGCCTTTATGGCGATACGGTTGGTGTTGCAGCCCGACATGTCGGTGTCCACGGGTATTTTCACGATCTCCATGCAGGTATACTCCCGGATCGACTCATGTGGTGGATTGGGGACCAGTTGGGGATGACGCGATGGGACCTTCGTGGAGGGGGACTAGTGTGCATTTTGGATAAATTTGTGATCGGGTTTGCGACGCAGGCCGTGAGGCTAGTGAGGGTGCTATGGCGACACTATGGAGTGAAGGAGTCAACGTGGGAGCGCGAGGACACGATGCGGGCCACTTATCTCTTCTTGTTTAGGGATGAAGGTACGTAGTTTAGTCGTTAACATTCAAATGACGAATTTACATGCATGGTATAGTGCACGTTGCATATGCATGTGAGTGCTTGTGATTTTCCAGAATTTCGGGACCAAATTCCTTTTAAGGAGGGGAGAATGTAAGACTCGAGAAAATTCCAATTTTTGGAAAAATGGTAAAATCGTAATTTCGGTAAAAAAAAATTCAAAATTTATTCTCTAGATCTCGAATGACAAAACGGATTTCACCGTTGGAATCGTCTCGCGAAATCTAGCTAGCACGTCGAATTTCGTCGAATTCCGATATAGTCGGAATTTACACGTTTGAAGGCATCGAGTTTGGTCTTGTAAAGCGAAATCTGGTGACAAAAATACCTATAACATGTACTCATGAAACATGTTGCATGAGTAGATAAATGATGATCGAAAGCGGATGTAGAGATAGTGCAAAATGTAAAAATCAAGCTTAGGGACATAGATGGCATTATAGAATTGTTTTAAATGATAATAAGAAAATAAGCGTAATAGTCTTAGTACCTACCTTTGAAAGCCAAAGAGCGTGTGAGATACGGGGACATTTGAGATTTGTTTTAGAGGTGAGAGAGAGATTTCTCACAGGTTTTAGAACTAATCAGGCCAGTCGGAATTGGTGGAGACGAAGAGGAAGAGTCGTACTACGCGGCGAGGGCAGCGTGGAGTGCTTTGAATTTAGGAGTTTAGACAAACTCCGTGAGGTAGGATTCTACTTGGGTTTTACACTTTGTTTAAGTGTATTTATGATGTGAGTTGTTTGAGGCAGGCGACCGTTTGATCGATCCTAAAACTTGGGATGAATTATTGAAAATTTTAGAAACCCGAATGGACCGGCCGTGTTGTCCACACGGGCTATTGGGTTGGTCATGGTGAAATAATATTGCTTTAAATTGTGGTATTGTGATGTGTGTGAGTAGGAAATGGCCGTGAAATTTGGGTTCCCGAAAGTGAGCCGATGATTGGATGAATGGATGCGACGGTAAACCGGGGTTTTCTTGTTCATATGAGCATTGTTACGAAAATCCAATTTTTTGTGTGAAAACGTGTTTGGTCTAGTAATTCAAGTTGAATTGCTTGTGTTTGATGCTTAGCCCAAGTGAATTAATGTGGCGCTAATCCAAGGTGTCAGTTTGACCTACCGTCGACCGTGAATACTTGAATGTCGGGTAGCTTGGGCATTTTTCACGAAAATCGGGCGAGTCTCCTTTATGCAACGGGAGCTCTGGAAATACAAAACACATAAAACCTGTCACAAGCAGTTCAATATAACGATCTATAGTTAAACGGCCACTTGGGCTCATAAGCAAATACCTAACAAATGTATATATATCAAACTATCGACCATAGTTCAAGAGTTCAAATTTTACTCTTATACAACATATATTAAAATTAAAACAATTCTAATGCATGTAATGCATCATAACAACGAATCCGGCTTTCTTCTAAACCTCTGTCTCTAGGACGGCGAGTCCCCTCGCACGCTCCTTATGCACATGAAATAATATCCCTCGACGAATTGAAATTTGTGCTCGATCAAATTGGAATCATACAAGTGAATACTCTCACCCACCTAGGAATTTCGGTCTGATGTTAAAAATAAACACACATTCAAGCCGAATGCATGATCCTGTGAATGTCTAACTCATCATCTACGTGCGAGTCACCATGAGAAATTTCCGCCATGGCTCGCTAGCGCCGTATGAGGGTATTATTTTGTTGTTTGTTTGTGGACAACCCTCAGATGTGTATATATATCAATTGGTAGTCTCAGACAATTGATATTATTTGTGGACTACCTCAGATGTATATCAATTGGTAGTCTCAGACTGATTGATATTTTTAGTTTGGACACCCTCAGATAATTAACATTTTAGACAACCCTCTGAACCATTTTTCTCTCTAGACTAAATCCTCATGCACTCCCACTCCTATAGTCTAGGGTGTTGTTGAGTGCATATGGAATGCATGTATCTGATTCAATCTGATCCCAATTCACATGTAAATATATAAATATGCATATATTTACAAAACATTCAATTCACACAATCATGTCATGTAAATTCTCATTTCCTTACATCAAAATTAGCTCACTTTGGTACAATGATCAAACCACGAGCAATTATACTTGAATTACTCAGACCAAACATGATAATTCACAAAAATTATTTTGTGAACAACATTCACAGGGAATAGTGGAAACCCTGCGTTACATTAGAAAAATCACCAATGATGGTTCACTTTGTGAACCCGAATTTCCATGAAGTCATTTAGGCCTCATTTAAATCAATACATGATTTATAGCATAATTTATGCCATTATCACCCAAACGACCCGTCACGCTCCTTTGGCGGCATTTTGGTTTCAATAAATTCAATCAGTCGGTCCCAGTTTTGGGATAAAATCCAAGCTGACCGTTCAAGGCCTCAGAAGCCAACAGAAACATTGAAAAACACTTAAATAAAGTGTAAAGCCACAGTGGGAGAAGCCCTGCGCCGAGGGGTTGAGGAAGCTTACAAATTAGTGCGCATGTGAAGCCCTCGCGTGGCGACTTTCCTTCTTGTCGAGAAGGCGCGGCGGTCGGATCATGTGATATTTTAAGAAAGTTTCTCTCTCTCAAAAATTCTCCCAATCCGTTACGCATCTCCTTTGCATCATCCCTCCCCCGATTCACGTTTTTGGTCTTGTTTTAGAATTGGAGGAAGAGGTCTTATTCACTTATTTTGTCGTTTAACTTATAATTTAAAGTGACCATTATGTCCCTTTTCCAGGTTTTGGCGTGTAGCTACCTCGGCCGATCCATTTTAAATCGTTCTGTACTCATCACGGCTCATGGCACATGGTACGTGTTATATGTGACTTTCGTCGCATCGGTGTTTTCCCATTTTAGAGCCAGCGTGCTCGAAGCGCGTGTAAATTCATTGTCTCGGGTGAATGAGGCTATGTGCTAGCTAGATTTCGTGAGAGACGATTCCACGGTGAAATATGTTTCATCGTAGGATGCAGAATAGAATTACCGGATTTTTAACCGAAATAACAGTTTTGTAATCGAGTGCAGTTTGTAATTTCGAGAAATTGGAATTTCTCAAGTTATACATTCTCCCCTGCAAAAGGAATTTCGTCCGAGAGTGCAGACGATCAAATCACTCACATGCATATACAACGTGCACTCTATGCGTAGTAAACTAGTCATTAAATGCTAAATGACTAAACCACGTCTACCTTCATCCCTAAGCGAGAAGGGATAGGTGGCCAGCGTTGTGTCTAGCGTTCCCCGCGTGGACTCACCACTTTCCCGTAGTCTTGGTCGTAGCACTCTCAGCCTCAAGACATTTGCGTGTAGGCGATCGCGGTATCAAAATGCACCACTGGTCCCTCGCCAAAGGTCCGTCAATGTCAACCTCGTCTGTCCCCGATCCGCAGCATGAGGTACAGTTTGGGTATACTTAAGACATGGAGGCGTGAAACACCGTGGACACTTGGCATCTTTGGGCGGTAAAACCAGCCGGTCATGTGATTACCCACCCTCTCGAGTATCGCGGAAGGGTCCAGGTAAACCTCGGCCGATAGCTTCAGCTTCTTGAACGACCCACTCCATCTTAGGCATCACCAGGAAGACGCAGTCCCGACCTCGAACTCTAAGGGTCGGCGTTTGCATCAGCATAGCTCTTCTCTGGCAGGCTTTGAGCTGTGAAGGCTTGTTGGCCCGTATCAAGCTCACCTTCTACGAGGTGTCTACAATCAAATCGGGACCCGTTGGAACTCTCTCCACCTCGGTCCGACATAGCAGTGATACACTTGGCCTCCATATAATGCCTCGCGTATGGCGCCGTTTGTATCTTACTTTGATAACTATTGTTGTGGCGAATTCCACTAAGGCTAATGCTCCCTCTACCCTTATGATCCGGGGACGAATGCTGCGGCATGTCTTCACTGCACAGCATATAATCCATCTGACCATAGCCTACCCTGACCTTTACTTGGTGTGTAAGCGCTAGCCTTCGAGTCCTGATATTTGTTGTGATCAATGGACGTCGACCTAGTCCATTATCATGAATGACATCCGTCTAGAGCCCTTGCCGACTCACCAGCACCAAACCTGATTTCAATGGGTATCAGTCTCGAGTCCTCAGGCTCCACATCATTGACTTACGAAGTACTACGTGATACTTGTCGGGTGTGTTTTAAATGCTTGAGTCACTCCAGGCTCCACATCACTCGACTCTAAGTCTATAGTGATACTTGGCCGTGTGTTTTTCATTTAGGGCAACATAATTCTTGACTTACACTTGAGCTTTGTTACATTCACACATAAATTTGAGATCTCTCCTGGGTCTCTTACATCCACACGAAGTCGGGATATCTCCACACAGTTTCTCGCGCTAACTCCCGGGCTTCTCACCTTAAGGAGTTCTGGCCCCCTTTTTGCTTTGCCCGACCTCTAATTACTCTTCATTTCTGAATCGGTATGAGTCTTCATTGGAGCGTAGTCATAAAGACAAACTCAACCACGCTCACGAAAGTGGTGAATGACCACTCTGAGTGTACCCACGCTAGGCTCGGCGCGATGTCAGGTGCACCGCGAGCCTTGATAATGTCATACTGTGACACCCAATTCCGGGGTCCACCATGGGCAGAACCTCGGAGATCTCTCACTCATAATCTCGACCTATCAGGTCAACTCTCTCTAAATCCCAGGGAAGAACATCTATACACACGGCCTATAAAGGCCTTGCTTTCAGCTTGAAATCGAGGCGGAGTGTATCGGTATGATAACCCAGACTAAGGTCCCAGTGCAGATGGTGTCGACTCATCATGTCAAACCGACATCAACAACCAATAGGTTTACCACCTAAGGTCCACCGGCATGCTTAGTTGCCTTGGCTTCTGATTTGTCCACGACTTGACCCGCACTTTGGCCCTACGGCTATACGGAGTGCTTGTCTGACACCAGCTGAGTGGTTCCTCGACCCGTACTAGATCACGGAGAATGAGCATGCTCTCGTGTTCTCTGGCCCTAGCGGGGTGCCTTTGTCCAGCCACAGGATCCACATCTGCAGGGCAATCCGTCTCACATGCCCAATCGGCCCCTAGTCTGAAACTCGTGTGAAGCGAGTCATACGCCTCTTCTCCGAACTAGAAGAAGGCTGATCCTCCCTCTTGCTACCAACACCCGCATCAAGTGTTAGAGTATCTAGATCTCTCTCGTAGTGGGACCGTCCCCAACCATGGATTCCATGTCCGTAGGCGAAGTCACAATCCTCGAATGGACAACTTGGCCCATTCTCGAATCTCCTGTAATACCAGTAGTCCCAGAAACCGTGTCTCGGCGACTTTGGTCGCTGACTCATCACGCACCCGACCTTGCGGGTTGGCGGCGCTCCCCAATGCGACACCACGTGTCCTGACCAACCTCACCTCGATACTTCGTTCGCGCCGCAGACTTGGCGTCACGGTGATGGTCTCTCAACAAGCGTAACACGATCCTCGGTGATACTCACGTGCTCCCTCCATTGGGGTAGATCAAATGTCATCCACGAAGACTACGACAAGGCCCGGTCTAGATAAGGTTGGAACACCGCATGCGTAAGTCGTGAATGTGTTGGCGCGTCGTCAATCCAAAGGGCATCACCGTGAACTCAAAGTGCCATAGCAGCGTCCTAAATCTTGTCTTGGGGATGTCTATCTCCTAACCTGTTGATGATAGCGAGTGTGAAGGTCTATCTTGGAGTAGACTACGCTCCTCTCATTGTCAAAACGGAAATCGTCGATCCTCGTTAATGGGTGCGATTCTTGATTGTAACCACATTGACCAAATGCGTAGTCAATACACAGTCAAAGGGTCTTGTCCTTCTTTTTCGCAAACAGAACAGGAGCGCCCCATGGTGAAGTGCTCGGTCTGATAAACTCCTTGTCCAATAGCTCCGCATGGCTGGACTACGAGTTCCCTCTGACTCAGTAGATTGCCATCTGTGCGGTCGTAGAGATGGGTGAAGTACCAGGGTGTAATTCGATACCGAAGTCTACAACCCTCTGTGGGGGTAATCCCGGTAGCTCGTTCGGAAAAACATCCACATACTCGCAAACTACTCGAGGTAGATCTAAGTCTAGTCTCTCCTCGTCCTGCAGGGTAAAGGCTCATTGCTTGACATTCAGCATCCTGACACACGCGCCGTGTGTGCGAAGCGGAAATGTCATTGCTTGTCCCCACGAAATACCACGCAGTACCGTCTGATATGGCGGTAACCCTCCTCGCTCATGTCCCGATAACTGCAAGCTATCGGTCAATCCATCCCAAGATGACATCGAACTCTACGACATGTGCATGATCCTCTCGGGTCCACTATGAGTAGAGTCCCCGAGATCTCGACTTACTGACCTCGACATATCATCCCCATTCGCCTAATCCACGGGGAGGAATTCACATAAGGAGCTCCTCAAGGTCTCTAGAGTCCTTGCCATTTCTATATTTGGGCCTCACTCTCCAATTTGAACACGGCTAGTCTAATCTGGTAGTGTCGGAAAGTAATCTCCATGGCCTGCAACTTGCCTTCTGCGATCTGCCTTGAACCAGTAATTCTGTCACCCGTCGGATCTCCTCCCTGCGTTGCCGGAGGATGATCGTCCTAAACCTCTGGAGGTTACTAGGATCCCACGACCACTTCACCGGCTAACATGTGCGATGGTAGCCGCCGCAATACCCCTCTGACCTCGTGAGGGGCATTGATCAAATACTAGTGGGTGGTGAATGCGGTGGTGCTGACCCGATGCCGTGGAGCGCCCTCTGCGTCCTCGCCCTCGGCTAACCATCCTACTTATGTCAATGGCAACAGAATCATTACTTTTCATTTCAGTCTAACTAGCAATGCATATGCCAATTACTAATAGACTTGACAACCATGGAAGCTGACCGTTCATTTCTAAGTAGCGCTAAATTCTAACCACTCAATTCTTTTATTTCAATAAAATTTTAAGTTTTCTGTCCATTTCATTATCCGATTCCCTAGGTCATAGTTTCTAACCTTAGCATTCACTATTCTATCGCATTACACCATGCATATAATATCCCTACACTTAACAACCGTAATCATATACAATGTCCACATTTACTCATCACGAGACCTTAATTCACATCATTAAATCTTTTTTTCCAATTATTTCCGACTATTAGAAACACCCAAAAACATATCCATGTTTTTTCACCTTTAACTCTTGGAATAAAAATTTACTTAAAATATATATCTCCTATTTTTCATTATTCAATACATCAAATAAATAGTAAGTTTATTTATTTGATTTTTCATTCTCGATTACACCAAAATAAACTTATAAAAATTTATTTTCTTCACTTTTCTTCCGTTTTACACTGTGAAATCTTTGAAAACCATTTTCTTCATTTTTTTTTTCATTTTCCAGAATACTCAAATAAATTTATAAAAAATTATTTTAATCAATTTTCTTCAGTTTTACACACTATAAAACCTTAGAAAATTATTTTTACTCACCTCATTTTTTTTTTCCTTTAACTTTGGTGTTTGTCTAAATCTCCCAAACCTCTTGATCGACACTAAACCTGTGTTTCAACCTTAAAATTTTATTAAAAATTTCATTTATTCTACAAACCAAATAAATTAAACATAATTTATTTCATTTTGGTTTCCTTTTTCGATTTTACTCCTTTGTAAAACTCTCAAAGCGATTCTAACACCTTAAAATTTTATTAAAAATTCTATTTTGTCATCGATAAACCGATAATTTTATTACAATTTATTTCATTTCCAGTTACACTGTAAACTCCTGGGTGTTTTCCAACATAATAAATTTTATTACCTAAGCACGAACATCATAGCATATCACAAACCATGTTATAAACATCATTCGCATAACATACAACTCATATTTATACACGCGATCACACATCAGACACCATGATGTTCTATTCCCGTGATTTCCTAGGTAATCTAAATACCTAAACCGAGACATCAAACCACCCAGAGTGGTGATGGATACCCAAACCCAGAGCTCCTAATTATACATTATACCTAAGCTCACGATACCAGTTTGTAGCGCCCCAAATCCGGGGTGTCCGTTGACTACCCGTCAACTCGCGGAATACTCGTGAATGTCGGGTAACCCGACATTTTTCATGAAAATCGGGCAGAGTCTCCTTTGTACAGGGAGCTCTACCCAAATGCAAAACCTGCATAAAACCTGTCCCAAACAATTCAATATAACAGTCTATGATTAAAACGGCCACTTGGGCTCATAAACAAATACTCATAACAATGTATATATATCGACTATCGACCGCATAGTTCAAGAGTTCAAATTTTACTCTTATACAACATATATTAAAATTAAAACAATTCTAATACATGTAATGCATCATAACCCAAAGCCACAATCATTTCTTCTAAGCCTTTGTCTCTAGGGCGAACGTCCTCGCACGCTCCACATGCACAGCAAAATAATATCCCTCGGCAGGGGGGTGAGCTAATGCCGATAGTGGAATCGCCACTAAGTAAGGCTACTCTCTACTAAGTGCGGTCTGATGTTCGAAATAAACACACATTCAAGCAAATGCATGATCTACTTGAATGTCTAACTCTCATCATCTAGTGCCCAGAGTCCTCACCGACTCCCTCGGCTCACTTCTCAGCCTCGTATGAAATTATTATTTTTTGTTTGTTTGTTTGTGGACAACTTCTCAGATGTGTATATATATCAGATTGGGCCGTCTCAGGCGATTGATATTGTTGTGCTGGACTACTACCCTCCGTCCATATCAATTGAAAAAGTCTCTGACTGATTGATATTTTTAGTTTGGACTACCCTCAGAACCATTTCTGCAATTTCATCTCATGCACTCCTCCTATAGTCTAAATTTCAGTGCATATGGAATGCATGTATGCCAATTCCAATATAATATAATTCACATGTAAATATATAAACATGCATATATTTACAAAACATTCAATTCACACAATCATGTCATGCGATTCTCATTTCATACATCAAAATTAGCTCACTTTGGCTAATGATCAAACACGAGCAATTATACTTGAATTACTCGACCAAACATATTAATTCACAAAAATTATTTTGTGAACACTATTCCTGGGAATAGTGAAACCCTCGTTTACTATTCCCGAAAAATCACCAATCGTCGGTTCACTTTGTAAACCCGAATTTCACGGCCATTTCCGGCCTCATTTCAATCAATACATGATTTATAGCATAATTTATGCCATTATCACCCAAACAGCCCCATCACACTCACTTGTAGGCACATTTTGGTTTCAATAAATTCAATCCAATTAGGTCCCCGAGTTTTGGGACCCAGTCAGCTGTTAGTTCGAGACCTCGAAACCAACAAACATTGAAAAACACTTAAATTAAGTGTAAAACCCAAGTAGGGAGAAACCCTACCTCGAGGAGTTTGAAACTTCTAAATTCGGGTACCCAGCGAAGCCTCTCGTAAACGGCTTTTATTCTTGTCCGAAGGCACTTAGCGGTCGGATCGTATGATATTTTAGAGAGAAGTTTCTCTATCTCTAAAGAAATTCTCTCAAAAATCCGCTCTGCATCTCACCGCAGATCATCCTCCCCAATTCACGTTTTTTTTTTTTGGGTCTTGTTTTAATTGGAGGCAAATACATTCATTCCCTATTTTGTCATTTTCTAACTTAAACAATTTCAAAAATGACCATTATGTCCCTTTTTTCCCTGGGCCATTCTAAGACTACCTCTTCGCCGGGTCCATTTTCTATCGCTTCACTCATACCCACTCACACATGAGTGTCAGTGTTATATGTGACTCGTCGCATCGAAAATTGTTTTACTAAGACTTCAACCACGATGCCTCGAAACGTGTACCCGACTCTGCCTCGGGACCGATGAAATTTACGTATAGCTAGATTTCACGAGATGACATAAATCTGTGAAAATCCGTTTTGTCATCCGAGATCTAGAGAATAAATTCTGGATTTTTAACCGAAATAACAATTTTGTAATCGAAATTACAATTTTGCCATTTTTCCAGAAATTGGAATTTCTCGGGTCTTACAGCTAATTTTTGGTGAAATGGAATGTGAAATTACATAACATGTTTGTGTGATTTAAATTATGTGAATATATGCATGATTATATATTTGCATGTATATAGAATGTAATGAACGACATCACGATTCCATACAAAGACTGTAAAGTACCCTAACAATAGAGGTGCAATGGTATATTCACTGAGAGTGGTTTCTGAGGGCTGACTAAATAATAATAATTATCGAAGGGTAGCCGTCCATATAAAATATCAATCATCTGAGCTCATTCAATTGATAAACATCGGAGGGTAGTCCATAAAATATCAATCGTCATCTACCAATTGATATACACTGAGGGTAGTCCACTACATATAAATACCTGAGTCGGGTCCAATTACTTATATCGGAGGGTTGTCCACAAATATAAACAAATATCTTTGTTGAAAAATAATGTTTCTCATACGTGCATAGGCAAGTGTGAGAGAGTCGGTGAGAGCCTGGGGATGAGTTTGAGTATAGACATTCAAGTAGGATCACGCATTTACTTTGAATGTTTGTTTCTTATCGCAGATATCGTGATATGCACTTAGGTGGAGTAAAGAATCTACATTTAGTAAGGACATTCCACTATCGGGAAGATTAAATACCCTCGCCGGCGAACATATTTTCAGGCACAGGAGCGCACGAGAGACGCCATCATGTATACGTAGTTTGAGAAGAAAGCTCAAGCCAGGGCTTCGTTTTATCATTATGTACTCATGTATTAGAATTTTAGAATTTTAATATGTTGTATAAGAGTAAACTTTTGACTCTTGGAACTATTGGATATAGTTGGTTTACATTGATGATGAGTATTGTAGTATGGGCCCAAGAGGCCGTTTTTACTCAAGCATAAAATCTCAGGAATGCTGATCAATGTGTGATGTATTTGGGTAGAGCTCTCCGTACAAAAGAGACTCTGCCCGATTTTCGTAAGAGATGTCGGGTCACCCGACATTCTCGAATATTCCGCAGGTTGACGGGTAGTCAACGGACACCCCGGATTTGGGGCGTCACACCCTAAAGGAGCGAGAGGTGGACTTTTTTATAGTTCCTTAGAGAAGAAAGTTATTGTGAGCACTAATGCAAAATTCTTAGAGGAAGACTATGTAAACAATTTCAAGCCCAAGAGTAAGGTAATTCTTGAGGAGCTTGACTCAAATTTCTCAAGAATCCGCAAACCACCTAAATTTGGACTTTATTATGCCATTGTTTCAAAAAGGTCTGCACAAAGGGAAAATGAAAATATACCTCAAGGTGAACAAGCACGCAGGGAACCAATAGTAGAACAATAGGTAGATATACAAGTGGAACCAGAAAACTGCCAGAAATCAAATTCAAATGATCAAGAGGATTCTTCCAGTAGAACCACAACAACCGTGAGCTCGACGAGCGGAGAACGACACGCAAGCCATCGAGATATCTCTTGTCGGGCGACCGTACTCAAGCTTATAAACTACTGGATAGCTTAAGAGGATCCCTGTAAATTGCCAAAGAAGCACTGGAGGGATGTTGATGCACAAGAGTGGCTCCAAAGCATGGACCGTGAGATGGAGTTCGTCTATGTATTCTAACTCCAGCCCCTGGGTCTTTATAGAGGCAATCTAAAGGTAAAACCTAGGGTGTAAGTGGATCTACAAGAGGAAAAGATTCACTTGTACTGGGAAGGTAGAAAACCTTCAAAGCAGATTGGTGGTGCAAAAAGGTTATACCTAAAAATAGGGATATATTATGAAGAAACCTTTTCGCCAAGAGCTATGCTTAAATCCATCCGATTCTTTTAGCTGGTAAAATGCAAGTCTAGATTACTTAGATTTAGCAGACGGATTCAAACAACATTTTTAAATGGCAAATAGGCGAGGACATCTACATGCAGCAACCAGAAGGGTCTGTAGCCAGAGGGCAAGAACACATGGCATGTGGCTGCAAAGCGTCCATTTGATGGACTAAAGCAAGCATCCAAAACATGGAAATGAGCAGTTGATTAAGCCATAACTTGATAATGAAGCCTTTGAGAAAAGTCCTTATGAACCTTGTGTTTACAAAAGGATCCAGCGGTACAAAAGCAGTTTCCTAGTCCTTTACGTGCATGACATTTTACTAATCGTGAAACGACATGGGAGGTGTTATCATGTAAAAGGATGGCTGAGTAAAAGCAATTTGATATGAAAGATCGGGAGAAGCCAACTATATTCTTTGAATCAACTTCTACGAGACCTAAGAATAAGGTGTTGGCATTTATCTCAAGCTTTATATATAAATAAAATTCAATTCTAGCATACCCATTTACAAAGACACTACCCTGCTCGAAGTTTTTGGAGTAGTTTCACATGTATTATATTCAAGTAAGAGTTTACCGTGACTTGTTTTAAGGCAAGTAGAGCTTATTTGTGTTTTTAGAACAAGACAAATGTGTTATCATATTTATGAGTTTAATTTTTAATACAATATGAGGTATTCTTCATATTATTGCAGTACACTCATGGATATTTTGCGTAGAATGTCTCGATTACTGTAGAATATATGATCATATGAATACGTTTACAAAGACATGATCATAGGTTTCATAATTAACAGATCAAGCCATTAAACAAAGTCAAGGCCATTTAGATCGCAATATTTAATGAAATAATCTATCTTGGTTATTATAAAAATATTTGCGTACATGCCAGATTGATAGAATCAAAGTGAGATTTATTTAAAGTTAAATTTCTCACAAAGGAAATAAATCTCAAGCACATTTCGTTATTATTCTTCTCAATCCCAGTTTATTTATAGATAGGTATTTAAATGGATTATTGTTCTTTTGAGTTGGTCAATAAGTGAGGTCTTATTCAATCCAACATCTCGAATATTCAGGAAATGTAAGATTATTTTAATTTCGTCGATATTTATGAAATAAAACAATATGGAATTTATATGAAATATCCTCTTAATATGTTTTGTACTTGGATGTTATGGAAGTCACTGGTCAATGCATTTTATCCATTAGGAGAAACTGATAAACTGCACAAATAATCGAACGATAAAAATCTTTATCAATTAATTATTGATATTTTACAAAGGAGAAACTAATACATATTTTAATATTATTAATCTTGGAGTTCAAATCTGGATTTTAGTGGAATAGCATCGACAGATAATCGCTTCTAAGAATTATGTATATGAGCCTCGATTAACGATAACCGTGAGTGATCCCCAAACTATCTCGTGATAAATGGCGACATTTATATCAAGCAAGCCTTACAAGAAAGTTAACTCGCACTTGTTTTGTATAGCAAGTGGGAGATTGTCGGGATTTTGCTATACAAGGTCCAAGTTGTTTAAAACAATAAATGGGTTCACACATAATTTAGGCCCTATGCGCTGGATGTCTAAACGACTATTAAGTATTTTAGGGCTTGTACTCTATAAATAGAGAAAGATGATACAACCCTAGATTGAAAATCTGAATTAGATATAGAGAATAGCCAGAGAAAAAGAAATCATTTCTTAGTGATTCAAGCGCTCACACACTGTTCCATCACCTCGAGGATAGTTCGGGAAGATTCGCTGCTCAGGTGCATACTCTCTCGCAAATCCACGCGTAACATCCGACCCCATATATTAATAAGAATTAATCAATAGATGCTCTAAATCACACGACGATTCTATCTTCCGGCTGATTATTCCTACATAGATAAATGTTGTATCAACTTGGTTTTCCTCAGAATTTTAAAAAGAATAAAAATGTTCTTCTGTATACGGTATCGGGGTTTTATTTTTATTAGTTTTAAAGTGTGGAAGGATTTATGAATAAATAAAACTTCATTATTTATAGTTGCTTGTTCTTATCCATTGCCTATGATGTCCCTTTTATATCTTTTTCTCCAACAAAACTGAAATGCAAAATTTAGGCATTTCATACTTTTGTCTCTTGTAAGGAATCTATGACATTTTTTTGAAGACTATCTAACCTAAACATGAATTTCATCTTTTCACTTTCCACTTATTGACCAAATCTATAGCTTATTAAATATATCCATAAAATGTGCTCGTTAATTTAAAATAATGACGAGATAGAGGGGGACAAAACAGAAACCCATTAATTTTGTAAAACATTGGCGTAGATAGAGAGGTCCTCGTATTCCTTTATTGTTTGAAAGTAAAAAATATCAATTTCTTTTACATGATATTCCATGAATAAGTTATTTCAATTTATTTATTTCATAAATATTAATCATAAACTCTAAAAAATAAAATTCTTAAATTACATGTATAATAGCTTAGGAAAATGTTTTTCTATAATGATATCTTTGAAATTATTAATACTTTTAGAAATATTTAAATTATTTTCATAGTAAGGGTACATATATTATTGTTTGACGAGTAAAAATATCCATTCTTTCTTTACTCTGGTATTCTATAAATAAGTTATTTCAATTTATTTATTTCCTTTATTTGCTAAATATTAACCATAAACTCTAAAATAAAATTAATAACATGGCTTAGAAAATATTTTTCTATAATGATATCTTTAAAATTATTAATATCTTTAAAAATATTTAAATTATTTTCATAGTAGTTTCGTTAAATATATAATAAGATAATAATTTTTGAATGAATTTTTGTTTTTTGAAAAAATTATGGGTTTTGACTTATTTATATAAAAAAATTTAGAATATCTCATTATTTTAAGATTAATATTATCTTCATCATCAAAAATAATTTGAAATATATATATATATATATATATATATATATATATATATATATATATATATATATATATATATATATATATTAATGTATATATAGTTACCATTTCTAATGTCCATATTTCCTTTTTTAAAACTATATATTTTGGAAATACATGCTTAATAAAAAGTAAAATATACATAAATAAAATTTTTTGATTATTCTATTTAACTCTTAAATTATTTTTAAAAGTAAAATTAATCATAACCTCTAAAAATAAACATTTTGTAAAGAAATCCACATGCCTAGCTTAGGTTGTCAAAAAGCACTCAAAGTTTAAAAACCAATTAACTGATATGTGGACTCATTTTTTTTTCTTTTCAAAAATACCTCTGGCCAAATCACATAACGAAAGCTACAAAATGGACTGTCAAATTTATATTTTAAAATCCACTACTTTTTTTAAAATTTAAAATAACTACTTATTTATAACAATTTATTAATAAGGTTAAATCTACTTATCACCTTCTATATCACTTTAAAAGTACCCAATTGTTTCACAAATTTGTTCCCAAAAATATCATTTTTAATACTTATACTTACCAAACAAATGTGTAACGGTTTTTTTATTGTCTCAAATCAATCAAACGTGTAATGAGTATTTTTTATCATATCAAATCAATCAAATATGTAACCGGATGTTTTTGGAAAAAAATGTGTAAGGAATCTTTAATTGTCATTAATGTTTTGAAAGTTATCCTATCACCCTACTTTATATCTCTTAATTTTGATTATTCCTCATGTTCTGCTAACCAATTGAGCTAGGCATACGATTTCGTTTTTTTTTCTTTTTCAAAAATACCTTTGGCCAAATCACATAAAGTTACAAATAGATAGTCAAATATCTATTTTAAAATTGATTATTTATTTTATTTTTAAATTTAAAAACAACTACTTACTTATAACAAATTATTAATAAGATTAAAATATATTTTATCACCTTATTAATACTAATTAACAATATAAAATGTGTATTTTTGGAACCAGAAAACTTTCTATATCTCTCTTTTATTTACCTTTTAATTCTAGCAATATCCTTTAATAATTTATTAATTATAATTTATTTATTTTCATATTATTTCTAAAATTGCCTTTCTTTTTCCTCTTTAAAAATACATTTCATCAACTTAAATCCATAAGTATAGGTGTACCAGGTTTGTCAAATTTTTTATTTTAAAAAATGTTTCTTTAATTTCATTTTTTAAATTTATATTTTCATTCAAAAAATTTGCTTTTAATTTTCCCTAATTAATACTTTTATTTAAAAAATATTTTTAAATTAAAAATAATTATTTATTGAGTATAATTTATTAATATTTAAGTTAACATTTATTTTCTAACCATATTATTACCATTAAAAAATATATATTTTTAACAATCCATTACAAAATACTTATATTTAGAAGTACAAAGTATTTTACAAAAGTAGCTCTCAAAACTACATTTTTAATACTTATACTTATCAAACAAATGTGTAACATATCTTTTTTTATTGTATCAAATCAATCAAATGTGTAACACATGCTTTTGGAAACAAATGTGTAACGAAATCTTTAATTCTTGTCCAAAATTATCTTTTTTTTTTCTTCTCAAAATCTATTTCATCAGCCAAATTTCATAATATATAACATACGAAGTGTTGGTTAAAATTTTTTTTTTAATTTATTTTTTATTTAAAATAATTATTTATTTATTACAATTTATTGTATTTAACAATAAATTTTATCTTTTATTTCAAAAACTTTAGAATTTATTTTAATACAATATTAATACATAAGAACCATTAACATTAAAAAATATTTATATTTTGAAGTTTTGAGAGTAAAAATATCATTTAATTATTATTATATGTAATTTATTAATATTTAATTTTTCTACAAAGCACTACTTATTTTGTTATCTCATCATTATAAATGCTTTACTTTCTAAAAATAATCCTATTGAAGAGTTTGCAATTGTTACTATAGAAAACATTTAAACCTACTATTTATTACTACTTGATCTTTTAAATTTGTATAGGTAAATTATCATTATTATTGCTTTCTTATTAATAAGAAATAAGAATTCCAAATGGTTATAATAAATTATTTTCTTTTTCTTTTTTTGTTAATTCATAATTTATGAGATCTATATTTATAAATTTAATTTTAATTTGAAATTTTAAGCATGTATCCATTTTGTACATGCCTAATCTCAGTTCCTTATAAAATAATTTATTCCTGTTTCTTATTATTTATTGTTGTTTTATGTTTTAAGTTTGTATACATTTTCTTCTTGTAGAATTAGAATTTGTTACCATTTAATTTGAATGACTTAAAAATGTAAATTATTATCGTTTTTTGTTTTTCCATATTAGGTAGATAAAAACTCCAAAGGGTTATAATAAAAAAATAATTTTTCTTTTTCTTTTGTTAATTTATGAGGTCTTTGTAACACTCAGGAATTTGTATGTGATAAGCTGTGAGAAAATAATAATGACATGAATTTTTATAAGATAAGTTGTGAAATAATGAATGATAATTCAATAATACCACTAATTAATTTAATGAAAGAGGGGTAAAAATGTAATTTTCCTAATAGATACCCTAGGTATACCAACAAGAAAAGAAAATCCTTTCTATTCATCTTTGAATTTTTTTCCGCAGAATTCCAGATGACGTATCGCTTGATCTGCGCTTCTAATGCTTCTTGCGTAGCATCTTCCTCTTATTTTATTTTTCTAGATTTCTTTGATGTAGATTCTTAATTTTCTTTCATTTAGATCAACCCTCAAGAAGTCGATTTAGATTATACTTTCATTCTTTAAAATAAAATAAAATAAGGATCGGGTGCCGCCATACTAAATTACTTTTGAGTATGAGAATGAAAAAGTATTTAAGGATAAATTTCAGTTAAAAATAATAATAAAAATAAGATAAATTTGAAAAATGCTGAATTTTGTATAAATATATGTATTTAATAAGTATTTAAAGATATATGTATTTTGACAAGTAAATATTTTATTAAGGATTGAGAATTTATTAGATAAGGAATAGGCTTAGAATAATTATTTAGCAATTATAGAAAATAAGATCCTCGTTAATAATACTTGTTGTCGGGCAGATAATTGTTAGGTAAAAGCAAGTGATGAGTATTGTGTGGTAATATAATTTGTAAAATATTATTTCTTTATAGTAAAGATTTAGTTCTGATTAAGAGCATAAAAATAAATAAATTATTAAATAAGATCCGAAAGGAATATGAGTTTATAAAATTTGTAAAACTACATAATTCAAATAGCTATCATTTGGAACAGCCACATGTTTGATATGAACTCAAAAAATCATGTTGATAGAATAAACTTTATAAATCACAAATTTTATAAAAATATTTAGAAAACCCATTAACTTTTATTATTATTATGGATTAAAAATTAAAAATAATATCATTCATAAGAATATCAAATTAGGGAAGTTTTAAGAATAAATAAGTAATGATGATAGTTTCTTCTTTATTATTTTAGGAGAAATATTTCATTGAGGTGAAATTCTTCGTATTAGTTATTTCAAAGCTTTTGAGTACTCCTTTGAGGTAAGAGATATTAACGCTAGATCACAAAAAAGAAAATTGTTTGTTTTACTTCATTCGGGGTTATTTAAAATTGTTTTAACTAAATTATATATAATCTTGATTTATGAAAATTTTTACCTTTTATCTATTTGATTATCCATTGATCAAAAAATAGTTTTGTATGATTGTACTTTTAAGATTTGTTCGTTTACGAAAGAAATGTGGAAATATGATACTGTGACTGAACTAATGAAATATTTGACTTTGCTAGCTTCGGGCCACAACGTGAATAATAGTCGATACTATTCTAGCTTCTTGTCAACTTAATAATAGTCGACCTTTACATTCTCGTAGTGAATGTAATTGATTTGAACCCCAAATTCTCTAGGGTTTCCTTTGCAGAGGTTACTGGGGATTAGCGCGTTGGGTTCTGGTCCACCTTTAAAAGAACACCACTCTGCGTACTTAGCCACCCATTTGAAACTCCCACATGAGCCGGGCACCATTTGATATTTACTTACTCAGAGAAAAATATATTTGAAATGTATTTGATTAGCTGGGATCGATGCATGAAGTGTTTCAATCGAAATTGAGCACAAATCGTTTGACATCACATTTGATATGAAACTCCATTTGAATTGATGTGAGAGCTGCCAAGAAATTTGCTAACGCTTTCAACTTATTTTGAATCTAAAGCCACTTAAAACATCCCTATTTGTTATATGATTGAAAACTTTTTGATCAATGAAAATGTATTAGCATTTTATCAACTTTAAGCTCACTCCCATCTTCGCTGGACATATTTTCGTGTACTTTTAGCCTCCGCTTATGAGTGATGGCTAGGTCAGATTCACATCATTAGGATTTGATTAGAACTTTTATGTTTCGATCATGTTGAACTAATAAGTTCATATGTTTGTGTGGAAATGTTGCCTTGAAAAGTTAATCGAGAAAATCACTTGGGATGATAATATTCGCTTATATTAAGACAAAGTTGGATTGGAGATCCCAACATTGTTATATTTCCCGAACACTTATATGACATGCATAATTAAGATTTGATATTTATAAGTACTCTTGCTGGTATGAAATTTTGAATTTGGAGAATTTATGAATTTAGAAAGTTGCGCATTTACTTTGAACATGTGTTGGTACTGGGACAAAAATCTACTATAAAGAAGTTTAAGGCTGCTTCACTAAACCTCTGCAATGGCATTGAGAGGATCGACGCCATGCCCCTAGGTGGCCTGGGGCATGACAGTCTTATATTTATAAATTGGATATCATTTGAAATTTTGGATTCCTAGTGATTTTGTATAATTCAATTGACCTTTACAATAATTTATTTGTGACTACTATTTATTATTATTTTTTGATTTGTTGTACCTACTATTTAATTATTGTTACTTCATGGTTTAAATCACATTTTTTGTAAAATTAGAATTTGTTACCGTATTAATTTGAATGATTTAAAAAGGTAAATCAAAATGGTTTTTGTTCTTCCTAAATAAGAATTCCAAATTGTTATAATAATTTTTTTTAATTTATGGATTTATCGAAAATAGAAACAAGATGATAATAAATTTTAAATATTATAACTATTAAAGGAAAACTATGCACGAAAAAATTAATTAAAAAAATTAAAAATTTTTGAGGAATGTCATAAGATTAGATATGGTATTTTTTTAACCTATAAAAATTCATTAAAAATAATTTTCTTATCATAAAATTTAATATAAAAAAGAGTAATTCTATTTATTTATCATTCCAATCATTTCTTCAATTTGGTTTTTTATATTATTCATAATATTGTTATTTCTATTTAATCCTGAATATGAATCTTACAAAAATAAAATTATTTATTATTATTTCATTTTGATAATAATAATAGTCATCTTTTTTAAAAATTATGTTTTAGATATGTGATTCTATTTAAAAATAAGTTTATGAGAAATGGGAAATCACAAATTACACTCATTTAAAAATATTAGGTTGTTAAGGATTTATTGTTCAAAAAAAAATTTTATTTTTAACTGTGGTCGAAACCAAAAACAAAAAAAAAGAAACATATATTTTTAAATAACAGGTTTTGAAAGATTAATATATATATATATATATATATATATATATATATATATATATATATATATATATATATATATATATATATATATATATGTTTGTGCATAAAATTAAAAATATAAAAATTTGAAATTACTTTTACTTTAATTTTAATTTTTATATTTATCTTTTGATTTATCTTGAATGTTTTTATTTAAAATATTAAAAATATAAATTCGTGAAAAGCTCCAAAGTATGTAATTAATGATGTTATAATATTTTATTAAAATAAATTATTATAATATTAATATTTTAGAATTTTACGAATTTATATTTTCATATTTTAAAAATAAAAACATTCAAAATAAATCAAAATAAAAAGAAAATTTCAAATTTTTATATTTTTAATTTTATGCACAAACATATTATATATATTTTTGGAACAAGAACTCCCTCCCACACTGGTAACAATTATTTTTAAATGAGTTAATTTGCCCTTAGTTTCCGCCAAAAAATAGAATCATATTGATAAACTAAAACATAATTTTCCCTATCTTTTTAATATTATTTTTATCTTAATTCACTTTCCTTGTTTTACACCTCCTCATTTCCAAAACCGAGTTTAACCGTTATATTATTTTTATAACAGTTATATGATAAAGTTAAATGTGTAATGCACCTAATAGAACTTTTATCTTTCCTTCTGATCCTTTCAACTGAAAAAATCAATTTCAATAGGTTTATATAACGGATTCATTCAAACTATTAAGTCATATCATGCGTTTTCACCATTCTCAATCTCACAAATAGAAACCACGGTTTTCACCATTCTCAATCTCACAAATAGGAAACCACGTTTTTCAATAAGCTGCTTGTAATGAACCAAGAGTTTGGATGCTCATAATTCGTTATTTATCTATCCATATTTATTTGCTTATTCCTATTAAAATTTTTTTTGTGGAGGACCAAATTTTACTATGTTGTGAAAGGTCATCATCCATCGAAAAGAGGTTGCCTTGAGGCCCATGATCTTGTGAAATTTACACATTCAGTTGCTTATTCTTATAAACTTTTTTGTGCAAGACCAAGTTTTATTATGTTGTGAAAGGTGACGATCCATTGAAAATGAGGTTGTCTTGAGGCCCATGGCTAATGTCGGTCAACATATATCAAAATTAATAATAATAAAAGTTTTAACCTATCCATCTAGCCGCCCTTATCTTATTTTCTTATATTTTTATCTTATAGCCTATTTTTTTCTCAAGTAAGGAGGGTGATTTTTTTGGTTATTCTTGTCTTGAAATCACCCATAAGAATTTTTTTTCATTTTATTGCTTAATAAAGTACTTTCCGCAAAGATTTGTGTGCTAATTTTGCTTTTTGGGTAAAATTACGCTTATTTATTAATCGCTTGGTCATTGGCCGCTTGATTTTTCGTCAGCTTTGTTACTTACGCGCTATTCCTATCAGCTTTGTTGTCATGTTTTATCCGTGTGGGGATCGATCTTGACAGTAGAAGACATATTTTGACAATGCAAGAGACAAATTAGCGACATCAATACGCTGTGTTAACTAGAATACAGATATTACAATTTTATTAAATTGTAGGCTATACGATTTGATATGCTATTAACTGATATTGTTTCATCCTATATGATTTTTGCTATTTTCAGATTCGTAGATTCATCGATCATCATAGTTTTGAATCAATAATATTATTTTTTCATTTCGAAAAAATAATAATAAAAGTTTTAAAAAATAATAATAATAAGATGTTTGTCAAAAGTTATAAGAATTTAGAAATTATTAATATAATAAAATTAGTTTTAAGTATAATAGAGCAAACACAAATATATATTTTTTGAAAAGAGTCTAATGACAAGATGTTGGATCAACTTTTTTCTTAAACATTTTTTTTCAATTTAAGCTATGCTTGGTCAATAAATTCTAATAAAATTTAATTTTATAAATTATTTTTATATTAATTTAAAACTCATTTTATTTTTTATTTAAGAAGATATAAAGTTGTAAATTTTCTTCCTATATTTATTTTTTCCTTAATAGCTCTATGTAATCAAATATAACCCCTAAAGGATGAAAGAATATTAAATCGACATATATTTGCACGCCTGAAACCGAGGCGTCCGTCGACAATCACCAACCTCGCTGGACACTGCACGTCTGCAATCCGACACCACTCATGAAAATCGAGCAGCATCTCATTTTTCTACCCAAACCAACCTGTCTCAACATCAACTCATGAGACATGCACAGATGAGTAAACACGGCCACTTGTGTCCATACACGCATTCATCAAAATATTAATCAACTATATACCATAGTTCAAGAGTTAATAATTCACTATTAATTCAACATATATTAAAATTACAACATTTTAATACATGCCATACGACAACATCAAAGCCACAAGCTCCGCTTTCTTCTCAAACACCCCATCGAGTGCCGCCTCCCGATCGCTCCTCAGACTTGAAATATGATCCTCGACAGGTGAGCAAAGCCCAAAGAGAGATAATTTCGGCGACGTTACTTCCCACCTAAGCGCGCATCATGGCAAAACAATCACATTCAAGCAATTTCATTAATCTACTAATGTCTACATGACGATCCCGTGTCCCGAGTCCCTCACCCGACTCTCACATATGCCTAAGCCGAATGCGAGCGTAAATCACAAAGCTCAAAACAAAAGCTTTTATCTTCGAAACTCACTAACGAGATTCGGTAAAAATATTGGACTACCCTCGCGAATTGTTGGATATTTCTCCGAAACAGTCATGGTCCTCATCCGAAGTGATCTGTTGGATAACTCTTCAAGACAATTCTTCGAAAAATCTTCCTTGAAATTCCTTTCACAAACATTTTCGTTTTTTTTTCGATTTCATGTCATGCACTACCCTAATATCAGGATGCCCTAAAGGTATATGGAATGCACGGATGTCAATCAACACACATTCATGCTAATATATTCACATACACATATTGTGACGCCCCAAAACTCGAGGGTCCGTTGACTACCCGGCCAACCTGCCGGGAACACTTCGTGAATGTCGGGGTGACCCTAGACATCTCTCAATACGAAAATCGAAAGGTAGTCTCCTTTGTGGCTGGGGAGCTCTACCCATATACAAACATGTCCCAAACAACCTAATATGAGTACAAATGTCACTTCTGGGCCCATATACTCAATGCTCATCAAAATACACTAACTATATACCATAGTTTCTCGTGAGAGTTAATAATTTCATTTTATACAACATATATTAAAAGATTAAAACATTCTAATACATGCATCCCTTCTTCTTTCAACTAAAACCATAGCCACAACCCGATTTCAAAATCGTCTCTAAGGAAGAGCCGCCTCCTAATCGCCCATGTAATTCCAAACAATATCCCTGGATGTGGTGAGCCATCGCCAAGAGTGGAATCACCCCGGCCGGGTTACTCTCCACCTGGCACATGCAATGTCTAGTAAACACACATTCAAGTAAATTCGTGATCCACACTTGAATGTCTAAAATGACCAACCCATGTCCCGAGTCCTCACCGACGCCCTACACTGCCTGGCCATATGAGAAAACATCTCTTTTCAAACAATTCGGTTGTTTTGAAACCATACACCGGGCGTATCGGTAAAAATATAGACTACCTCCGAGGCGAATGTGTCGAGAACCTTCCGAAATGCCTTCATGGTCCTCATCCGAAATGGACTGCGTTGGACCGTCTCCCCAACCCCATCTTGAACTGATCCTGCGAAAATTCTCTCTCAAAAACGCTGCTTTTCTAATTTTTCATGCCACACTACCTAATTTCTAGTTACCTCAGCCGCATACGAATGATTATGCCATTTCACACAATATATATATTGAATAACACATGCAAATATATCATCATGCATATATTTACATAATTTAAATTACACAAAGCATGTTATGCAATTTCTCAATACATTACACCAAAATTAGCTCACATGGGCTAATTTAACAAACACGAGCAATTCAATTTGAATTACTCAACCATACACAATTTCTCACAAAATTAATTTGCGAACACTATTCATGTGAACAGTGAAACCCGGTTTACCTGCTCCTCCTTCCACTTCCGCCAATCATCCAATCATCGGTTCACTTTAGAACCCGAATTTCAATGCACTCATTTCCGCCTCATACAAACTAACACATGATTTATAGCACAAAGCACAACCCAAGCAAACTTAAATCGCCGCGGCATTTTCATGATCAAGACAAATTGGTTTAAAAATTTTCTAACAATTCGTTCCAAGATTGGACTGGAACAAACGGCCACTCACGACCTCAATCAACTCAAGACTGCAAACACACTTAAACAAAGTGTAAAACCTGCTAGACAGTCCTACCTCACGGAGTTTGTCGAAACTCCTTAAAACCGGAGCCCACAGAAAATTTCACTGCTGGTAGAAATGACTTTCCTTCTTAATTAAGAATTCACTGCCGGATCGCCCTTAAACCTATAGAGAAGCTACACTCTCTCTCTCTAAAACGTAACCTAAAAAGTTACTGCAAGATTTCTTTTTTTCTTTTCACATTTTGGTCTTTGGTTTAAAGGTAGGAGACAACACTATTCACTATTTCATCTTATTATCATTAAATCAATTTCAATAATGCCAATCATGTCCTTTCTTGATTTTCATGATTCGTGACTATCTCGTCAGCTCCACCCCATCATTTCTACTCATGCAACATAAGTAACATTAGTACATGTTATGTTTACTTTCTTCTTCACATCACATGTCGCTTTTATGGCACCCGAAACGAATGCCCTTAAAACGTGTCAATCCACCGCTCCTAATTCGACATGTTAGCTGTGATTTATAGATCGATTCTAACAGAAATCCATTCTCACACTGAGATCTATACTGGATTTGACCGAAATTACGATTTTACCATTTTTCCAAAATCGAATTTTCTCGCGCCTTACTCCTCTAGTTATGAATTTCATCCCTAAATTCTCAGACAATCATTCACGAAACACATGCATATGCAATCTGCACTCTACCATGCATGTAAACTAGTCATTTAAATATTAAACGACTAAACTACGTACCTTCATCCCTTTTCTAACAAGAAGGGATAGGTGGCCCGTGACAGGTCCTCGCTCCCACGTGACCCCTCCACTCCATAGTGCCGACAGCACCACTGGGCCTCACGGCCCTGCGCCGCAAACCCGATCACGGCCATCCAAAATGCACACCGGTCCCTCCTCGAACGCCCCATCCGTGGTCAACCTCATCTCTCCCCAATCCAACGTTATTACGGTTTAGATCCGAGGTACCTCCCTATACGTGAGACGTGAAATACCCTCGTGACACCTGACATGCCAGCGTAGCCAACCGGGTACAAAGGCAGCTGGCCTACCCTTTCTGGAAAGTATCTCGGCGGGCCCAATAAACCTCAAATGATAACTTCCCCGCTATCGAACTTGACCACTCCTCTTAGGCATCACCTCAAGAAGACGATCTCCAACCTCGAACCTAAGGGTCGATGTCATACATTAAAGATAGCCTCCCACCCCATTCCGAGCCAGAACATACTTCGCTGCATTGCTCCACCTCCTGAGGTGTCCTGAATCGATCGTGACCAAGATGGAGCCTCTCCCACCTCAGTCCAACATAATCCGCTGATCACTCGCCCCATACAATGCCTCATATGGTGCTATTTGTATACTGGGCCTCGAGCAACTATTGTTGTGTGTCAATTGCACTAAGGGCAAATGATCTCCCAGCCAATTTTATGATCCAGACGGATGCTCACAAGGTGTCCAACACCGTGATATAATCACACAACATGTAACCCTACACAACCCCTCGCTGGCAGGTGTAAATGCTTAATTTTCCGGCGGTCACAATCATTGACAATCCAATGGACCAATAACTGTCTGCGTCATTAATGACATCCATATACCAGCCCGGCCGGCCACCACAAATCAATGTAATTTCCCACGGTATCCAAATCTCGAGTCACCTCCCGACTCTATCACTCAACCTCTAAGTCTACGTGATAACTTGACCGTGTTTTCATCTCGAGTCACTCCTCACTCCTATCACTAAACCTAAGTCTTCGTGATAACATGACTGCGTGTTTTCATCTCGGGCAACATAACTCTCTTCGGCCTTACACTCGCGAGCCTCTTACATTCACACGTAAATTTCTGATATCTCCACTCGGTCTCTTTACACCCAATACGTGGGTTTCGATAACTCCAATGGGTCTTTTACACCCACAATGTAGCCTTGAATAACCCACGAGTCTCTTACACCACATAGAAATTGGGATATCTCCCGGTCTCTTACACCTACACAAAATTTGATACTTCCCTACCCCCACACCACATAGAAATTGATATCTCCTGTCTCTAACACCATACGTAAATTCTGATCTCTCCCGGTCTCTTACACCCACGTAAATCTTTGATATCTCCCGGCTCTTATACCCATACGTAAATCTGGGATCTCCCGGCCCTTACACCCACACGTAAATCTCGGATCTCTCTCCTGGTCTCTTACACCCACGTAAATTCGAGATCTCTCCCTGCCCTTAGCACCCACACAGACTCCTTTCAATACTCACCAGGTCCTATTCACTCCTAACCTGTGCTTCTCACCTAGTGGATTAACGGCCCCTTCTTGCTTTAAGCCCAACACACTTTAATTACTTTGCATTTTTGGATTTGAACTATGAGTCTTCAGCCGGACGAGTCCCAAAGACAAACTCAACCCACACTCACCAAGAGTGGTGAATGACCATACCTTGCACCCACACCCGACTCGACGCGATGTTACCGTGCACATGAACGCAATGATGACATACCGTGACTCCCCATTCCCGGGGTCCACCATGAGCAGAATCTCGGAGATCTCTGACTCGTAATCCCAACCTATCCGATCAACTCTCACCCTACATCCTAGGGAAGAACATCCACACATGGCTTCTCTAAAGGCCTCAGCCTTTAAGCCCATATCTATCACATAAGATGCAACAATGAATGAATATCATGCATCCAATTTAAATGCCACTTACCAATGTCATAGCAAAGAGAAACGCACTTACATATCCGGCCGCTTCCGTATGCTCAAACAGAGTACCATGAGACCTCCGCCTCTCCTAGATAATCTCGCCTCATACGCCCAAGCCGCCGATGTGTAGTCACAACATATCAAGCCTACCCTATCTCGACTAGAAGTCCTACCGTGAGTCCCAGACCACCCCACCCACACTCCGACCCTCCGCTCCACTCAGGCCGGGGCGAAGGTGCTTGCATAGCACCCCGAAACCGAACCGGGTTCCTCCGACTCAGACTAGTGGCGTGGAGGAATGAACTATACTCTCCCGTTTCATACGACCGGGACTACGCCGGCCCCAAAGTCCCGGGATCCCCGTCTCGAGGGCAATCCCATCTCACATGCCCAGTCAAGTGGGCGTGTCACATATCCTCCGCCTCGGCTGATTAGATGCATAATCCTCGTCCCGGGTCCCGAACCGTGTAAAGCAGGTCTTCTACCTCTTCCCGAACTAGAAGAAGGCCGATCCTCCCTCGCTACCAACACCAGATCCCGAGTGCTCCGAGCATCCCGATCTCTCTCTCTCTGCATGGTCGAGTCAGTCTCCAATCAGCCGGAAACCATGTCCCAGGCGGTCCTACTATCCTACACCGAATGGACAACTTCAGCTCATTCTCAAATCTCCTAACTTTGGCCATGTTCGTGGCCACGTAGTCATCAGCAAAACGGGCCAGCTCCATGAATCTAGCCACGTATTCCATCGTAGTCAATGTCCTCGCTTCGCCTCTAGGAACCTGTAGCCTTCAGATGTCTCGCCGTATTTGGAAAATACTCTCTAACTACAACACTCTGGAATTTCGCCATGTCAAGGTTTCTAGGTCTCTAGGAGGCCTGCCCATTTCCACCATACTGGCCTCACCCCTCTAAAAAGGAACGCATCTAGTCTAATCCTCGGGTCGCGCCAGGTAACTCCACAGCCCTAACACCTTCTCAATCAAGATGAACCAATGGTCCTGGCTACCACTGATCCCCTCCCGTGGAATGTCGGAGGATGATGCGCCCTAAACCTATGGAGGTTACTAGGACCTCCCTGACTACCTGCTATACCAGCCTGTGCCATAGCTACCGCCGCAATACCTACCGCCTCAACAAAGGCCTGCTGATCACCATCGGTGGCCTAATAAACGTCGATGTTGCTTCTCGACCAGCACTTCATGGACGACCTCTCGCCTTGCTCCCTCACTTCAGCCATCTACACAGCTCAATGGCAAGTTAATACATCCAGTGATTCTAAGGCATAAACACCCCCGAGACACTATTATTCATACTTAATACAGTCATATTCTATGTCCCTGCATTTAAATGCAATGCGAGACAATTTATTTCACATCTCAAATCAATTTTATCCACAAAATTTTATTTTTGAAAATTTCATTTTTCCAAAATTTTGTCTCATTTTATTTGATTTGATTTAATTTGATTTTATTTAATTAAAAAAATTTAAAATTTCGTGAACAAGTATTCATGAATAGTGTCCAAACAAAGGACTCAAAAACAAAAGATCGAGTCCAAAACCGGGGTCAGTGCACTAGTGCACACCCGAACCCAAGTCATACTACCACGGCGCATGCACCGCGCCTGTGCCTCAGCCCCGTCTCAACCCGTCGTGGTGCCTCGTCACTCCTCTCTATATGCTGGCAACATGCCGAGACTACCGGTGGTGCCCCGTTCAGCCTCTCTATATGCCACGATACAGCCCGAGCCTACCGCGGTGCTCGCCAGCCTTCTATATGCCACAATACACTATGCGCTGCAATACAAAAAAATCAGCACTCCGGGTCGGGTCACAATACAACAGTTGCATTGTGACACATGCCCCACTCCATCCAAATTCCACCTAAGTTGTAATACAATTCTTCTATTGCAACACACTCTATCACTTCTACCCCATGTCGTAATACAATGGTGTATTGCAATACACCCACAAGCCATCCAAGCCCTTCTTGCAATACACTCTACCAATTTTAAATTAACTTGGTAATACACCTCATTGTAATACAAACCTAGCCAACCTGCACTCCCAAAACCACTATGTCACAATACAATTCTTCTATCACAATACAATTGGGCAGTAGCCCAAATCAGTCTCTACACCAATTTTTTTTTCGTTTTTCACATTTTTTTTCCCACATTTCCATCTACTGGAAAATACCAAAAAAAAAAATATACCCATTTTTTTTTCTCATTTTCCAGAACACTCAAATAAATTTATAAAATGATATTATTCACTTTCTTCATTTTACAACTCTCAGAAACCTGTAAAATTATTTCTCCTAATAAACCAAACAATTATAAAATTTATTTTATTTACTTTTTTTCCGCTTTTACACACTGTGAACCCCAAAACTTTTTCTAACACTTATGTGCTACCTACTTCAAGCACACAAACCAAACACAACACACGATCACACATCATTCATGTTATGGTATATTTTTCACATAACACCATCAAATCACACAATCACATAATCACCTAAAACACACGCATGCAAAGGTCCTAGTTTCTGGTCCCCGTGATTTCAGGGTAACTTACACCTAAACTTACCGATCAAACCACCAAGTGTAGTGATGTTCTTACACCTCAATAACTCTAGCCTTGACCCAAATCCCTCAAGCCCTAGGTAATCGTGATACCAACTTATCAACACTAAGCTCTAGATATTTATAAACCTCGTCATGATACTACAAAGTGACAAACTCCGGGGTCTCACACCACCCATCAACCTCAAGGAAGACGGAATGTCGGGTGACCCGACATCTCTCATTTAAAATTCAGTCTCCTTTGTGAATGGAGCTCACCGATATACAAACTCCTGTCTCCAAACAATCTAATATGAGTGCCAAAATGGCCACTAGCCCATATACTAATGCTCATCAAAATACACTAACTTATATATCATAGTTTCAAGAGTTAATAATTTACTCTTATACAACATATATTAAAAGTTTAAAACATTCTAATACATGTATCCAACTAAAACCAAAGCCACAACCCGGATTTCTTCAAAATCGGTTTCTAAGAAGAGACGTCTCCTCGAACGCCCCATGTACCTGAAAAGAATATCCCTTGACAGGGTGAGCTATCGCCCGCAGTGAATCACCCTGCTGGCATTTCCACCTAAGTGCATATGCAATGTCTAGTAAAACACACATTCATGCAAATTTGATCCTACTTGAATGTCTAAATGACCAACCTACGTCCCGAGCCTCACCGACTCCTCACACTCGCTTAAGCCATGTATTTAAAAACATCTTTTTCAAAACAATTTTCATTAGTTTTCGAACTATACTAAATCGGGTTATAATCGGTAAAATACGGACTACCTCCGAAAGTAAATGTGGTTTGAGAACCTTTAAAATACCATGGTCCCTATCCGAAATGATCCTGGCTGGACCGTCTCCTAACCCATTCTCTGGAATTCATCTTGTGAAATTCCTTTCAAAAAACGTTCGTTTTCTTTCAATTTTTCATGTCATGCACTCACCTAATTTCTAGGCTACTCCCAGCAGATATAGAAATGCATGGCGTCATTTCACACAATATATATATACACAACATACGAAATATATCATCATGCTTATATTTACATAATTTAAATTACACAAAGCATGTTATGCAATTTCTAATACAGGCCACACCTCAAAAATTAGCTCATATGGGCTAATTTAACAAACACGAGCAATCTAATTTGAATTTCTTTCAACCACGCTACAATTTCGCTAAAATTAATTCATTTAACACTATTCACATTTAATTAAACCCCTACATCGCTTACTTACTAATCATCTAATCACCAATAATTTCAGGAACCCGAATTTCACGCTACTTCCTACTTACAAACTAACATGATTTATAGCACAAAGCACAACCCAAGGGAACAAATCGCCATGCATGTAAATAATGGATCGCATTAAATTTGTTTAAAATTTTCTAACAATCTTGGCTCCAAGATCTGATCGATCAAACTAGCCACTCATCACGCCCAATCAACCTGGGCATCATAAAACACACCCTAAACAAAGTGTAAACCTAAGTAGGATGAAAACTCACCCCACGGAGTTTGTCGAAACTCCTTAAAAACCCGGAGCCTCACCCGTGAGTCTCACCGCCAGAGCCTACTTTCCCTTCTTGTCTGAAGACCTCGACTTGGCCGACCGCTCAGAAACCTAGAGAGGCTGTTCCCCTCTCTTTAAAACGGCGAACCTAGCAAAGCTACCGCAAGATTTCATTTTTTCTTTCACGCTTGCCTGGTTTGTAAAGGTAGGAGACAATACTTGCCCACTATTTCATTCTATTATCATTAAATCAATTTCACACGCCAATCATGCCCTTTTCTTGATTTTCTACATTTGGAAATCCATTCCCACCATTCCAATTCCATCATTTCTTCACTCGCAAATATATAACATTAGTACATGCTATGGCACTTGGCCACATTACATGTCGCTTTACTGGCACTGCAAATCAATGCTCTAAAACGTGCCAACTCCGACTGTCTCGGAATTTGACGAAATTCGATGTGTTAGCTAGATTTCGCGAGATGATTCTAAATGTTAAATCTGCTTTCTCACTATCCGAGACCTTAGAAAAGTTCCTTGATTTTTACCGGTTATGATTTTACATTTTTCCAAAATTGGAAATTCTACCCATACATATATTAACATAATTAATCAGCATAAAACATGTTATGCAAATTCTCAATCAATTATACAAAAATTAGCCTACATGAGCTAATTAACAAACACGAGCAATAGATTTTGAATCACTCAACCAACACATTATTTTCACACCAAAATTTCGTGTCATTTTATTCATGTGAATGCTGAAAACCCTGTTAATGCTCATGACCACACAAATGTTAATTTTTCTCTCCATCTCTGCCTACAAAGCTTTATATTCGAATTTACTACTAGAACAAGCCTCGTAATATTCCTAACCATTTACATGGCTCTTAGCCAAAGATTAATCTTAAAGTAGGAAAAGATACCTACCTCTCTGGAGTTGCTGAACTTCAAATCGCCACGCGTAGTTTTCGCTGTAGAAAGAACTTACTTTACTCTGCTGAACCAAGGTCCGACAAATGGAATCCTAGAGAGAAGGTGCTCTCTCTCTCTCTAAAAAAATCAAAATCCAGCTCCTGCATCACGTTTTGCTCTATGCACGTTTTTGGTCTCCTTTTTGTTTGAGAAGATCACTATTCATGTTTTGTCTCATTCATTAACATTTCTTAAAATTCCTTTCATGTCCCTTCATCTTGATTTTTGACACATGGTTCAATCTAAACCATTCATTTCCATCATCTCTCTACTCATGCAACATGTGTCACATGAGTACATGTAGTGGGTGACTTTTGTTACATAACATGTCTCTCAAACCTATTTTACTAAGACCCGACACCCAAAGGCCTTGAAACGTGAATTCCGACCGGCTTAGAATTTGACGAAATTCGACGTGGTAGCTAGATTTCGCGAGACGATTCCAATGGTGAAAATCCGTTTTGTCATCCGAGATCTATAAAAATTTCAAATTTTTACCAAAATTACCTTTTACTTTTAGAAAATTGAGGAATTTCGGGTCTTATTCTCCCCTCACTTAAAGAAATTTCTTCGAGAATTCTGAACCCAATCACAACCACTCACATGCATATGCAACGTGCATTACCCCATGCATGTAAACTAGTCATTTAAGCATTAAACGACTAAACCACGTACCTTCATCCCTAAACAAGAAGGGATAGGTGGCGCGGTGTGTCCCTCGCGCTCAGCGTTGACTCCTCCACTCCACGATCCTGCCATAACACCCTCACTAGCCTCACGATCTTGCGTTGCAAAACTTTGATCCGGTATCCTGATACACTAGTCCCTCCTCGAAGGTTGTCCAGTGTTAACATAATCTCTCCCCGATCCAACACATGAAACAGATGCAGGTGTATCTACGGAACATGGAGCGTGAAATACCTCGTGGATGCTGACGTCTTGGGCGGTAAAATAGCAGGTAACCTATTGTGCCTACCCTCTACGAAGAGGTATACCGAAGGCCCGGTGAACCTCGGCGATAACCTAAACTGCCAGAACGTGCTCCCTCTCTTGGGGCATCACCTTGAGAAGGCGATCTCGACCTCGAACTGCAGGGTCGGCGTCGGTATATCGATTATAGCTCTTCTGCGGCTCGATCAGGTGAGAGATGTTGTCATTATCAAGCTCGCATACCGGAGGTGTCTCTAATCGGTCGGGGACCGATTGATGGAGGCTCTCTCCACCTCGGTCGACATATGCGAGTGATCTGCATGGCTCAGCCTGATGCCTCATATGGTGCCATCTGTATACTCGCCTGATAATTGTTGTTATAGGCGAATTCCACTAAGGGCAAATGCTCTTCCCGACCACCGTGTGCTGATCCGGGCATGCTTTCCTTGACATGTCTTCCTAACACTTTGTATAGTCCTCTCACGGTGACATTCCGTCTGTGAGTTGAAAATTTGTACTCATGGTCGTGGTGTGCCCCTTAGCCTTTAGGCTCTTAAAGTGCGCGAAGTAAACCTCAGTCTCCTGCTCCAGGCACTATGAATCACGGTACCATGTAATGGGACTATCTCTCGAATATACAACCCGGTAGGATCTCGATGAAGGATCATCCTTGCAATTTAGAAAATATCTGGGCCGTGGCGGGTCGGCTTTATCACCATGCCGTCATGTGTGCATGGTGTTCATGGCAAGTGGGTCACAAAATCCATCGTGACGTGCTCTCACTTCCACTCAGCCACCTCCAATGGCTAGAGTAGCCCTATTGGCTTTTGGTGTTCAGCCTTAACCTGTTGACACGTGAGACATCATGAAACGAGTCCCACATGTCTCTTACGTTTCGCTCGAGTATCGGCTGACGAAGATCTGGTACATCGCCGTGCCACTGGATGCATGATGAATCGGTAGTGAAACTCCCGAGAATCTCCTATCTCAAATTTGATCGTTGAGGAACCACTACGATCCTCTATCACAAGACTACCATCTGCGTGGATGGTCCGACCCTAAATCACTGTGCACCAGCGTACTCGGTCCACGGCGGACAGCTTATCTACGCGTCCACATCCACAGGACCGATCACTCACCTTTCGATAGTGGTGTAGCCACTAAACTCCCCAACGTACCTATTACTTTCTTCCCGACATCTTATAAGCGGCCTTTGATCTCGAGCATCAGCCACTCAGAGAAGCTATACTAACCCGATGCTCCCAGTGACTTATTTGAGTGCATCGGCTACCACGTTTACCTTACGAGGTGATGTCTGAGAATGCAAAGTCATGGATTACCAGGAACTCCATCCATCTGCGTTGCCTCGTATTGAGGTCATTGCGTGTCTCTCGGACTTTTATGAAGTGCAGGTACACCTCAGCTCCTTACCATATAGTAGTGGCACGAATCTTGGCGAGATTACGGCGCGACTCCATGTAGTGGTATTGGGGGTAATTCTTCTCATGATTCTTATTGTGGGAACCATAAACTCTTGCCCTCGGGTTGCATCAAAACACATCCCGGTCGACCCCTCGGGCGTATTCTACTTATGTACCCCTTGTCCCACATGCAGGACTATCGAGATAGGAATTTGAGAGTAAGCCTCCTCTTGACTCACGGAATGCCTCCTCACATCGATCATCGATCGGAAACTTGACCTCCTTTGGTCGATTTCGTCATAGAGTCTTGCTAATCGGGAGGAAATCCTGATGAATCTCTGTAATGCAACCCGATCGAGAAACCTAAGTATCTCGGCGGCTTGACCTCTCCCGACTCATCCGTCTCGACCTTACCACAGGTCCATTGACACGCGATCTTTGACACCACGTGTCTGAAATCTCACCTTAGTAAGCCAAAGCTCGCACTTACTGAACTTGGCGTATAGGCGATGGTCTCTCGGTATTTGTAAACGATCCTCAGTGATACTCATGCTCCACTTTCGGTGGGGGTAGATCAAAATGTCATCCCACGGTATGACAAAGCCCGATCCCCGAATGGGTTGGAATACCTGTGCAGGGTCCATGAATATCTTCTTTGGCGCATTCGTGATCGAGGCATCCTTTATGTAAACTCGAAGTGCCCATAGCATCTACTTGTGTAGGGATATCGTCTCCCACAACCTCATTTGATGGTAACCGGTGCGAAGGTCATCTTAAGTAGACTCGCTCCCTCTATTGATCAAATAAGTCATCAATCCTCGTGATGGAGTAGATTCTTGATCGTAATACTGTTATTGTTGTAGTCGATGCACGGTCGAAGGGCCTTGTCCTTAACAACTGCGAAAGCAGGCAAGAGCGCCCGTGTTGAAGTGCTCGATCCCAATGAACCCTTGTCCATTAGCTCCACATGGCGGACTTTGAGTTCTGCAACTCAGCCGGTGCCCCGTCATGGGTCATAGAGATGGAGTGAAATACTAAGGGTGTATTTCGACCAAAGTCTGACCCTCCTATGGAGCAATCTCGGTAACTCATCCGGTAAAACATCCTCATACTCGCAAACTGTAAGACCCGAGAAATTCCAATTTCTGGAAAAATGGAAAAATCGCAATTTTGATTACAAAATTGTAGTTTCGGTTAAAAATCCGAAATTTATTCTCTAGATCTTGGATGACGAAATGGATTTCACCGTTGGAATCGTCTCGTGAAATCTAGCTAGCCGTCGAATTTAGTCGGTCAAGGCGGTCGAGTTGGCATGTTTTTCGAGGCATCGCATTTGGTCTTAGTAAAGCGATATTCGATGTGACAAAGTCACGCCTGCGTACTCATGTGCCATAAGTGGCATGAGTAAATGATGAAAATGGGCCAGTAGAGATAGTGCAGAATGTAGCTGGGAAAGAAGGGTTGTGGTCATTTGAATTTGATTAAATGAGGGGGAAAATGCGAAATAAGCAATAGATGATCTCTTCGAAGTATTAAAGAAACAAAACATGAAGCGACGGGGAAAGAACCGGTGTAGATTTCCTTTTGTTTTAGAGAGAGGACCTCCTTCTCAGAATTTCAGGAATCGGCCCAGGTGAGATTCTTCGAGAGCGAGAAGGAAGTTGTTACGCGGTGAGAGACAGCGTGGGCACCTATTTCTTAGGTTTTGACAAACTTTCAGAGTGAGTTAGGGTTTCTCCTATGGTTTTATTCTTTATTTAAATTACTTTGTTAATGTTTTGAGTTGAATGAGGCTTGGAGTGAGGCCGTTTGATCAGTTCCAAATCTTGGGCAAAGTATTGAATTTTGAAACCCATGTGGACGGTCTTGTTATTTCATCCACGGGCTAATTGGGTTGCTAGTTGTGCAATCATGTGTTAATGTATTGCTTTGATGTGAAAAAGGTCGAGAATGACCATGAAATTGGGTTCATAAGTGAAGACACATGATTGTGTTCAGAATGAAGTAGCAGGGTTTCGCATTCCCCGAGTGTGAGTCACAAAATAATTTTGTGAAATAATGTGTTTGGTTGAGAAATTCAAATCGAGTTACTCGTGTTTGATCATTAGCCCACGTGAGCTAATTTTGATGAAATTGATGGTGAAATTACATGACATGTTTGTGTGATTTAAATATTGTGAAAATATGCATGATTATATATATTTTCATGTGTTATAGAATTGTAATGAAATTGGTATCATGCATTCCATATGCCTTTGGGGCATCTAGGGCGATAGGGTAGGTGCATGAGGTAATTCTTGAAAATGGTTCGAGGAGGTTGTCTAAAAATAATGAATATCGGAGGGTAGTCAAGATAAAATATCGTCGTCGGTCGGCTCGATTGATATACATCGGAGGGTAATCCGTACATAATATCAATCGTCGGAGATGGCTGATTGATATATACATGGAGGGTTGTCCACGAACAAATAAAACTAAGGGTTCTCATACGTGGCTTAGAGCGAAGTGTGAAGTCGTGGAGACTCGAGTCTGAGATGATCGGAGTTAGACATTAGTAGGATCGCATTTACTTGAATGTATCATTTTCGATGAGCATTGCATATGCGCCAGGTGGAGAGTAGCCCTTTCGAAGGTGATTCCACTGCGAGCATTCGCTCACCTTGTCGGGGATATTATTTTACGGGTACGAGGGAGCGTGCGAGGCGGCTCATCCCAAGATTGGGTTTAGAAGCGAGATGTGGCTTTGATGTGGTTTACATGTATTAGAATTCTAGTATTTTTAATATATGTTGTATAAATAACTTTGAACTCTTGAAACTATTGGATATAGTTGGTTTATATTGATGATAGTATTGTGGTATGGACGGCGTTTTACTCAGATATAGATATCATGTGATTGATGTTGATTGGGACAGGTTATATTACAGGTGTTGTAATTGGGTAGAGCTCCCCGTACAAAGGAGACTCTGCCTGATTTTCGTGAGAGATGTCCGGTCACCCGACATTCACAGGTATTCCGCAGGTTGACGGGTAGTTAACGGACCCCCGGGATCGGAGTGTCACAAAAACTACTCGAGGTAGATCTAAGTCTGGTCTCACCTCGTCCTTTAGGGTAAGGCTTGCTAGCCAACCCACCAACTGTCCTTGATACCTAGACTCGTACACCGTTTGGGGCAAAATATCGTGCTTGTCCCCCTGAAATACTACACGAATACCGTCCTGCGTGTAGGCGGTAGCCCTCTAACGCTCCCGCGATCATTGTGTACATGAAACATCGGCCCGATCCATCCCCCAGGATGGCGGTCGAATCGACATGTCATGACCCTCGGGTCCCACTTTGTGAGTAGAATCCTGAGATCTCGGCTTCCACTTAACCACGACATATCATCCACATCTAGCCCCAATCCTAAGGGAGAACTATCAATTTCTCCAGAGGCTCGACACCCAAAATTCAGTATTTCTATCACGATCATTGTCCCTGTATTTCTAGGAACTCTGAGCCTTCGCGTAACGAAGCGATGTCTGAAATACTTGCCCGTGAAAAGATCATGGAACTCTGCCCCGTATCATTGCCTCTAGGTCTAGAGTCTTTACCCAGTCCATATACTTGGGCCTCCTCTCTATTTGGAATCTGGTAGTCTAATGCTGGTCGGCATCAGGCGATCTCAGCCTCGATACCTTCTCGGCTGCGCCCAGACAGTAGTGCACTTACCATCGGATCTCCTCCTCCTATGAATGTTGGAGGATGATGTGCTAAACCTCTGGAGGTTACTAGGACCTCTTTATTTTTGTTGCGGCACGTGCGATAGCGACCCTTGATACCTCGACCTCAACGAGCACGCTAATTAAATCTTGGTGGTGCGACCCGGTACCTTGTGGATCTTACTCTCACGTCCTGCGCCCTCGACTAGCCATCTACACATGTCAAATGACAGGATTTAAATTCAATCGTATCTACAGGCATAAACACGACCACAGAGACACTATTCATATCTGAGGAAAAATATTTTATGCACAATGTCCATGCATTCTTAGGTAATGAAACCAAATTATTCAATATATTAATTTATATTTAATAAAAATATTTTATTTTATTTTCATCTCATTTGTTAATAAAATTTTATTTTATTTTTTATTTTTTTTGGAAAATTTTGTGAACAATGCTCATGAACAGTGTTCATGAAGCAGTGTAATCTAATGATGACTGAGAAAGCGATTACGCGAGTCAAGCGTTGGGTGCACCAAGTCACACCACCGCCCCGGCCCCTGCGCCGCGGTAGCGAGCATTGCGCTGGGTAAGCGCCGCAGCGTCTTGATGTCGCGGGGCTGGCGACGATATCGCCCATGAACGCAGCGCGTGCCACTACTTGTAGTGTAGCGGTCTTCCCCAGGTAGTGTCGCATCGTATCGCGACCTGACGGCGGCGAGCCTGCGCTATCCGTCTGTCCCGATTGTATCGTGACACGCGCCCTTGGGAGCGCGAAGCGTCGCGATGCAAAGACTATATCATGACCTGACCCCCTAGCGGCGACCCCTCACCTGCGTCACGCGATACAAAACCGTGTATCGACCTGATCCACGACTAGTCGAAGCCTCGCGTCACGATGTCCCGATTGTCTAGCCGACAGCTCGACAGTACGCCCGTGGCGCTATGTCGATGCAATTCCATTGTATCGTGATCGATGGCTTGATAGCCATCTAGTTACGCCGCTTATTCTCTTTTTTTTTTCTTTTTTTTTTCCCATCATTTTTTCTTCTTCTTCTCATTCTAGCTATTGGAAAACCATCAAAGAAAAAATATATTATTATTATTTTTTTCATTTTCCAGTAAACCAAATAAATTTGTTTTTATCCATTTTTTTTCTCTAGTTTTACACACTATAAAACCTTAGAAATTTTTTCTTCTATCATTTTTCATTAAATTCTGGACTATTGCCAAAATTTCTCAACGCTGTTCTCACGCTATACAGTGTTCAGCATTTTATTTTTTTTCCTGTAATATTATTCATGAGCACACAAATCACAAATTCATAACACACAAATCACACAATCACATAAAAACAGGTGCATGTAGTGTTTAATCTGTCCACGTGATTGTCTAGGTAATCACATACCTAACCACAGAGCCACACCAAATTGTGAATTAGCATAACTTACGACCATGACTAAGCAAAGTCCTGACCTAGGTATTCGTATACCTAAGTTCTACACCCACTAGGAGGCTCCCCGAGTGTCGTTTGTAGCTCGATGCTGATTTGTGGCGCCACGAGCCGGGTGTCCGTTGATAACCCGGAATCGACTGGAATAATCGTGGATGTCGGGTAACGACACCCTCATGAAAAGAATGGCAGTCTCCTTTGTACGGGAGCTCTACTGGGAACTACAGCACAATCCCGACATCGATCATGAGACATGTACATGAGTAAACCACGTACTTGGGGCCCATACATCGGTACTCATCCAAAATGCACCAGCCCATATGCTATATTAGTTCAGAGTTAATAATTCACTCTTAATTCAACATATATTAAAATTACAATATTCTAATGCATGTTATACAGTAACATATCAGAAGCCACAAGTGACTTTCTTCTCAGCTTGACCTCTAATGAGTCACACAGCCTTCGATCGTTCCTATGCACGAAATGGTGTCCCTCGATGGGAGTGAGCAAAGCCCGATGAGAATAATTTCTCATGGGTTACTCTCGCACTAGTGCGCATGCATGATGAAACAATCACATTTAAGCAATTTAAATGAACTCTTTGAATCTCTACATGATTGATCCACGATTAAGTCATCAGAAACACTCACATATGCCTAAGCGAATGCAAGTAAAATCACAGTTTCAAAACAAAAAGCTTTTTTGTTCTCGAAACTCACTAAGATCAGGTAAAAATGTTGGGCTACCTAGAGCGGAATGCTGAATATTTCTCAGCTTAGTCATAGTCCTCATCCGAAGTGATACGTTGGATAACTCTCAAGTGATTCTTGAAAATCTTCCTTGAAATTCCTTTCACAAACATTTTCGTTTTCTTTCAATTTCATGTCATGCACTCACTCTTAATATTTACAAGGTCTTGAGATGCGTATAAAAATCATGATGCCAATTAACACATTCATACTAATATATTCCACACACATATATTAACATAATTAAATCACATAAAAAACATGTTATGGAAATTCTCAATTAATTACATAAAAATTAGCTCCATGGGCTAATTCACAAACACGACAATTCATTTGAATCACTTTCGACAAACACATTTTCACACCAAAAGTTAGTGTCACTATTCCGCATGAGCAGGTGAAGCCCTCGGAGTTCTTGTTGCGACCACCTAAATAGGAATTTTCTTCACTCGGTTCAAAGCTTTTGGGGAGGCGAGAATTTCGATTAAAACAAACCTCGAACATTACTAACCATTTACATGGCTCTTGGCCAGAATATTAACGCAAAAGTAGGAAAAGATCCTACCTCTGAAATTGTCGAACTCCACCAAATAGTGCCCAACGTAGTCCTCGTAGCATAGAGCAACTTGCTTCTTGCTCAGTGAGAATCGGCCGATCCGTCAGTGAATCCTAAAGAGAAGGTGCTCTCTCTCTTTTTAAAAAAATCAAAATCCAGCTATTGCATCACGTTTTGCTCTCTGCACGTTTTTTGTCTCCTTTTTGTTTGAGAATACTCCATTTTATTAATGTTTTTATGCATTCATTAACATTTACTTGAAATTATGTATCATAATGCTTGATTTTTGACATGTTTCAATCTAGCGAATTCATTTAATTATGTCTACCACAATTATGCAGCATGTATGCATGAATACATGTAGTGGGTAACTTTTGTCGCATAACATGTCTTTCAAACTGTTCTGGCTCGGCGCTGGTGCGCCGAGAAAGCGTGAAATTAGTTATGCGGAATTGAAGCGTGGTAACTAGATTTGTGAGCTTGATTCAATGGTGAAATCCGTTTCGTCATCCGAGATCTAGAAAAATTTCGCGTTTTTACCGAAATTACCGCTTTGCTCTTTTTCTGAAAATTGGAATTTTCTCGGGTCTTATAATTTTTTTCAACTCTATATTTAAAAAATTAGCATTTTCCTTTTTTCTACCATTTTTATAAATTAATAAAAATAAAAATTTGAAATTGATAAAAATTAATAATTATTTCATATTTATACTTATTCAATTTAATTTTACAATAATTGTTAAGTTGAATGACCTATATAATTGGTGTTTCTCTCCTATGGGGCAGTGGATATATCAATCAACGAGGGTATTTTGGTCTTAAGAATGAGGGTTTAATATTTTTATTATTTTGTTATTTGTTATAGATGATCCATATTTTAATGGTTTGATGGACTTTGTTTATTTTTTTATTCTTTATGTGCTTGCTTTATCTAAAAATAAATTATTTTAGATGTCGGTTGAATTGAGATTTGTACATTTGAAAAATAGACAAAAACTTTTTTTAAGAAAATAGAAGAGGATAAAAAAGTTAGTAGAAAAGTATAAAGTAAAATATACCAAAATCAAGATTTAAAAAATCATATAAAACTGCAAATGAAAGAAAAAATGTAAAAAATAATAATTTTATTATACCTTAATTTATGTATAAAATAAAAATTATATAACTAAAATTATTTAAAGTTTATATATATTCATAATTTTTTTAAATTTTATAGAGATAAATCAAAGTAATTTCAATAAATTTTAAAATAAATAAAATTATTTTATTAGTTTTGACTATATAATAAGTTACTAACATTTAAATCACATTAGTAACAAAAATTAAATATTAAAGGCTTATGCAAATAATGAATAATTTATAATAATATATTAATAAAAAATTCAAATAAAAAAATAGAGACAATTATGATAAATAATATTTATAAAATTAATACTAATTTTAATTATTATAATATAAAAAGATCACGTTCTATGCACTGACTAGTATAAATAAAAAACCGAAAATCGACCATCGGTTTTTATTATATGGCACAGTTCGGAACTGGCTGCTCCTACCTTTAGGGCCCACCATTCTGCCTCTCTCTCTTTTAGATATGACTTCTGTTTTTGTTATTGGTTTTTCAAAAACCAAAATCACAATATTTAAAGGATAATATTAATATGAGATACGGTTTTTTTTATATTTAAACTAAATTAGAGATTTCAGACACATTTTTTCTCAACTTTTTCTTTGTTATCATTTTTTTTTTTTTAGCAAATAGGGGTGATTTTTTTTGTTATTCTTGACTAGAAATCACCCCTCTATACCTCTTTATATTTTTTTCTCAATAAAATGGTTATTCAATATATATCAAGGTTTTTATTTGTTTTTTCATGATTTAGTCATCACTTTGGTGTGATTATGAATATTGTCGTCTTGTTATGCATGTGATTATTGTCGCCATCATGCGCATGTGATTATCATCGTCTTGATGTGGTAAATAGTTATGTCATCTTAGTATGACGTTTTGGTTTTCGTCTTCGTAGTGCGATGTTTATTTATATTTGAGTGATTCAGATAAATAAAGTATATACTATTAAAGACATAAGATCAAATCAATGTCCATCAATATGCTATAGGTTGAGTCGTAGGTATTCTAGTCATAATAGTAATATCAAATATGTGGGCTCAATTATTAAATATATAGACTTTGAGTTAATTCATTATATTATTAACTTGAATGTTGTTTTATCTTTTATAATTTTTAGCGATTTTGATTATATGTTTTTATCGATGAAATTATTTTTATCTTAAAAAAAATTAAATTAGAGATTTCATTTTTTTCTAATTTTCATATTAAGTATTCTTTATTTTTTTTTAACAAATTTACAATTGATTTGACATTTAGTCAAAAAGTTTATATCAGGAGTGCTTTCTTCTACAATACTTTTATGAAAAATTCTTTTATGATAGTAAGTGATTTAATATTTTTTTTATAATATATCTAGGGGGTCTCAATGAGGTAGAAGCGGCGGTGGCCAGATCAAGTTAGGCGAGACGGGGTTCGAGGCTAGGGCCCTATAGGCACATTGACCGGTGGTCAATGAGGGGCGGGGCGAGTGAAATTTAATTTTAAGGCTCGCGATGTTGGGCTTTATCTTTGGATGGGCCCCGGCGGGGCGGGTGCGAGCTAACGGACCCAGAGATGTGAGGCGAGACAGGCAGAATGGCGATGAGACCGGACCCGAGTGGTGGGCTGACCAGACCCAGTGGAAGAACCCAGATGGACCCAGAGTGGTAGGCAGATGGCCCTCATATGAACAATATGTTGTTATTTCTCCTCCTCCCCTCCCCTCCCTCTTTACAGGTCATGGCCAGATTTACTACCCTATTTTTTTGCTTATTTTTTTATATATAAATACACCACATGTAATTTTTTTAAGTATTTATCTGCTTAATTTTCTTGTCTCTCTCCAAATTCACTTCATTTTCACGATTTGCTCGTATTAACAATACTTCATTTCTTCAATTGTTCTTCATATTACATGATATTATTGGTGGTGCACATCAAGCATTGGTGACTCCAATAGTTCAGATTTTAAAGAATTTCGGCTTCGATCTTCCAATTGAGTAATATTTATCCACCTCTACTTTTTCTTATTTGTTTCATTTTATTTTGATTCATTATTTTATTTTTTTAGTATAATATTTTATTAATAATTTTAATATGGATAGTGCATGTGCATCTTCTTCTAGTCCATGTACATCATTAAGCAAAAAACTTAGTTCAAATATATGGAATTTTTTGATAGAATAGAAATATTTTAGAAAATAATAAAAAATAAGCAAAATGTAAAATTTGTAACAAACTTCTTAGTGGTGGATCAAATTCGAGCACAAGTAATTTAAAAAGACACAATGAACAATGTAAAAATAAGCATAATGTAGATATTAGAAATTATATGCAATTAGGTAAAGATGAATGTGGAAATTTAAACACATTTTCTTATGAGTAAAGTCGATTGTCGTAAAGGAATGGTTGATTACGCATAATAAGAATTGAACAACAGCACCAATATGATGGAAGCGATGATTATTCGAAGCAAATTCAAACATTGATTAATCCTCCAATTGAAAGGTTAGTCAGAATCTTGTTAAAAGGGTATTATGAAAAAATTTCAAACGAGCAGAGAAAATTTAAAACAATATTTTGCAAATTTGAAGGAAAAGAATTTGTTTAACATATGATATTTGGACATCTTTAATGCATAGAGGCTTTTTTATGTATTGCTGGCTGCATTATATAGATAGTGAATGGATGTTAAATAAAAGAATAATTTCATTTAAGCGATAAATACTCCATATAATGGTACAAATATATCAACTTTAATAAATGATGAAATTATAGATTTAGGTATTCATGATAAAATATTTACAATAACATTAGATAATGCTTCAAATAATGTAGCAATACAAAGATTAAAAGATTTTGTGAATAACTGATGATCATGTATTTCGCGTCGTTGTTGTGCGCATATTTTTAAATTTGATTGTAAAGATGGATTAAAACAAGTTGATAGCACATTAGAAAAAATTAGAGACATTGCATATAATATTAATTGTTCCCAAGCAAAACATGAATCATTTTTTTATTGTTGCAAAATTTCAAATATGAAAAGGAAAAATATAAGTTTAGACATACCAACTAGATGGAATTCTACTTATAAGCTTTTACAAAATATAAAAAAGTAGTACAATTATACGAAATGCAATTATCTAAGAATAATAATAATGATGTAGATGTTGATGTATTAAATGATTATGATTGGCACATTGCGGACCTTCTACGAGATCTTTTTGAAATTTTTGATGCTTCAACAAATATTTTTTATAGTGTGTATTATCCAACTTCACATCGGGTCATTATATAAGAAATAACTAAAACTATTTATATAGGTACTTCAAAATTATTTAAGTTATGAAATTTTTAATGATACAATTTTGCAATGATAGAAAAAATTAAAAATATTGGGGGAGAAATACCTTTAATTTATTATATTGGTTTAATTGTGGACCCTAGATTAAATTTGATTCTTTAGATGAATAGATTGTAGATTATTACAGTAGAAGTGAATAAAGTGAAGAAATTAAAATGAGAAATAGAAATTCGTTTATTATATATTTTATATAATATTTATAAAGAAAAATATGGTAATAATATTAGTTTGATAAAATCGTAAATCGCGTGAACCGCCATCTTTCAAAATACTTTAAATGTTGAAAGTAGAAAAAATGCAACAACTAGTTACTCCAAATAATACAACGGATATAGATAGATATCTGATGTGAAACAATTCCATTTGAAGATAATGAAGATTTTGATATTTTAGAATGGTGGAAAAAAAACAACAAATTAAATGCCGGTGTTATCATTGTGCGTGATGTAATTCTTAGTACTGTGTGCAGTCACATCGAAGTTGCATTAGTCACGAGGTGGAAGAGTGGTTAGCAAAAAGAGATGTAATTTGTCACCTCAAACAATCGAAGCAGTAGTATGTTTAAAAGATTGGAGTTTAGCGGACAAGAGATTGCATGATCATGTTCGAGAAGCTGAACTAGTGGCTGATACAGAGAACTTAAAAATATCAAGACATGAATGGATTAAAGATAGTTCCCCGTCACCAGAAAATAATGATTAAAATATTTTATTGGAAATGTATATTGTATTTTTATTTTCTTATGGTTGAAAAGTACAAATGATTGACAAATAAGTAGGTGTCAACCTAGTTGGGATGTACTTATTTTGTAGTGATGTAAACTTTTCATACATTTCTAAATGTAATTATATTTGATTAATAAAATTTTAAATGATGTATTTTTTATTTTTGAATTGTTTTAAGCCTACTTTTTATTTAACTTTTGAATATAATTTAAATGAAACATGTGGAGGGTTGGAGGGCTTTTGAAGGCGAGGCTTTAAGTGGGCTTTTAAGACGGGCTCACAGGCGGAGCTATAAAGCGGGCTTTTAGGCGGGCTTCACGAGGCTTTGGGTGGGCCTGCAGGTGGGCTTACGGACGGGCCTGGGCGGGCTTTTGGCGAGGCCTAGAGCACATGATTCGAGCCGGCCACGGGCCGTAGGGGCTGAATGGGCCGCATTTCGGCCCGCTGAGACTTGGGCTAGGGCTTGAGCTTCGGCAGGGCTAAAGCCCGTAGAGTGCCAGAGACCCCGAGAAGTGGGCCTCAGGCCCCGGGCCTTTTGGAGATCACTAAATATATCACATAAATAAAAGACATCAACATAACTTTTTACAATATTATCTATGACATGAAAAGTAGCCTGACTTTTCTGATAACCTAACCAACAAACATGAAAAAGAGTGGCTGAGGGCCTTACTGAGGGGATGAGATAGGCGTTAACGAGAATATCAAACTTCAGTACTATAATATAATATACAATAGAGATTATAAAAAAACATGAAAAAGTATGTATACGATTATAATGAGTGTCTCCACCAACATCGTAATAATACTTACCATTTTCCAACAACCTAGTGTTGCTCATTCCTTGCTTCTCAGTGGTATTGTTTGTTAATTCAGGGTTAAATCGGCGAAGAGTTCGTTGACTCGGCAAGTTATGCGCCCTCAGTCTGCTTAGAAGTGATAATCTTGGAAATAATTTGTATGCATTGAATCTGTGCAACTCGGTATAAATCGGCTAAAATCGGTCAACTCTGCCAAGTTCCCGAGATGACTCGGTAGACTCGGCAGAAGAAAAAAAAAATGAATCCTGATTTGTCTTGGGCAGAAAAATCATAATCTTCACCTTTAGAGAGATTCTCTTAAAAGCAAAAAGCTTGAAGTGAACCAAAAACCTGACCAAACGACAATACAAATTCTGCGAAAGCGAAGAAGAAGCGAAGCGAAGAACATCCCGAACAAAGAAGGTCTACAGATGCGAGACGCCGAAATCTGACTTCTCCGGCGAAGAAGCGGAAGAAGAGAGCTTACCTCGATCATTCGCGAGTCGATCCGACTGTCGTTGATCAATAAGGATTTTCTCTTGGTTGAATGGTACGGACCTCGATCGGCAGATCAAGTCGTCCCGAGCAACCTTGTCGTCGTCACCTCCGAAAGCTTAGTCTCAGGCCGCGGAGTCGCCGTCCTTGGTCGCTGCTCGCCCGATTACCGGGTGAGATCGACCCCACGCCCTCCCCTCCCTCTAATCCCGCTCCCGGCCCGGTGCAGTTGCGGTAGATTGAAATTAGATTTTGGAAATGAGGAACAAATTCCTCACGATTAAGCATTTGAGGAGTATTGAAAACGACGTCGTTTAGTCTGCCGAGACAAAACGACGTCGTTTCATTATTTATTATTTTTTTTAAAAATGCAAAATCAAAACGACGTCGTTTGATATGCAGAATTTAAAAAAAAAAATTGCAGCCATAAAACGACGTCGTTTTGGCCTCAAAAATGTCAAAACGACGTCGTTTTATCACCAGAAACCAATTTTTGTCCTATCTCCAACCAAAAAAATATATTTACCATAAATATAAATAAAATAAAATATATTTACCATAAATATAAATAAAATAAGAATACTAAATTAACAAAACCATAACTCGTATTTTTGTGAACAATATAAATTACAAATAAAAATATTATTTTATTTATTTTACCAAACACAAATAAGATTAATTTAAAATTAATAATTTATGAAAAACAAGCAAGAATTATTCTAATTGTATTAATATTAAATTAGTATGGTAATATATTATAAATAAAATAAAAATAAATGAACAAATCCATAATCATATTTTGTGAACAATATAAAATTTAAATATTGTTTATTATTTTATTTTATTTTATCAAACATAAAATAAGATTAATTCAAAAATAATAATTTATGAAAAACAAGAATAAATAAGAATAATTAATCTAATTGTATTAATAAATTAGTAGTAATATATTATAAATAAAATAAAAATAATAAATGAACAAATCCATAAATCATATTTTTTTTGAACAGAAAATATAAAATTTAAATTTTGTTTATTATTTTATTTATTTTACCAAATAAGGATTAATTCAAAATTAATAATTTATGAAAAAAAAGCATAAATAAGAATAATTAATCTAATTGTATTAATATTAAATTAGTATGGTAATATATTATAAATAAAATAAAAATAATAAATGAACAAATCCATAAATCATATTTTTTTTTGAACAATATAAAAATTTAGAATTTTGTTTATTATTTTGTTATTTTACCAAACATAAATAAGATTAATTCAAATTAAAAATTTATGAAAAACAAACATAAATAAAGAATAATTAATCTAATTGCATTAATATTAAATTAGTATGGTAATATATTATAAATAAAATAAGAATAATAAATTAACAAACCATAAATCATATTTTGTGAACAATATAAAATACAATTATTTTTATTATTTTATTTATTTTACCAAACATAAATAAGATTAATTCAAAATTAATAATTTATGAAAAACAAGCATAAATAAGAATAATTAATCTAGTGCATAAATAATAATTTAATTGTTTGATATTTTGTTTTTACTTTTATACATGGTTAAGGTGAACATTTTGAATGGCTTCAAAACATGATATTGGTTGGGAGCATCTTGACCGTTAGATGGTAATAGAAGAACCCCGAATGTGAAATCTTGTGGAAAGGTTATTCGTGGAGCGTATGAATTAAAGCAACACATTGCACATATCTCGGGGTGAGTAGAAGGAAGTCGAAGTGTACCTGGAAGTGTCACAAAGCATTAGATTGTATATGTCCTGTGCTTGAGCAGAAAAAAATTCGAATGAAAAAGAAGGAGCGACTTATAAGTTCTTTAAATGAAAGAACATTTTCATGAAGTGATGAGGCGATTCTGATGAAGTTGAGGAGTCGAGATGGCCGATTTCGAAAGAAGACAAATGAGGCATCGATGAGAGAAAGTCGTCGTGTTTTTTGAAGAAGGTAGACAGGGCATGAGAGGGTGGTGCTTCCTCTGACATACGGTGTCGGTATCAAGCGATGACACCGTCACGAGTTTCGACATAAGAGAAGGAGGCGCTTTATACCCGAAGGATTGACTCCTATGTTTCCTTAAAACAAAAATCAATAAAAAATATGTTTTTAATTTGAAGGTGCAAAGAAAGTGGGTAAAGTCATCTGCAAATTTGCCTGTGATGGAATACCTTTCAATGCAGCTAATAGTGGGCCTTCTTTATCAGTCATGATTGATACCATAGCAGAAGCGGTCAGGAGTATCAAGGTCAGCGGGATGCAAATTGGCAATAAGTATACGGAAGAGGAGGTCGCAAGGGGACTTGAGGTATATATGAAATGAACACGTGAAGCGGAAATAAGCCTGTATATGGATGCACACCGTCATGTGTGATGGTTGGAGTTCCTAGAACTAGAAAGCCTATCATCAATTTCATGGTTTATTGTGATAGAAGCATGATATACCTTCTTCGATTGTAGCTATAAACATATAAGGCGGTAGATTACATCTTTCACATATGGATAAGATTGTTGAGGAGGTTGGGAGGAAAAGCGTTGTACAAGTAGTCAGCGATAATGGAAGCGAGTTTAAAAGCGGTAGTATGTTGTTGATGGAGAAAGCGCTGACATTTGTTATGGTCTCCTTGTGCAGCGCATTGTATTGATTTAATGCTTGAAGATATTGGAAACATGAAGCATATTAAGGAGACTTTAGATAAAGCAAAGATGATCACAAGCTTTATTTATAATAGCTCGAAAGTAGTTAATTTGATGAAAGTTTTCACCAAGGATAGAGATCTCTTGCGCCAGGAATAACCCAGGTTCCATTGAATTTATTTCATGAGTCTTATACGTTATGAGGCGATTTAAAGATGATGTGCGCAACAAATGAGTGGCGTGGTCGACAAAGATCGGGAGACGAGAAAGAGTTTAAAGAGATAAGGTATTCAACCCATATCTTAAGCGTCGGTTTTGGAAGAGGCAAGGGAAGTCAGTCATCATGGAACCTACAGTCAAAGTTTTGAAATTGGTTGATCGAGATAAGCCCACCTTGTCAATCATTTGTAAACGATGGATGAAACTAAAAACGTATAAAGGCATCGATGAAACATTGGGAAAGGTATTGGGAAGTCATTGACATAAGGTCGACAAATCAATTGCATAGACATTTGCACGCTACAGGTAATACAAAAAATTCCTTATACAGTTATTATTATCTTATTTAAAGGCAAAGTATTATAAACTAATAATTTTTACTTACATTAGCTTATTTTTTTAAATCCAGTAACTTCAATATTCAAAGCAATTCTCCCCACCATCCCAGGAAGTTAAACTTGGACTAAAGGAGGTTATCGAGAGATTGGAGCAGTTTGGCTAGACAAGGTAAAAAGCTATGAACAAGGTATAACAATAACTTGTGTTATTTTTATAATATATTTTGTATTTATAATGTGCATTAATAAAGTAAAGAACATTACAATGTAGGTGAAATTATTTGTTGAAGACAATGAGAATTTGGAAGTGCACTAACCAAAAAGTAATAAATCACTCTCTTCCAGGTACTCACTATATTTATTTATTTATTTTTAAATACAAATTGTCATCATTTTCTATTAAATATATATTTGTGCCTAATATGTTTTTAATAATAGTGAATGGTGGAACAATTATGGTGATGAGTCCACATCTTCAAAAGATGTATCAAAGTTCTAAGTCAAACATGTTCTTCATCTGGTTGTGAAAGAAATTGGAGCACATGATCATTGATTCACACAAAGTTGCGTAATCGTTTGGCAATGAAAAAGTTGCATAAGTTAGTTTATGTCCATTACAATGTGCGACTTCGAGTTAAGAATTTGATGCATGAGCAGACGATGAAGATTTGTACAATCAATTGACTGAATCATATTTTTAATGTGATGATATATTAGATGAGTGGATACGAGAAGGAGAAGAACTGTACATCATCGATAATTTGGATTGAGTTGGATCAAGACCTTCCCTTTAGAGAAGGTAGGGAAGCAGCTCGTGCTGATGATGGTGGCACAAGTAACAGGGTAAGTAGGCGTGGAAACCTTGATATTACTTATGAGGAAGAGAATTAGTTAACTTCTCATGAGGTAAGGCTCATCAAATAATTGTTTGAATACTAGTAGTGATGAAGGTGGCGATAGAGCTTGATAGAGGGGTAGCAACATTGTTGGTAGCCCGGTGAAGATAGTGAAGGCGCGGTGGGAATGATGGAAGCGGTGGTGGCATTAGACAAGCGGTCTTGGTGATGAGTGGTATGTCGATCAAGTTGATCATGGTATGTCGTGGGCGCAGGGAAATGAAAATTATTATGCCCACGCAAGATCACGATCGTGGATATCGTGGGGCAATATCGGAACAACGAAAGCACTTGGAAGGGTGTACATTTCCTAGTGATGATGACTATTCAGTGGGCATGATTATAGGTCGGTGGCAGGATTGATAGCGGCCACGTCGGCGGTACCAGGAGCGATCACGCCGTTCGGGGAGGGAGATAGATCTATCGTAACTTTGGAAGTAGTGATAATTCTTCAGTGCTTTTAGTGGGTATGATTTTGATCGGTGTTCAGCTGACGAGCTAGTGGTTTCTATGGATATGACCAATCTTCGATGCGAGTAAGCGTTGCTTGTGGGGATTTTAACGGATACTAATAAGCATGGTGGTGAGCGATGCGGCCTCGAGGCCATATTTTCCTAAGTATGGATCATCAAGTCGATCATCTCAGCCAACACATTCAAGTGATGAACAATTCTTTCAACCACATTCTGTTCTTCTGCAAATTATCGTCACTGGTGTACATGCTCGTCGTAGGCTTTAATGATGATGATAATGATTTTGGGCCCTCGGCATTCAACATGAGTGATTGATGTATTTGGTGACACTTTGTTATATTTGAAATAATATAATTTCTTTTTGTTAACATTAGCATATATCTTTCACTTGAATGCTTCATTAACTATTTAAAATAATTTTAAATATAAAAAAAATTGTTTTATTAAAATTTTAGCTTCACTTAATTATATATATTTCTAATAATTTATATAATATTTTAATAATTTTTTAAATATTTTAATTATTTTATTTTGCGTATCGGCCGATGCGAGCAAATACCACGGTAGATTACGTCTGGGCTAGTCGGAAGTGCTGCGGCAGATCTGCGACTTTGAACCATGGTTGTTATAGTATTTGGAGTCTCCAATGTTTTTGTTGTTGTTGTTGGAGTAGCTAGTCTCCGCTAGCTCGCGGTGGCTCTCACCGGTCAGCTCCTCCAGTACAACTTCATTCTCACCAACATCGAAGGTGGTAATGGGGGAGGAGAGTTCATTTGACTCTTGGCCGTAAAGGCCGTACCCATCTCGGGTATCCGGGTACTTGGAACTAGGCTCTTTAGCAGCTCCGATTGGGCTGTTGTAATGTGTGACCTTGCTCTCTCTAGCTTCAATCTGGGGAGATGAGAAGATGACCAGAATGAAGAGAAAAGAGAGAAGTACTTTCAGAGAGGGAGCCATTGAAGGGGAGCAAGAAAATCCTAGCTATGGTTGAATTGTTTGGAGAGGGGAAAGTGAGATTATATAGAGACCCTTTTTCCTTTTTCTGACAATTAGCGGGTAAATCATATCCTGGATTGAGGAGATGGGGGAGGGTGCATGTGGGGTATGGAAAATAATGAGCTGTGTGACGCCCGAATCAGGGGTTCTTGGCATTTCGTCATTCCTTGAATACGTGGCCGTCGAGGTAATACCGATACATGAAGTAGTGTTTCTCTGAGACTGGCTTGTGAGTAAAAATGTGCGTCGGACCATACATCCATCTTTACCAAAATATAGTAGCATATTCTGATAGTTTGAGGGTTAATTACACCCTTGTGCAAACATGTAGCCAATCGTAATGTTTCATGCATGTTTCTGGCCTCTAATGTGCATGTCGACACCTTGCTAAAAGTGGCTCTTCAGTGAGAGCGTTGTCTTCATGAATACTCCTTTGTACTGAAGAGGGATCTCGCGATGGGGTGACGTCTTGCGTGGTTGAATTTTCGCATTGAGTTACTGTAGCGCTAAATCATCATGTAATGGTAAGCGCGTATTAAGTGAATTCATGATTAAATGCTCGAATGTCTACGTGTTATGGATGAGTGTGACTTCTGAATTCACGAAACTACCGGCCTTGCAGATTATAGCGTGCCATTGCGATCAACGAAAACCAAACTGTTTAACAAAGGTTTTGTTAAAGCATATCTATTGTAAATTCTATTGGACGACCCTCAGAGTGAATTGTTGGATAAGCTGCCGAAAGCAGTCGTGGGTCATTCTCAGATATAGTATTGAGACCACTCTTGGCAGTCTTGGGAAAATACCATGAAATTTCATTGCAATGCATGTTTTTCATGTTATCTTGTTTCATGCTCTTGTTCTGATTGCAGTCACTAACAAATGTAATCATCGCGAATTTCGCGATAGTCGTATTGGCATATGGCGTGCGTATATTAATGAAGTGTATGGCAATGTTATTCGCCATGATAACACCGTGGGTAAGCCCCATGGAGGTTGTAACATAGATGGTCGATCTTGGGCTAGCGGCGTCAGCATGAGAAACAATAGCAGTCGTGAGCGGTCAGGCCTTAGTGTTAAAAGCGTACAATAGCGAGGCTCTTATGGATTTCATCAAGCTCCGGTCCCAATCTTTGGGCGAAACTCTTGCTATACAGGCGCAGGAATGTAAATCAAGTGATGACTCTTGTGAAAGAATAAATCAGTAGGAGAAAGCACATTATCTCAGGGAGTTTGTCAAAAATCCTTAATCCAAATCTGCGGCGTAGCTCTTGGTGGGGATCGACACCTATGCATATGTGAGTCGATTATTGGGTGTCGAATCTGGAAGGAACGGACTCATCTGCAAAAATCCATATTTAACATACTCTCTTTTATAACTAAGCCATAAGCCGTCGGTTGGTGAGAAGATGGAGGTCGAGTGTGCTCTCGCTTCTTTGTGTCGGCCAGCTCTTGGGATTTGTATCATAGTATCATCTGCGTTTAAAGTCGCCGATGGCGTATATGTGCATGGCCAGCGGCGAGGCCGTTTGTTTGGCTTCTTCCCGAGCGTGCGTGGCGGCTGTGAAGCGCTCGACATTAAGCCTTGGCTGTGGCTTGGCTCAGCGCTAAATGTCATCGCGTCAGCTCTTAGTCTTAAAGCGTGAATTCGATTAATGCCGGGTGACGAAATTAGTGATATTGGGTTCGTGGGCGATTGGCGATGGTCAGTTTAGGTCGTGTTCAGAGATAAGAGAAATTGGATTTTAATGGCAGAAATTAAGATTTCTTATTTTTCGAGGAAATTAAAATTTTCTGATGTTTACGCCTTGCACGCTCCATGTGCAGTCTTTGAGAATGTCGACTCACCCAATTTTAACCCTAATCTTTAACTAGAAAGCACATTGGTGTAAATCAAAAAGATTGTTCTTTGTTCCATGACTGGCACTGACATTGCTGTTAAAGCTCTTTATCTACACTTTCTATCTGGGAGGTGGAAAAAAATTAAGGAGCAGGTCACACTTAAAAGATATTGGCATATTGCAGTTACTGTCAGTTGTAATCCCTATCCATTTCCTCTACTTTTTCTAACTATTTCTGCCAAACAAACATAAGATTGGTAATTCGAAAAATGAATAGTTCCAAGTAGCCAAGTTAGTGCCATAAGTATGACATTTGGAACAATCTACCTAGAGACTCCATGCTGCCGTAGTGGGTTGGGGCCACAACAGTAGTGAAAGTCATGGTTATGTTGACTGGAGGAATTTATTGTTTCAACCCATTAATTTTGGAATAATTAATTGCAAAGAAACTAATTTTGTCATATCATTGTTCCAATTGTAACTTCTTGATCTAAATATTTGAAGTATTTAATAACAATTCAAAATTCTTTTTAATTTTTTATATATCTTGATTTTTTTTATTAACCCATTTCAATATCAAAAGAGAGAATAATCAATAAATCAGAAACATAGCAAATGTGCAAAAGACCCATGGGATTTTAGCGAAAATCCAACTAACACCCCATACTTTTTTTGTGCCAAATACCTCATACTTCTTTTTGAGCCAAATACCCTTAATGTTAACGTCCGTAGCTCAACGAAACCACTTCTATAACCAAGTTGCCCAGACAGCTAACGATTACCGTTATTTACTTACATGGCACCCATGTGACTGACCACTCTCCTCTCTCCTCTTTAGCCCTCATCGAATCCCCCTATGCTCCTTAATTTCTCTTCGGCCCCTCCATATTGTAAAGGGAGGTTAGGAAGGCATCTGTCATGGAAGGCCAAGAGGGGGAAAATGGTGTGAACCCACAAGGAAATAGATCATATGAACTCACATTCAAAGCTATAAACAACCCTGGAAAGCAAAAATTAGGCCAGAACGTCGCGTGACGCGAATATAAAGAAAGCGAGTACTGGAGTGTTGAGACTCCTGAGGGTGATCAATCTTGACTCAGTTTACAAAAAGTTGATGAAGATCGAGAAGAAGATCAACATATCGGTGATTTTTTCATTCGCAAAATAAAGCGATACAAAGGTTTATATAAGTTGATTTAATAGCGCAAGCAATCATGAAACAATAGCCCAATGACTTACGAAAAATATAAGACTAAACTTGAAACAAGCTAAAATTCGTTTAGCCAATTTGAAGATATCGAGAGCGTAGCATCTGGCTGAAAGCAAGCAGTTTAAGCGAATAAGCATACCCGATATGGACGTAAGCTGGAAATTTAGTTAATGTGCATTGTTTCGGTAAAAACGCGAAGCGAGCACAGTGCTTTGGCGTTAATGGTTCTGGCAGTGTTCGTGGCCCAGGCTCTTCTTGGCGGTTGTGAATTCTTGGCTGAGTAGTTTAGGCTCATGTCTTTGGATAAACCGAATTCGAAGTTTAACTGTATTTTGAACGTACTTGTAATTGGCCAGCTTGGAATCTGCAATGGATCGCTTTGAGCAACTTGAAGCAAACACAATACCAGTGTGATGAGTCGCATTAAAAAAGGAAAAGTCATTCTTACAGTTATTACTAGTTGTAATCCTTATCCATTTCCCTCTCTCTTTTAGACTATTTCTCATCAAACAAATCGAAGATTGGTAATTTGAAAGAAATGAATGGTTCCAAGTTGGTGCCATCATTCATTTATGGAATTTGGAACAATCTACGTAGAGACTTCAAGCTACCATAGTGGGTTGGGGACACAACAGTAGTAGTGAAAAGTCATGGTTTTTGTTTTTATTTTTTTTTGGAAAATTTGTGTTTCAACCCATTAATTTGAGAATAATTACAAAGAAACTAATTTTTAATATCATTTTTTCAATTGTAACTTCTTTATCTCAAATTTTGAAGTATTTGATAACAATTCAAAATTATTAGAAAATTCTATTTATTGTATATCTTGATTTTTTTTTTATTGACTCATTTCAATCTCAAAAGAGAGAATAACCGGTTAATCGAAAACAGGACAAAGGTACAAAAAGACCCTTGTGATTTTAGTGAGAATCGAACAAACACCCCATACTTCTTTTTGAGCAAAATACCCCCTTAATGTTAACGACCATAGCTCAACTAAACCTCTCCCGTAATCAAGTTACTAGGTCAGCTAAACCAACAATTGTCGTTATTTTCTTACGTGACACCCGTGGGACCCACTCTCAACTCTCTTCTATCTTCGCTCCTCTCTCCTATTTCCTCTCTAACCCTCAAACCCCCTTTCGTTCTTAATTTCTCTTCGACCCCTCCATATGGAAAAGGGAGGCAAAAAGGCGTTTGTCATGAAAGTCCAAGAGGGGAAAAAGGAAAAGGCCAATCTTGCAATTACTATCAATTGTAAACCCTATCCATTTCCTCTCTCTTTCGGACTATTTCCGTCAAATGAATTGAAAGTGGTAATCCCTATCATTTCCATCTATCTTTTTCATACTATTTCTTGTTAAATAAACAGAAGATTGGTAATTCGAAAAGAAAGGAGTGGTTCCAAGTTAATTGCCATCATTCATTTATGGAATTTCAGAACAATCTACCTAGGAACTCAAGCAACCATAGTGGGTTGGGGCTCAGAACAGTAATTAAAAAAGTCATGGTTTTATTTTTTAGGAAATTTGTGTTTCGATCCATTAATTTGGTAATAATTGCAAAGAAACTAATTTTATCATATAATTTTTCCCAATTGTAACTTCTTGATATGAAAATTTCAAGTAATATTTGATAACTATTCAAAATTATTAGAAAATTCTATTGAAGTTCTTGTATATTTTGATTTTTTTTTTATTGACTCCTTTCAATCTCGAAAGAGAGAATAACCAGTGAATCAAAAACATGACAAAGGTACAAAAAGACCCATGAGATTTTAGCGAAATTGACTAACACCACACTTATTTTAAGCAAAAATACCCCATATTACTTCTTTTTAAGCCAAATACCCCCTAATGTTAAAGACCGTACCTCAACTAAACCTCTCTGGTAACCAAGTTGCCAGGCCAGCTAATGATCTCTATTATTTACTTACGTGGCACCCATGAGACCCCCTCTCATTTCTCTTTTCTCTTCTCTCCTCTCTCTTCTCCCCTGTTTGACCCTCATCAAACACCCCTACTATGTTCTTAATTTCTCTTCAGCCTCTCCATATGGAAAAGGGAGGCAAGGAAAATGTCTATCATGGAAGGCCAAGAGGAGAAAAAGGAAAAGGCCAATCTTGCAGTTACTGTCAATTGTAATCCCTATCCATTTCCCTCTATCTTTCGGACTATTGTTCGTCAAACAAACAAACAAAAGATTGGTAATTCGAAAGAGAGGAATGGTTCCAAGTTGGTGCCATCATTCATTTATGGCATTTGGAACAATCTACTCAGAGACTCCTAGCTGCCAATAGTGGGTTAGGCCACAACAATAGTGAAAAGTCATGATTTTTGCTTTTATTTTTTAAAAAAAATTTATGTGTCAACCCATTAATTTAGAAATAATTGCAAAGAAACTAATTTTGTCATATAATTTTTCCAATTGATCGGAATATTTGAAGTATTTAAGAATAATTCAAAATTATTAGAAAATTCTATTCAAGTTATTATGTATATTGAATTTTTTTTTTTGACTCATTTCAATTTAAAAAGAGAATAAATGGTGAATTAGAAACAAGGCAAAGGTACAAAAAGACCGTTGAGAATTTAGCAAAAGTTCAACTAACACCTTATACTTCTTTTTGAGCCAAATACCCCCTAACATTAACGTCCGCAGCTCAACTAAACCCTTTCTATAACCAAGTTTCCAGGTTAGCTATCGTCATTATTTGCTTATGTGGCACCTATGGGACCTCATCTCTCTTCTCTCATCTCTACACTCTCCTCTCTACTCTCTAACCCTCACTGAAACCCATCCACGCTCCTTTATTTTTCCTTGGCCCCTCCATATGAAAAAGGGAGGTAAGGAAGGCATCTGTCATGGAAAGCCAAAAGAGGAGAAAGGAAAAAGCCAACCTTGCAGTTACTATCAGTTGTAATCCCTATCCATTTCCCTCTTTTTTTTTCGGACTATTTCTCATCAAACAAACAGAAGATTGGTAATTCAAAAGAAATGAATGATTCCAAGTTGGTGCCATCATGCATTTATGTTGTTTGAAATAATCTACCTAGGGACTCTAAGCTACCATAGTGGGGGCCACAACAGTAGTGAAAAGTCATGGTTTTTGTATTTTTTGGGAAATTTGTGTTTCAATCTATTAATTTGAGAATAATTGTAAAGAAACTAATTTTGTCATATCATTTTTTCAATTGTAACTTCATGATCCGAATATTTGAAGTATTTGATAACAATTCAAAATTATTAGAAAATTCTATTTAAATTCTTGTATATCTTGATTTTTTTATTGACTATTTTCATCTCAAAAGACTAGGTAAACCAAAAAATCAAACTAACACTCCATTCTTTAGCCAAATACTCCCCCTACAACATTAACGTCTGAGCTCCCAACCCAAACCCTCTCAGAACTGCTGCTGTGTTACGAATCCATCGTCTTATTGCTTATGTGATACTTGTATTACCCACTCTCATTTCTCCTCTCTAACTCTCATTATACCCTAACACCCCCTAGTTGGTGTCATTTTATTTTTAACTCTTAATTTTTTATTAAAAATTTAAGATCTACTAAATAAAAATTCAAAATTTATTTTTGAAATATAAATAAACTGTTTATTATTTTAATTTTAAAATTTTGATTTGACTTATATATAGTTATTTCATTAAAAGATATTATATTTTTAATAAATATTTATAGATTTATTAGAAGATTTTTACATTATAATAATATAATAAATAATAATATTATTATTTTAGTTATATTTTAAATAAATTTGATTTTTATGATCATCTATTGATTTATTCAAAATTGTATTAATCTTTATTACATTAAATGGTATTAAGTTTCATTGTATATTTAAATATTAAAACTCTTCCATTTGAAATAACATTTAATATTAACATATTATTTAAATAAAAATATATATTTTCTTGAAACAAAAAATATTAAATATTATAACTCATTCATTTTAAATAATATTTAATATTTATATTTAAAATTAATCTATTTTGATGTATTAAGTTAATACAAGTTCTGATGAAAATCAATGGATGAGATATTAGAGTATATTTAGGATTCCTTTTATTGTCTCTATGTGTTTACCCTTTTGCCCTTGTATTGGTATATTTACATACCTCAACTTTCTCAATAATAATTAAGTCTATTTCATAATATGGTATTAGAGTCATAAGCTTAACAAAGCAAAAACCCTAGCCCCTGCAGCCGTCGCCGCTAATGATTTGACTTCTTTATTAGTCCTTATCCTTCTCAATGGCCAACGAATCTTCTTCTACCACTGTCGTCGTGTCTCCTCGTCGTCCGACAGTCTTGAACAAGACTGATCCGCCTCAGAACTTAATAGTTCTCAATGTTAGTGCTTAGGCAGCGCTAAAACTCACAGTCACGAATTATCATGGGCTGATGTCGCCGAATCCACGGGTGAAATTGCCGTTGTTGAAACTTATCCCAAAGGCGCCCTTGCCTTACCTTGTTCTCGTGACAACCCTAAGTACACTTATCTTTTGTGACACCTCTATCTCGGGTCCCGCTGACAACCCGTCAAACTATTTAAAACCTATGGATATCGGTGTCCCGATATCACACTCACTGTCTCATATATTGGAGACCCATTCTCGCATATTTAATCTGGCAAACATACAAAAATATGTGGATAGACTATTAATCAACATTCCATTTAATGCCCTTATACAACAAAGGTATACATGTTCCGCTTCGAATATAATACATGACAAAAACAAACAACAGCTTCATCCGCTCACATCCCGTGTCGTCCCATAAGGAGGCCGATGCCAAGACCGGACCCGTAATCTGCAGGCCCCACACAAAGTGGCTGAAAGAAAGCCTCAAAGAGGTAATGACTCCTACAAGGGCTGCTCCTACTGGCACACGCAATGGTTGCATCAAATCACACATCAGTAAATTGCCTTACATGAATGTCATAGGTCATGCATGAAATGTCTTCATGCCCATATCCCCGAGTCACTAATTCGACTCCTCACACATGCATATTAAGTGTGAAAACCTCGCTACCGGGTATTACCAATGACCTATGTATCGAGCCCTCACCGACTCTAATACCCAATGCAAGTGCCAATGGGCAACCAATCCCGAGTCAATCCCGACTCCTATCACACAACCCGTCTAATACGGATAAACATGACCATGTGTCTTCTTCGCAAATGTAACTTTCATCACACTCATGGGTCTTTACACCCACATGTTCCAAGCTTTTCACCTGAGAGGGTTAATGGTCCCCTTCTTGCTCCGCCCAACACCACCTTTATTTTTATATTCTTTTATGGGCCAAACCGCGACATGACGAATGTCATTCAAAGTACGAGCCCACTACCCATTCATCAACAATGATGATGGGTGGGATCAACACCCATACACACACCAACAATAACGCGACGCCCTCGCGTGACATGCAATGCTAATGCCACTGACATTGTCTTTATGGCGCCACATGGGGATGGATGCACACCTACATGGAACATTCTACCCAACGCATTTTATGCCAAGTACCATGTAAACATATATAATTCACATCCATTATGTTAATTCATTTAAATACACATATATTAACATATCTTACACATATTCAGCATGTTATTAAATTGATAGCAATAACACACAAAAACACTTCACATAAAATAGCCATTCCCGGCCATAATTCCGGCCATATTTGGCCTTAAAAAAAGTCTAGACTTAGTCCAGAAATTTTAGTCTCTATTTTAAGGGCTAAAAATTTAGCCACAACTTCTACTCAAAAACTGCCATGAAAAACAACCACTATAAATCCATACCGCCCGGCCGTCCCGATCTGACACCCATGTCTACGAGCAACCCCCAACACCGGAATATATATATAGTAGTATATATATATATATATATATATATATATATATATATATATATATATATATATATATATATATATATATATATATATATATTACCAATTTTATCAATTTTACTAATTCCGAACAAGAGTTCTAGAATAAAACTAATCTCAAACCCGTCATGCACGGTTCGAAAATCGGCCACAACAAAGTCCAACATGCATTTTCCAGCAGTCCCGAACCAAGACTGGCCAGGATACCGACCTTCAAAACCCGGTCCCGGACTGTCTAAAAACAGTCTCATGGCCGAAAACTCAATCCTGTGGTCGGATCTGACCCACACGGCCATTTACGACCCTTAAATGAAAAGGAACCCGAGTAGGAGAAACTCTACCTCTTGGAGCGTGAAGCACCGAATCCTTCCGTTTGGCCTACCGCAGCTCTCGCCGAGCACCAACCCCAATTCCTCGTGCCACACGGGCCATCGGAACACCGTGAAACAAATTCCGACAACTTTTGTTTTTCCTTTTCTTCTTCTTTCTCCACACCCCTTGTTCCTCATTTATTTTCCTTTATAATGTTTTTTCGCTTCTCCCAACCGACCAGGTTTCCCTAAGATATTTTCTTTCAAATATATAGCTTGTGACACTTGTCGGGCCAATGGTATTGCCATACATGCACAGTGACAAGTGTCACATGCTCGTGACCCTTGGGTGGCTTCTCCCACACCATCCATGTGGTGATCCTCCATGGTGCCATGTGGCACCAGCTCATGGTGCCATGTGGCATCATGCCAAGTGTCACCCGACACCTCGTGCCTCGAAAAACATGAAATTCCAATTGTCTCGGAATTCGACAAGGTAGCTAGATTTCACTAGACGATTCCAACAGTAAAGTCCGTTTCGTCATTCGAGATCTAGAAAATTTCTTGGTTTTAGCTCAGACTATTTCTAAAATTACTGTTTTGCCATTTTTCAGAAAAAATGAAATTTTCTTGGGTTTTACATATCTCTTCGCTAATCATGTCTTTCACTCTCGCATGAAACACCTTATGATTAATTATCATTTTATTTCTTGACTTGGTTTTGTCGCTTGAGTTGCATGTTGTCTATGTTTCCACAGACCAAATATTAATGTTCTTATCAAATTCTATCCCAATTTACTTTTTTCCCTATGTAACAAGATCAGTGTTATTTCCGGCACACCATCTTGAGGGGGCGTATTAGAGTATATTTAGGATTCATTTTATTGTCTTTATGCTTTTACCTTTTTCCCTTGTATTGGTATATTTATATATTTCAACTCTCTTTCAAATGTTAATATTTTGTATATTAAATATATTAAATATTTTAATTAAAATCTTATTTATTTTAATCAAATAACTATACATAAAATTAAATTTTTTTTTATAAAAAAGTTAGAATTGTTGTAAAAATATTATAAATGAAAACTAAGATGATTATGTTTCGCTTGCATATGAGGGAGAACTAGTGGAGGGTAGAATTTAAAATGAGAGAGACAGAAGGAGAGAGAGAGAGAATGAGATCTTGGGATGCTTTTTACAAAGGATGGTGAAGGCCTTATATAGGCTTACAAACATAGGTTCCATTTACTCATCATAAATATGAGTAATGGAATGAAGTGAATGTAGGTTCATTCACTACCTAATATACACATGAATGTGGTCATTCACCACTCATGTTAATGCTCCAATTTATAACAATCCCCCTTGAATGACTACCATAAAGAATATGTCTCATTAAAACCTTGCTAGTAAAACCCAGTGGGACAAAACTTAGCGAAGGAAGAAGAGTACAATATTCTTATGATGTATAGATTGTTCTTAGTTTGTTAGGACTGCCTTGTTAAAAACCTTGCCAGTAAAACCCAATGGGACAAAACCCAGACGAAGGGAAAAAGAGTGTAGTACACTAACATCTTGTCATAAGCATGCTTCCCCTTATGTCGATATCTTTAAGTTGGCGCATTCCAATCTTATGTATTAGCTTCTTGAATGTTGAGGTTGGCAATGACTTCGTGAATAAGTTTGCTAGATTTTCACTCGACCGTATTTGTTGAATATCAATTTCACCACTCTTCTGGAGTTCATGTGTATAAAATAACTTTGGAGAAATGTGTTTAGTTCTATCTCCTTTGATATAACCCCCTTCGATTTGTGCAATGCATGCAACATTATCTTTCAAATAATGTCATTTGCCGTTTTTGATGAGGGAAGTCCGTATGATTTCAGATATGTCAATCATCGATTTTAGCCATATGCACTCACGACTTACTTTTGTGAATTGCTATAATCTCTTAATGATGTGGATGATGGGCCACCATTGTTTACTTAAAGGATCTACGTGAAATATCAATTCCATTACAATTAAACACATACCGCTTCAGGATCCGCCTTACGTGGTCTGAAGGTATCCTCGTGATCAACATATCTAAACAATTGCTACTTTGATTCCTTTGAGTAAAATAGACCCATATTAGTTGTTCTTGAGTGTAGCAAGAAAATATGCTTGATACCATTCCAATGTCTTTAGGTTGGAGCGGAACTATACTTGACTAATAAATTGACAGAAAAAGCAATATTTGGGCGAGTACAGTTAGCAAGATACATAAGTGCACCAATGACACTAAGATATGGTACTTTAGGACCAAGTAATTCTTCACCCTTTTCACAAGGACGAAATGGGTCCTTTTTCACGTCAAGTGAACGGACAATCATTGGCGAACTTAAAGGGTGTGCTTTATCCATGTAAAAACGTTTTAAATTTTTCTTAGTATATACCGATTGATGAACTAAAACTCCTGTAAGGAAATGCTCGATCTGCAGGCCGAGACAAAATTTTGTTTTCCCAAGATCTTTCATTTCAAATTCCTTTTTCAAATATTTTGTTGTTCTTGTGAGGTCTTCAAGAGTCTCAATAAGATTTAGATCATCAACATACACAACAATAATTGCAAATACGATTTCTGATTTCTTAATAAAAATGCATGGGCATATAGGGTTGTTTGCATACCCTTCTTTCAATAAATACTCGCTGAGGCGATTGTACCACATGCGTCCAGATTGCTTCAATCCATATAGAGATCGTTGTAATTTGATTGAGCACATATTACGAGGTTTTGTATTATTTGCTTCAGATAATTTAAATTTCTCAGGGATTTTTATATATATGTCATTATCTATGGATCCATATATAAGTCAGTGGATGACATCCATGAGACGATATCCAGCTTCTTTAGAGACCACGTTTATTAGAAAGGTAAAGTGATCAAGTACACGACAAGAGAATATGTTTCCTCGTAGCCAATACCAGGTCTTTGCGAGGAACCTTGTGCTACTAATCGCGCTTTATATCTTATGATCTCATTATTTTTATTGTGCTTTCGTACAAATACCCATTTGTACCCAACAGGCTTTACACCTTTAGGTGTTTGGACTATAAGTCCAAAAACGTCTTGTTTCATTAACGAGTTTAATTCTGCCTGCATACCTTCTTTCCATTTTGACCAATCATTTCTATTTTGACATTCTTCCACATTTTGTGGTTCGGGGTTCTCATCATTTCTTATGATGTCTAAGGCCATTTAGAAAGCAAAAATATTATTGATAATAACTTTATTTCGAGCCCATTTTCTCTATCGTGCACATAATTTTATTTCCGAAAGATTCCCCAAAATTTTCAAGTACCTTGCTCTTTTGGAGATGTTTGTTCATTTTTCACCTCTTTAGAGTTTGTTGTTCAATATGTGCTTCTGGGCAGGGGTTCGTTGTTCATCATGTTCCTTCCAGAGGGGCAGATCTTATTGTTTTTGTTCTCCTCTTATGGGAGCTACGCTCGACTCCAATCGGGTCTCCCACGCTTCTGCCGTGCTTTGATTCATTTGCTTTCTCGCCTTCAGTGGACCTTAATCTAGAGCATTCTCATTAATCGGGGATATGACTTTGGTCACTTCTTCTTTACATCAACAAATGCATCTAGTAATTGATTTGTAAGATTCTGTAAATGAATGATCCTTTGAACTTCCAGTTCACATTGATTTGTATGAGGATCAAAATGGGATAATGTGAATGCATTCCAAGTAATTTCTCGTCATTCTTCTAGAATCGACTTTTCTCCCCCTCATAGTGGGAATATAGTTTCATTAAAATGACAATTTTCAAATTTGGCTCTAAAAACATCGTTTGTTAAGGGTTCCAAATATCTTATGATAGACGGTGAATCAAAACCTACATAAATCCCAAGTCTATGTTGTGGACTCATTATGGTACGTTGTGGGGGTGCAATTGGTACATGGACTGCACAACCAAAAACTCGTAAGTGGGAAATATTTGGTTGTTTACCTAGTACAAGTTGTGAATGGGAGTACTCATGGTAAGATGTTGGTCTAATTCTTATTAGACTTGCAGCATGCATAACAACATGTTCCTAGGTAGATGCTGATAATTTGGTCTTCATCAACAGTGATCTAGCTATTAATTGAAGACGTTTGATCAAAGACTCCACTAAACCATTTTGGGTATGAACATGAGCAAATGATGCTTAATATTTATCCCAATTGACATACAATAGTCATTGAGAGTTTGTGAAGTAAATTCACCTGTCATTATCAAGTCTTATTGTCTTTGATGATAATCAAAGAATCAGGTTTTAATTTGGTGATTTGTGCAAGGAGCCTAGCAAAGACAACATTTCTTGTGGAAAGAAGACATACATGTGACCATTTAGTGGAGGCATCTATTAGGACCATAAAATAATCTAAACATGGTGATGAATAGGTCCAATATGATGTCCCTTAATTTATTCTTTCTTTAAAAATTACTCGGTGATTCGATACAGATTTTATTAAATGATGGTTTGACTATTAACTTACCTTGTAAACAAGGGTCACAAGAAAATTCATTGGGCAAAAAAATCTTCTGGTTCTTTAATGGATGCCCATGTGATTGCTTTATGATTCGCCTCACATTGAAGATCTAGGGTGACCTAGCCTGTTATGCCAAAGAGTAAAAATCTTTCGGTCGTTTAACTTCTGGCTCATTACAGCATATGACTCAATTGGCTTTATGGTCATATGATATAACCCAGAGGAGAATGCCGGAAGCTTTTCCTTAACAATCTTTTTTTCATAAATTATAAAGGTAATATATAAACTTTCTTTATTACCTTCATTCATAGTTTCAATATGATATCCATTTTTGCGGATATCTTTAAAACTAAGCAAATTTCTTGTTGATTTGCCAGGAATATACGTAATCATTAATATGGAATATGGGGCCCATTCGTAGCATTATATTTGCTTTTCTGAGATTTCAATTAAATCTGATGCACCAGAGATGGTACTTACACTAGCATTTGTTACTATTAAATTTTAAAATATTTTTTCTCAAGGATCAGATGCGTGGTCGCAAGAAATATCAAGACATATATCAAATTACCACTATCTTGAAATTCAATAATACATAACTTTAGATAAAGATAAAATATAAATAACAAGATGATATTCTTATTAACTCAAAATAACATACATAGAATTATTTAATATTTACATTTTCATCATCTATTAAGCAATTGAAATTATCACTAAGACCTTCATCATCTATGGGACGGGGACTTTAGGGGGTATTTGACTAAAAAAGAAGTATGGAGTGTTAGTTGGATTTTTGCTAAAATTAATCCCAAGAGTCTTTTTGTATCTTTGCCAATCCGAAACAAGTAATTAAGAATAAATAAGAATAAAAGACTTTTTTTTTTTTATGTGGAACATACATATCAATATGGAACATACATATCAATAATTGTATTATAGGTAAAGTAGTACTTAGGTACTACCTTACCTGAAACTGCAAGTATTTGTTATGAAATAGAAATGAACCATGCATTTTATATTCTTTGTACCTTCTTAGCAATTATTTCCAATTGAATATTATTTATACTAAAAATGAATTTTTTGGGCTCAAATGGTATTTGAATAATTATTCGGCCCAAAGGATAGTGGAATAGTCTGAATGGATATATCAAGCTCAAACCAAGCCAATTAGAAGTGAAATGAAGTCCATGATGTCCCGGCCCTTGAAAGGGTCCAGGACGTTTAAAATTTTATTTGTCAAAGTGGCCCGGCTCGAGGAATGGGTAAGACTTTGTCTCAAAAGTAAGTGGAAGAGACTTTTTCTCGACTGAGTCATGACATGGTAGAATGTGGTAGTTATTGTTGAGTGGATAATTGACTTGGAGAGCAGATGTTAGTGGATAAATGACTTGGAGAACAAGACTCTAAGCGGGTATGTGGACGGTTATTGGAAAGGAATTAGGTTAGACGATTATTCAAAATGTACCTATAAAGGAAGACTCAACTTGAGCAAAGGGATCGGAAATCAATCATCAAAGCGCGCTCAAGCGAGCATTTTCGGCATTAATATCTTTTATGTTTCTACTAATTTATCAGTCGTACTTTCAGATCTCTAATTTAGTTACATGTTTTTTCCTTACAAGCATTTGTTACTTCAAGATTTCTCATTTTAGTATTTCATTTTCAGTCTATTCTACAATGAAATTTGTTATCTTTCAAGCTAGTCCGTACAGTTTTTCTCTCAGCTTTCAAAACAGTCCAATTTTCAAAACATTTTCCACTTAGATTATAGGGAACTGTTAAGGGAACTAGGGAATCCATTTTTCGCTTGAGTAGAAGTTAGATTTCGACACAGTTTCAGTTTGGAAATACTACGATTTCCTAGCACGCCCTCGCATTCCACCAATTCGGAGTGCTTTTGTATATTACACACAATCTAAGCATAAACATATTTTGGCATGTACGGTGGGACACCTCTTTGTGGGTTTCATCGATACATATTTTTGTTGTATGTCCAGTTGCGCATATTCCACAGTGGGACATGCTTTTTGTTGAAGAATGCCACCAAAATGGAGGAGTAAGACAACTATAGAGTCTTCGGACTCGGGATCTGCTGCTGCAAAAGCAGCATAGGAAGGAAGAGTTCCAGCCTTGGTGGAACAGATAGAGAACCTGATGAATTCTCTAAAGCGATAGTAGGGGAATCCATCCAACAACCCAATTGAACAAGTGGAAGGAAGAGGTGCAGGTAATGTGGACGTACCCATTATTTTCTCTAATAATTCTAATGAATTTCAGGTTTTCATGCAAGAAATAAAGAGCCAACGAGTGGTTATGACTACCATTATGGAAGAAATGAAGTACTTTAGAGAAAGGGAGCAAACAAGACAAGTTGCTTCTAACCTTGAAAGACAATTTTCTAATGAACTCAGACTGACATTTTGAAAACCTATATGGAGCTGGTGAATTTCAACACTTTCACCCTATGTGGCGATTAAATACCTTCCTCCCATGGGAGATGGAGGTACTTTGGAGGAAACGTAGTGGGGAAAGAGACCTAATGCGATTAGAACCACAGCCTTAGAGGATTTTGCTTAGACCCGATCCAATTACACAGCATGGAGTATAAGGGCTTTTCTTTATTGGAACTGGAGGCATCATCATACGGCTCCTATAGTAAGTAGCAACTAGGGACAACAAGTTCAACAAGTCCCTCAACAAGTTCCTCAAGTTCTTTAGCAGGTTTAACAAGTTCCTCGGCGCCTTTTGTGTGCTTCAGCGGTACCATATTTAGGGCGTCGAGAGGGGCGCCGCGGGGTTATAGGCCGGGCCTCGAGACCAGGTGGCCGCTGGGAGTTCTGAGCCCATCGAGATGATAGATAGGGAAAACCCTTAACCAAGGGGGTACATGATCCTTAATTTCTCCTTGTTCTCTAGGGAAGATGGCCAATCCACCCTTGAGCATGTTGCTAGATTCACAGTGCAATGTGGGGAGTTGGCTAATTATGAGAACTTCTATCATTTCAAGCTTAGACTATTTCCTAACTCTTTGATAGGGGCAACATTCACTTGATATACAACATTACCAAGAGACTCGTACAAAGTTAGAAGATGGAAAATAGGTTCCACATTCGGTTTATCAGGAAATTTGAGCACGAAGTGCCACATAACATGTATGTCTGAGTAGACTTAAAGAAATGGGGAGACCGCTAATTTATTCATCTCCACGTTTATGAACTTGCAGTTAAGGTGACAAAATATGAAGAGTTGCTTAAGGAAGAAAGTTACCGAAGGAAGAAGTCATAGAACCTATTGTCCAAGAGAGGTGAACCGGGAGGTATGATGGGCGGATCTATATGCTACGAGGAGACGTTCGGTTGTCCTACGTTGGTAGAAAAGATGCGATGTGTGGAAGAGGCACAAATTATTGGTACCACGGTCTAGTACACTTTTCGGTAGTAAAAGCGGAGAAATATTTGATTTCTGGTAAAAAAAATTCATTACCTTCCCTAAGACCCTTTGGATCCCATCAAGGATGAAGCGAGAAAGACTTATTGCTTAAGTACCACAATTCATGGAACCATACTACTAATGCATGTTGGGGTTTTAGAAATGTCATACATGGCATGATTAACAAAGGGATACTCAAGTTCCCTAACAAAAAAGAGGTTATGGCAATCGATGAGGATCCTTTCCCACCAATGGATTCAGTCAACACTGCTAGCTTCGATCTAATTGGATTGATAGAATCTAAGAAGGCGAGAAAACTCTCTCCAGGAAAGGTATGGGTCCCTAAATATTGTTTGGTTCGTGTTGATAGGTTGAAAAAGGAATGGGTTGCAGTTTGTATAGATCTTCCCTTAATAATAAATTCAGTGGGGATACAGCAGGGAATAGAGCAGCATAACCAATTCTTCGAAAAAAGGAAACTTTCACCAAAAGGAAAGACGAATTCCTCAGAAGAAGAATTCATTCTTCCTAGAGAAAAGGTTGTAGAAAAGCCCACTCCTCCATAGGGTAGGTTCATTTCTCCAAGGGAGAATGATAAGATGAGTTTAGAGAATGTCCTCGAGAAAAGTGCTTTCCCCGAGGGAGATTCACTCCTCTAAATGTGATAATGTGGGAAGGTAAATTCTCGAGGAAGAGCGGAAGACGTGTTTATCATCTTAGGCCTATGTTTCCAAAAGGTGGACCCATTTCTCCAAGATATAGAATGATGTTCATCAGGGATAACTTCACTTCTCCAAGAGGTAGATTCTTTTCCTTAAGAGAAGATTGCAGACAACTTCACTTCTCTAAGAAAAAAGACAAGGGAAAGACATGTTTCTCCAGCCAGACCTGTTTTTCCAAGAGGTAGACCCAGTTTTCCAAGGGAGGAGGTTACATAGAAGGAAAAGCTTGTGAAGTGTATCATTCCTCCTGTGGTTTCTCTGGTCGAGGTGGCATGGTCTGCTTGCCCAAAAATTTCCCAGACTATCGGGACATAGAAAATGAGGATGTAGGAAGCAAGAGCGGCTGATAGAAGGTAGCTCATTGATCTTTAATTTGTGGAAACCTAAAGGAAGATGCCATGGAATTAGAAGAAAGTGAAGGAAGAATGGTTCACAGCTTGGAAAAACAAAGTTTGGGAGGGAAAGCTCACGGGATATGAATTCGATGAGTAGTATAGATGAAGTGATGAACTTCGAAGGCCTTATTGATAAAATTGAAATCCTTATTTCTTTAAATTATTCTCTTGTTTCTCTGCATTTGTATATTCAAGTAAAAAAATACATAGGAAGACCTAGTAAAGGTAGAAGGGAAGCACTCAACCACAGAGGAAGATGTGGGCCACTGTGGAGTTACCATAGAATCCTCTGAAGAATGCAGACCTCAAAAGGTGATACTTGAGAAACCCTCTGTGGAAATGACGAGGCATATAAAGTCTTTTTATGTAAGATCCCATCTCAATGGCAGACCAATATCCAAGGTACTGATAGATAATGGATCAACGATAAATGTAATGCCATAGAGAATGCAGAGAGCTCTAGGAAGGAGCATTAATGATCTGATAGAAACAAAGGTGGTTGTGTGCACTTTATTAGAGAAGTATCGAGACCACGGGATACTACCTATAGATATCACCATTGGCAGCAAAACTGCACTATCTGCCTTTTTGTGATAGACTCTACTGCAAATTACAACATTTTGTTATGAGGGGGACTGGATTCATGCCAATTGGTGTCTTTCGTCCTTTCTTCACCAGTTCTTATTGTTTTGGAAAGGTAATGAAGTGGAAATGGTGTGGGCAGATAAGCAACCCTTCATGGCCCCTATAGGCTCTATGGAAGCTACGCATTATGATCAAGAATTCGGTCCTATCAAGTTCACTAGCAAAAGGAAAGATGGGGTCCCAAGGAAAGCATACAAGGACTCAAAGGGTTATGTGGAAATCCAAAAGGAAGCGACCAAACTCCTAAAGGTGACTACAATCGTTCCTTATAAGCCAATGAGTGGCCGAATCATCGAGGAAATCGATGATGATTGATTACTGTTAAGCAATTGGCATAACTACCAAAGACTGTGTTACGTCCCTAGCAACAACACCAAAACCTTGTTAAGAAATTGGCATAGCTACCAAAGACTCGTTGTTAAGTCCTTGACAACGGCGCTAAAAACTTGTTAGCGATTTTCCGCAAGCTCACGGGTCGTACAAGTAATACAGTGGACAAACAAGTCCAGATATCTATCCCACAAGGAAGGTGTGGTTTTAGCGAGGATTGAGTACCCCGACTATTGAAGTCGTTCACTATTTGAGCGACTCGATGGTTGGGTGAAAAAGGTTTTGAAAAATAAAATAAAATAAAGTAAAGTAGGGTATGATCAATGTCCACTTACAAGGATCGGATTAATCTCAAAGAAAGAGCTCAAGGAAAGATACGAGGGGTGATTGCTTCTGTTGATGCATTTCGTTTATATTTATGAAGACTAATTAAGTAAATATATACTTATGCTTGTCCAATGAACGCGGTATGAGGTTTACAATTTTGTGTCTTCCCTCAATTTCTCACACCAACTACCTATTCTCCTTTCGGTCCATCTAGGTCATTGATAAGGCAGTTCTTTCCTTGGGAATCCTATTGGTTACCTCTCGGTCCAATATAATAGGACTTCTGAACGCTATACTGAATCGATCACCTCTCGGTTCATATAGTCCTCTCCTTAATCTTTGAGATGGTGCTACTCCTAATATGAAATCCATCTAGTATTAGGCATTCCCAATTCCCTATACTTCTTTAATTAGGTTAATTAGTATTTCAATTAACTAATTCATACTTTAAAGAACTGAGGACTAGATTTTGAGGGTGTGTCAGCGTCACCAAGGATACCCTAGTATGGGGATCGAGACCCAACTCTCGGTATGGATTAGTGGTTGTTCATAATAATCCTAAGAACTACACCAACTAACATCCACATAAGCATGAATTCACAAAACCATTCTAAAAGATATATAAATCAAACATCAATTTAAGCAATCAACCTTAAAGGAAAGTTTAGCTACTCATTCCAACCAAGTAATCCAACAAAATCATATTTAAGATAAACAAAATAATGAAAGATTGACAAAGAGAGTAGAGTTTAGAGATACAAAACAAACGAGAGATGAAATTCGTCTCAAACTCTACACCACAGACTACAATAAAAAAAAGCTCCTCCTAATGAGCTAGATCTTTAGTATCAGCTCCAAATCCAAAGTAAAAAGGGAAAAAATAAAAAAAACCCTAGAATGGCTCATGAAGAAGAGAGAAGAAACCCAAATGAGGGTGTTCTCCTTCAAAAAAACGAACCCTAAACAAGTCTATAATACATATATTTATAGGCCAATGGAAAATAGGCCAAAGATGGACTAAAAATGTGAAGTTTGTTGTTTAGGCATCTTCGCCTCGGCAAAGGCTAGCCATGTAGCAGGCAGGGGTGCATACGTCCCGATGCCTCGTTTGCCTCGGTGAGAGGCTTTTGTATGTGAGGTGAGAAGGATCTTCGCCTCGGCGAAGGATTTCTTCGCCTTAGCAAACCTCCTCGCCTTGGCGAAGTTCTTCTTCTTAGCTTTCTGCCCTTTCCTTGCTTGATTTCCCTTTTAATCCTGCAAAACATAAGCAAATGGGGGATTAGTGTAATCTTTAGGAATATAGGTGTGAATCTAGCATTTAGATTACATAAACTAATGAAAAGCACGTTATAAATGCTAATATGATTCACACCTATCAATTACTCTCAAGAAGAAAAGGCAGTAGCTGCAACTGCTACATTCACAATGAAAGTGCATCAAACTGTGGAAGATCACCTGTAAGATACCTATGGGGCTAAGATGATTTTTGAAGAGGATGCACTCATGTACATAAAGAAAATGAAGAAATATAGATAGAGGATTTAATGCAAGCCCCTCCTAAGTTCAAAGACAAGTAGCCTCAAGTACACGACCCTATGGAGGAAGTGAACCTCGACTGAGGATTACTTATATTAGTTCTTTACTGCCTTTTGACTTCAAAGAAGGGATTATTACAACACTACATGAATTCAAAGACTGCTTTACTTGAAATTAAGACGAGATACCAGGATTGAACAGAAGCTTGGTGGAACACCGCATGCCTATCAAGGCGAAATTTCACCCTTTTTAGCAACCACTCAGAAGAATGTCCAAGGAGGTAGAGCTTGTCGCGCCCCTACCCCCGCCTAGGAGAGAGTGTAGGGCCAGCGGGGCCCGAGACTCTTTAACCTATTTTACGTAGTTGGTGAGCTGAATTTATATATATTTTTCGCTAAGAAATAAAACTTATAACATATACATATAAAACAACCACTTTGTAGTGGTGTTCATAATAATGCAGCTGTATATATCCAGAGTCTCATTTACTTGTTCTTATACAATTTAACTATTCTGAAACTCTACATTTACATATACAAAAACAAATCAAAACCTACTTAGGGTGGGCTTCTATTCTTTGTGTTGGCCACGACAGGATCACGAAATGCACGTGAATGTCCTCTTCAATACCTGCGGATGAAACACCTATGCTAAACATAGCTTAGTGGGACACATATAACATATATGACCCTTTACTTGGTGATCACCCAATTACGGTATAGATATCTGATAACATAAACATATACTTCTTTTACATATCATATGCCTCTTTCGTATCATTTGCATATTTCATGCCTTTTTCATGTGTCATGTTTCATATTATCTTATATCATCTTGTATCGTTTTTTTTATGCCTATATATTCCAAAGACGTGGATACGAGAGATAATTGTATATACCTGAAGGTATCATCACTGTACGAAACAGTGACCTATGCCTTTACTATAAGGCTAAACAGTAGTATATACCCAGGTATCATCAACTGTACAAGACAATGACCTATGCACGTATTATGTGACAACGGGGTACTTTATGTGTGACTCAAGGGACCGCCTTAATGACCCAAACGGGGCCAACTTATAACTAGTAATCCCTCATAGACAATGCCTACTTGTCCATCCACTTTGGAATATATGCAAGAAATCAGACTTATTAGGTTTTTATCCGAGTTAGAGATATCATACTAGTCATTTACATGTTTGTATTACTATTCATGTGTTCATATTTCATATATCAACCCTTCTTTTTTTTATTTACTTCAAATACTTTATCAAAATATTTCATAAATAGCGCTTGATTCTTAATTTTGGGTCTGATAGGGTCCAAATTTGAATACACTTATTTTAAGGATATTTGTTCTCCTATAAGTCTAGTTTACCCATAAATTTGATTCACTAATTCGGATGAGTGAAACTCAACTTATGGTCTAAATACCCAAAAATGTACCAAAACACCAAAATTGTATTAGAAACTTCCCAAAAACATGGTTTCACTTTGTGAATTTTAAGGTCCCGATAGAGGGTCCTAGAGATTTGGGTTACACTTATTTCAAGGAGATTTGTTCTCATATAAGTCTAGTTTACCTATAAATTTGAATCACTCAATTTGGATGAGTGATGGACAAGTTATGGTGAATAAAGAAATGTGGGTTTTGGAAAAATTTTGACAGCATCTCCCCTAAAACCTCAACATTTCCTTTATACAAACATTCCTCAATTGAGGACCACAACCAACTCAAACAACTTCAAAACAACCATAAAGCGCATTTAAAACAATTAAAATCGCACTTTATACGACAGGGTTTGATGAAACCCAGAAATGCTCAAGAAGTTAGGATGAGTTCCCCAGCACTTCAATCTTTTCTTGAAATTGTTTTCCTCCTCTCTTTACTTCCTTCTCTTTGCTTGAACAAATAAAACCCAAAGATGGCTTCTCCCTTCAACAATCGTCTCTCTCTCTCTCTCTTTCTCTCTCTATCTCTTTCTCTGTTTTCTCCACATGAGCAAATTCTCATTCAATAGACCATTTTGGTCTTATCCCTAATTTTGGTCTAAGGCCTTGTTTGGTCTTGCATTTTTAGTTTGTTCTCCCATTTTTGCTCAAAAGCCCTTCATCTCTCTTCATTTGCACTTCAAATTATTTCATTATTCTATTTTGGCATATAAACTTCTTGTCTTATGCCTTTTGGGTCCTTTTTTCACAACCCTTTTACCCTTGATTCTTGAATTTAATTTTCGGGTTGTTATCATTTTCACACTTAACAGTATAAATTCCGAAAAATTTCAAATTGAACATATATTATACCCTAAACTTGTTATAAAAAGATTATGGTATATTTCGGGGTATTACAAAGCTTAAGGTGAAATAAGAGATTGAGAAGCTTTTGAAGGCTAAATTCATCAAACCTACAAGGTATGTGCAGTGGTTAGCAAATATTGTCCCTGTGATGAAAAAGAATGGGAAACTTAGAGTTTGTGTAGACTTTAGGGATTTAAGTGCTACCATTCCTAAAGACATATATGTAATCCCTATTGTTGACATGTTAGTTGACTCTACTACAAATAATGAATTATTGTCCTTCATGGATGGATTTCTCTGGGTATAACGAATCACAATAGCTATTGATGATATATCTAAGGCAGCCTTAGGATGTCACGGTTCATAGGAGCGTTTGGTACGACTAGTCATGCCTTTTGGTTTGAAGAATGATGGTGCAACTTACCAAAGGGCTATGAATGCCTTCTTTCATGATATATTAGGGCACCACATAGAGATTTATATCGATGATATTGTAGTTAAATCTTAGAAGGTCGCAAAACATGTGAATCATTTAAGAAAAAGTTTTGAAAGATGAGACTTCATCGATTGAAACTCAATCCACTCAAATGTGCTTTTGGAGTTCAAATCGAAAATTTTCTAGGGTTTTCGGTTCACCAAAGAGGAGTGGAAGTTGATCAAAATAAAGCCAAGGCTATCTTTTAAGCCAAGGTTCTTCAAAATAAGAAATAACTTCAGAAGTTCTTGGGTCAAGTGAATTATTTAAGGAGGTTCATCTCTAATCTGGTAGAGAAGACTAAAGTATTATCTGACCTAATCAAGCTAAAAGAAGCGGAAGAGTTTAAATGGGATAAACAGCACGGATAGCTTTGATGGAATCAAGGTTATTACCTTTCTAAACCTTTGTTTTAAGGCCACCTATGAAGGTAGGCCGCAAAGAGCTCTATTTATCGGGCGAAAGTGCATGGGATGCCTTCTGGCATAAAATAATGCTGAAGGCCATGAGTAGGTTGTTTACCATTTGAGTAGAGTCCTAAATTCAGTAAAGACATGGTATACACCCATTGAGAAGTTTTGTTTAGCCTTATACTTTGCATGTATGAAATTAAGACGTTACTTGATCAAGTCTCAAGTGTATATGATCTCGAAGCCAGGCTTGATGAAATACATGCTAAGCTAACCTTAATCAACTGAGCGAATAGAAGAAATGGTCCTTGCTTTGTCGAGTTCACCTTGGTCTATTTTCCATAAAAGGTGAGTCGAGGGGCAAGTTTTGCTAACTTTCTAGGCGATAATCCTTCATTAGAAATCAAACCGTAAAGGATGTGGAATTAGGGATATATGAAGTAGAAAGTGACGGAGATTCTTAAGTTTGTGACTCTGAGGAAAAATCCATTGGACTTGGGACCGGTAATCATTTCACCAAAGGGATAAAGACTACCCTATCTTTCAACAGCTTCAAATTGCGCAACAATCAAAATTTGGATATGAGGCTTTAGTGATCGTCTTGGAGATCTTGATGGAACTTGGAGCACGGTACACACATTATTGGGGAATCTCAATTAGTACTTCGACAGCTAACAGGGGAATATAAATGCAACGACTTATTGTTGGCTCCTTGTGCTTTCTTTGCTTCACTCAATTGTTAGATTCTTTTCATTATGTGGATGTGAATATGTGCCTAGAATCTAATTGGGAGGTAGATGAGCTAACCTGAGAAATGTATAGGTGTGAAGATGACGAAAGATGACTCATAAGCTCATTGTGATAAGAAGAAAAATCACCCTCAATTTATGAAAGGGAAATCGGATTAGAAATTCGCTAATACGAGATACAAGTGTTACGGGAGACTAGGGGTGGTCAGAGTATTTAAAAGATCCTATGACGAGTTCCCACGTAGGGTGAAACACGATCGCGAACCGTCAATGGAGAGCCTTATACAAAAGGGATTTGATGAGTTACTACTCAAATGCCTATCCTCCCAGACAACATGGAAGTGATGAAGCAAGTTCATGAAGGGGTATGTGGAGCCCATCAAGTTAGGATAAAAATGCAATGGCTGATTAGGAGACATGGCTATTTTTGGCAAACCATCCTAAGTGATTGCACCAATTACTCCGAGGGTTGCCAACAATGTCAAAAATATGGTAGCATATAGAAGATACCTGCTATGGAACTCCATTCAATTGTGAAGTTGTGGCGCTTTCAAAGGATGGGCCATGGACTTAATTGGGAAAATCTACCTAGCTTCATCAAAGGAATTTGACTTCATCTTAGTTGCTTTCTGATTGCCAGCTCCAATGGAGTTGGAGGCTACCCTTGAAGAATGAAGGGTAGAAGGATGTGATCCAATTCATCAAGGAACAAATCATTCATAAGTTTGAAATTCCTCAATCCATTACAATCGACTAAGGCACTATGTTCATTGGGGATGAGATGACTTATTTTGCCAAGGAATATGGCATTCAACTCATGGAATCTCCCTTATCTTTAAGAAAATGGGTAGGCAAAATCTTCTAATAAGGTATTAATAAACATCCTAGAGAAGATGTGACAGGCTATTAGTGAGTGTGTAAAAGTTAAGTATAAACGTAAGCCTGTACGCGCAAGTATATGCGTCGAGTTAACATAGTATAATTGGCTCAAGTAAAGTGTCCGTTCCCACAGAGAAACGTCTTCAGAATAATGGCTTAGTGTCTAGATAATGTTGGATCGAGTCTTATAGTGAATTATATTAATTTAACTAATCTAGGAAAACTAATATTAAAATATTGATTTAAAGCAATGAGGAAAACTGAGGGTTTTGTCGTCACACCTTACACGATGGATTTTAACATAGATAGAGTATTTATTTAATATTTCATATGATTTATGTTAGCGGGTTGATCGTGCCTACGAGATATTCTCTCTCGAGATATATCTGCCCTGTCGCGCCGAGTGGGGTGCATCTACGCCTCGACCCCTCGACTAGAAATGCATAAATGTGCAAACCCTGTCACCACACTTGGAACCCTTTGATATCTCTATTCCCTAATTGACTGAGTGTTGCTTTACCCGTATCCACAGGAGTCATGCTTCTCTAGATCTCGGACTCTAGTAATAGCATACCAAAATTGACGAACAATAACATGTGATTAATTTCAAGAGTAAAAGCAACCATATAAATTCATACTAATATTAAAATAAACCAAATTGAATACATTAATCCGCAATGGATGCGGCTAGGGTTGACAAAACCACAGAAGGAAGGATAGTTCATGGTGATATTCATTCTGTTGAAAGATTTTTAACATAAAATAAATCAGGGAAAGAACTACAGAAGAAGTTGTCTTCATGATCTCTCGGAATCCGTTTCCGTCAATCTTCCTCTATCCATACGTCCTTCTCTCTTCGTCTACCTCTGAATGCTCCCCACATGATAAAGTGTGGCAGTGATTTAGAATACTGCCCATTTTGTCTTCCGGTACACATCGCCTTATCACTTGATCCGCACAATGCTTGTATAAAATAGGTTCTTCCCAATAGTAGTGCTTCAAATGTGCAAAGAACCTCTTCTGTTAGTAGCTAAAATACTGGAGGGATCACCTTGGCCACTAAGTAATTCACAATTGACAAACCATGGAGACGATCTAAGTGCTAAATTCACTGGGATCTATCACAGGAAATTATCATTGACATGTACCTCGTCTCTAGGCCCTTCTAACCGTGAAAGATGGTCCGCGACTAGGTTCTCTGTTTCCTTCTTGTCTTTTATCTATGAGTCAAATTCTTGCAATAAGAGTACCCACCGTATTAATCTCGGTTTTGCGTCCTTTTTAGTCATTAGGTACTTTATGGCTGAGTGGTCAGTGTGCACTATTACCTTATTTCCAATCGAGTAGGGCCTAAATTTGTCAAAGGCAAAAACAATGGCCAATAGCTCTTTTTCAGTGGTGGCATAGTTTAGTTGGGCATCATTCAAAGTCCGACTAGCATAGTGGATAACCTGAAATATCCTTTCCTTTTTCTGCTCCAGCACTACCCCGATCGCATAGTCACTGGCGTCGCACATTAGCTCAAACGGGATGTCCTAATCTGGTGCTACTACTATAGGGTCGATGACAATCTATCCTTCAGGACTGAAAAAGCTTGCACACACTACTAATCAAAATCAAATGGTGTCCCTAGTACCAATGGCCCAGACGAAGGCTTTTAATCTAGAAAAATCTTTTATGAGCGCTGTAGAACCACGTGTCCTAGAAGCTTCTTGCGCTACCAGATGATGGTGGAGGTAGTTTCTCTATTGCCTAGATCTTTGCTTTGTCTACCTTTATTTCTCTTGCAAAATCAATACTAAATCACCCATGCCTTCTTGTACCATAAGTGGCACTACTCCCGATTCGACATAAGATTGGTTCCTCATCTAATCGACATCGACCTCAGGTTTTCAAACAATTGTCAAAAGGAGTTCCCAATCTTTGAAAAGAAGTCAATCCATGAACACCTCAATTATCTTTTCAACCATATCTGAATATGGCCGTCATCACGTATTTGGAATGTGCCTAGTGCATTGCACGACCAGAAATCCACAGTCGAATGTACCATAAGGGCAAGTGAATGTCGTCTTCTCCTGATCTTTTGGGGCTATAGCGATCTGATTGTAACCAGAATACCCATCCAAGAAACAGTAGTATTCATGCCCTACCAGCCCATCTAACATCTGATCCAGAAACGATAGTGGAAAATGGTCTTTTCGGGTAGCCTTATTCAATTTAGGTAGTGATGCAGAATTCTCGACATGTGGGCACGATTACAGAAGGTAGCAATGTATTATTCTCTGTCTTTATCACTGTTGTTCCTCCCTTTTTAGGCACTACTTGTACCAGACTCACCCATGCACTGTTAGAAATAGGATATATAACCCGACATCAAACCATGGTCACTTCCTTACGGTACTTCTTTCATGGTTGGATTCGATCCTCTGTGCTTCACTTAAAGGCTTATGACCATCTTAAGCGAGGTCGATCACATGCACATAGGCGAATCCCCATTCATCTGACCCAGGTATGGCATCCTTGTGATCTCGAAATTACTCTGTAAGCTTATCTTCTTACTGCTGGCAATCGGGGATGCTGAAATGATCACTGAAGTAGGTGGGCGTCCTAAGATAAGCATACACCAAAATGGCTAGGTAGTGGCTTTTGCCAAATCTTGGGTGGTTGGTGAAGGATGGCGACGTTTGAGTATTTTCGCCTAGGAGTTCGCAGTATTTCCTTCTATTAGGTTGGAAGGAGTCCATCCATTTCATATACTATTCGGCCTCTTCTCCCAGTTCTTTTGATTCACTATGTACCAGGCTAAGTCTCCAAAGGGTCATTGAGACCACTTTGGCTAGACACTATAGCCTCTACGATCTCTACTATGAAGCATGTATCACTCTCTGCGGGTGTCCTGGCCTTGAACACATTGGGTGACCTCATCGTACCTTGTATCGATTTCAACCTCTCTTTGCACATCGATCGTATTACACTAGTTGCGATAGTTGATATTATGGGTATTTCTTTATCTTCTTCCATGTCCAACACGATGAAATATGCTGGGAAGATGAACTTGTCTACCTTTACCAGAACGTCTTCATCATACCCCACCCCCTTTGCCTTGGATGCTTTGGTGACTTGTGCGCTAGCTGGAGTATGACTATGGTTGATGATTTCACTAATCCAGTCGTCTAAATATGGATAAAGGCATGAGGTTAATACTAGCTCCCAAGTCACACAAGCCTCTCTTAAAGTTTGGGTTCCCAGATGGTCTGAGGATGAGTAAAGCGCATGGGTCTTTAAGCTTTTACGAGTTTCCTCACAAGAGTATGGCCTTACATTAGGTGAGATTCAGCGTCTCGAAGTCAAACAGTCTTCTTTTCTTCGACAGTATATCCTTCATGAATTTGACATAACTGGGCATGTTCCTAATGCATCATAAAATGGAATGTTTATGTGCAGTTTCTTGAACACTTCCATAAACTTTGTGGTGCTTGTCGATTTATTCTTCTTCGGGCGTTGAAGTGGGTGGAAGCGGAGTGGAGTTCGATCATTGGCTGGTTGATCTTTAACCTCAATTTCTTCTTCCACACAAACTTTTTCTCTTGAAATTTGCTCTCTTCACGTCTTGTCATTATGACTAGTCTGGATTATTTCCTCTATTTCTACCTCTCACATCACTAGTAGGCATACATTATTACTAATTCTCTACCACTTCTCAATGTGACAGCTTTTACATGTTCATTACCTTCTTGTCTCGGGTTCACCTCGGACTTCTTGGTAATGATGCGTCTTCTTTTTCCTCTCGATCCAACAATGTGGCCATTTATTTATTTATCGGGTTTTACGGAAGGTTGGGCTCCGCGTTGTATTGGTGGATTGGTTTGCGGTGATGAAAGCTTGGTTTTGGAATGTGTATACGTCTCATTCATAAATGTGTTGTAGGAAGTCATCATATGAGCTAAGGCTTCTTCCAAATCTACTTTCTTCTGCGGTGGTGGTTTGGCAGCGAAGTGTTGGCATCGCTATTCTAGTTGTTCCTCCGACCATAGTCGATTAACTGATTGTGGTTGCCTCTCAAACCTAGCCTTGATTACGATTCGATTCTAGTTAAATTTTTGTTCTAGTAAGTAATACCTCCATACCTGTATTTGTTTAGTTATATTTGATTCACATCTTGTACTTGCTCTACTTGTCATACATCCGTGACATTCCATAATACTTTGTTGTCTACATAAGATTTCATGAATCTCCCATGGTTATTTTGAATAGCATTCGCAGTACGCTATGCCCACGTAGCTATTTAGTTAACTAAGCGACATAGTTACCGGAGTTGTGAGAACATGCTCTTGCCACGGACTCTAGGTGCGACTGTCTCGAGGCCCGAGACAGTATTGGTAGGTTGTATGTTCCCAATATCTCGTAGGCTTGATCTGTAGTCTTCATCGGGGCATCTCTGTTGGGGCATCGATGATTGTCCTGGTGGATCGCCTCAAACCATTGTAGAACATGTGCTGCATCCACACAGTTGGCTGTGATGTGGGCATCTCTTGATGGCCTCATGAAATCTCTCCCGTACCTCGTTGAGATTACTCCTACTAGAATTTTCTAAATGTGTTAATCTCTTGCACCAGTTGTGCGATCTTCAAGGGTGGGAAAATTTTGGTCAAGAATTTCTGCACCAAGTCATTCCATGAGGTAATGGAATCCAGTGGTTGGTTGGTCGACCAATGTAACTGGATTCTTCAGTAGCCGGTGGAAATAGATGCAATCTGAGAGCTTTCTCTGTTACTCATTATACTTAGTAATGTCATGAGACTTCAATAAAACTTATGGATGTGCATTGGTTCTCACTAAGCTGACCAGTGGGCGTATATTGTGGAGCATTTGCGAGTTACTCTTTCGGCCTCAAAGTTGTTCACTTGAATGGGTGGTCTTAGTATAGCCGTTGAATAAGCTGTGGGTGTGGTGAACTCCTCAGTAGCATGAGGGATCATCGGCATTCTCTAAACGATCTGGTGGCACGATTTCTATGATTTTGTCCATTCTTGTTCCACACATTAGTTCATTCCTATCATGGAACTGCCCTTCATCTTCTTGATTCTACATGATTTCAGATTAGGTTGTGTGTGCTCTTCTACATAATCGATGTAATGTCCGTTCTATTTCAGGATCGAATGGAAGTAATTCCTTGTGACCTTGTCTTTACATGCACACTAACTGCTTTCCTGAAATCACAAGTTTGAAGTTGAGACCAAGTCATAGCACAGATGAAATAAGGCAAAATAACTAACACAAAGAAAAATAAAATTATTAATAGGTAAAAAGAAATAAATAAAATAAAATTGATCCAAGTAGAATCTATAGCGTTGTTGTCAACATCGACATAATTCTCCTAATGACCATGTAAAGAAACTTATTGGCTGTATTGAGTGTACCAAAGAAGTTAAGTAAAAACATAGGCCCGTACCGCATGAGTATCTGTGTCGAGTTTACATAGTATAGTGGCTCGTCCAAATTATCGGTTCTGAAGAAAGCGATGCTGAATAATGGCTTGAGTAATCTGAATAATATTTGGATCCAAGTCTTATAGTGAATTATGACTAATCTAACTAATCTAAGGAAAACCTAATATTAAAATATTGATTTAAAGCAATGATGAGAAAACTAAGGTTTTTCCGTCACCTGCCACACCTGATAGATTATAACCTAGATAGAGTATTTATTTAATATTTCATATGATTTATGTTAGCGGGTTGATTGTGCCTACAAGATATTCTCTTGAACCATATACGCCTATCGGCATGATGTGGGGTGTATTGCATCTACGCTTGCCGACCCTCAACTCCGAAATGCATAAATGGCTGCCAAACCACTAATGCCACACTTGGAACCCGGGATATCTCTGTTCCCCAATTGACCAAGTGTTGCTTCTCCCATATCTAGGAGTCATCTTCTCTTGATCACCGGACTCACAGTAATAGCATGCGAAATTGACTGAGCAACATGTGATTAATTTCAGGAGTAAAGCAACCATATAAATTCATACTAATATTAAATAAACCAAAATTAATACATTAATCCATAATGGTGCAGCTAGGGTTGACAAAACCCTAGAAAGAAGAGTTAGTTCATGGTGATATTCATTATAGACTGAAAGATTTTTAACATAAAATAAATCAGGGAAAGAACTACAGAAGAAGTTGTCTTCACGATCTCTCGGAATCCTTCTTCATCAATCTTCCTCTGTCCGTACGTCCTTCTCTCTCCATCTGCCTCTGAATGCTCCCCCCCGAATGTCCCTCGCCTCTAGAAAATGCCTTCCTTTTATGTCTCGAGAAGTAGCCCATCATTAGCCCAAAATTCCAGGTCGTTTAATGCTCGATCGTTTCTAAAAAACCCTCGGCTATGCCACGTGAGAGGTCCTACAGCATGACGTACGAGACCACTAAATATCTTCTTCTTTGGTTCGCGGTGGCTTACAGGACTTCCATGCTCACTATGAAGGAATACGGCAGTAGTGGAGTGCTTCACTTAGTTGCGTGGATGCTCGATTTCCTTCCTCATTTCTTCTCGCGAGTCTTCCTTCGCGTTACTTAGCTCCCTTTTTGCTTATTTTATCAACGTGCCCTGCAAAACATTATAATATGGAGGATTAGCGCAATATGAGTGAATATGAATGTGAATCATGCAATTGAGTTATAAGAACACCTTCCAATCTTCTTTAAAATGCATGCATAATTCATCTGCCAAGTCAAGATGATAGAAGACAATCCGAGAGATTGGCACATAATTTTATCTGAGACCTTATGTGTAACACCCCGAAATATACCTGATCGTTTTAATAATTCTAGAATTATTTTGTGTAGGTATAATTTGAATTTTCGTAATTTAAATGCAAAGCGTGGGGAAATCGAGAAACAGGAAATAAGTAAGGAGTAAATTGTAAATTGTCAAAGCAGGACATAAAAGTCATAAGATGAGAAGATGAGATGCTAAAGTGGAAATATGAATGACTTGATTTGTAAATAGAGGAGAGATGAGGTTGAAGTTTAATAAAAGGAAAGTAAGGTCAAATGAGGATGGACAAGTTGGTCTCTCATTTTAGGGGAACAAAAACGTGAAGAGAAGATAGGAGAAGAAGAGAGTAGGAGGAAAGAAGAAGAAGAAGAAGAAGAAGAAGAGGAGGAGGAGGAAAGGCATGGATGGCTATGATTTTGTATGGAAACTATGGTTTTGTATGGATTGAAATGGTTTTGTATGGATATTAGTTTGTTCTATTTTTAGGGCTTAGTTAGGAATTCATCCTAACCCTAGATTTGTTGAAAGTTGGGTTGGTAAAACCCTATTTTGTATAAGATGAGTATGGAATCCTTCCTTTGAGTATGGATTCTTGGTTTATGGTGTATGGATACATGTTTGGGTGTTAGGAAGTTAACCTAACTTACAAGCATTTGAGTTAGGGTTTGGAAAAACCCTAATTAATCTCTATGTTTGGTTTTGGTTGGGTTAGAACACACTTGGGAGATGTTTTTCTAGAGGATATACAAGTTTTCTTTTCATTTTGGTTAGATTTCTGGAAAAATGAGCGAAATCAGCAAATTTGGGCAAATTTCGGGGTCCTACACTGCGGTGTAGGGATCCCACGCAGCAGCGTAGGTCCACGCCAAGGCTTGGCGTGGCCGAGAGGGAGGCTTGGTCAAGCCTCGAGTACGTCGAGGAGTAGCTTTGCAACGCCGTGGCGTAGCTACTATTCATAGCATGGAAATTTTTGTGTTTTGCTTTGTTTTGTTCTTACATTGCTCGAGACTTGTCTATTGAGACTAGCGAGGACCACATAAGTGTAGAAAGAGGTTCATACATGTTTGTAAGGTAAAGCAAAAAATTAGGCCTGCTACCTCCCAGCCTCCAAAGAGGAGTTCGATGTTGGCAAACTTAATGCCCCTATGATAAGATAGTAAGTTCCTGAACACATATAATTATAGGACTACCTAAAACCAGATATTGAATGACATGGCACCTCTATTACATGGGCAGGCACGTATAGTACTTCGGTACTCTCTGATTAGTGCGACGGCACTCTCTATCAATGCTTCGGCACTCCTGCTTTGTGCTACGGCACCTCAGTACTGTACCGTACCTTCAAGTACTTATTGTGTTGTGTCCTACTCATTTCTTATTACTGGTCTAGGTAGTCAAACAATTATATGATAAGAGTCTGAATATATAATAAGAGCAAAATAATGTACATCGTTCTGCTCTGAATGTATCTACGAGTACCTCTGTACAAGTATAAGCTTTGTAGTACCTACGGGTACCTCTATATAAGTATAAGCTCTGTAACTCCTACGGGAGATCTGAACAAGTATAAGTCTACTATAAGTACAGGTATGTGTATAAGTTTGTTATATGAATTCATGAATAATTTTGTATTTGTTACGGTTATATGCTTACTGTAAATGAGTATTAGTGCATGTGAATACGTATAAGTCATATGTTTCCCACTAAGCGTTAAGCTTAGCATGGGTTTTAATATGTGTAGGTATAGAGGAGGACGTCTAGATCTTCCCGCGCCTCTTTGGGCCAACAAACAAGTAGAAATTACATCACTGTAGGTTTTAGATTACGATTATGTAAATGTAAATGTGATTTTTGTATATATGTATATATGTAAATGGGACTTGAGACTATATGTTGACATGAAAGCACCACTACGAGTGGTAGTTTATTTTATCTTTAATATATGATATTTTAATTCCAGTTATACAAGACTTGGGACCACCAATGTCTAAAAGCAAGTAAAGAGTCGGTATAGTTTCGCGCCTTCATCAGAAAGCAGGCGAGGTTGGGAGTGTAATGACATTATATAGAACTTTTAAAAGAGATTCTCCAAGGGTAAGTCCTTACTCTCTAACATATGGATAGGATGCAATGCTTCCAATGGAGGTGGTAATTCCTTCTCTAAGAGTATCTAGGCATAATGACCTTAATCCTCAAGAATACAATGAGGCTAAGATGGTGGAACTCGAGGCATTGGATGGGAAAAGATTACAAGCATTTAACCACATCATGATCCAAAAAAAGAAAGTGGCTAGGGCCTACAACAAGGGGGTCAGAAGAAAGAGTTTTGAAGAAGGGGAGCTTGTTTGGAAGGTGGTGGTGCCCATCGGTGCTAAAGACGAAGATTTGGGGAAATGGTCTGCTAACTAGGAGGGACCATCAAGGTTTACCAAGTACTACCTAGAAATGCCTATTGGCTATCAAGCCTTGAAGGAGGGACACATAAAAGGTTCATCAATGGAAAGTACCTCAAGAAATACTTTTCAATAATGTGGGAAATGCTGGATATTGCCAAGAAAAATTAAGATAGGGAATGAGGGAGTAATAAGCAAAATAGGTCTCATTGACCATTTTGTATTGGGGAAACTATTCCTAGTAGTGACTTTAAGTGATAAAGTAGGCTATTTTGGCCACTCATTACTCAAACCTTTGTATTCCTCAAAGACATGCTTGTTATACCCTTAATTGTTTTATGAATAAACAAAGTAGGTTCCATGACCACTTTGAAACTGGAGAAATATGGGAGGGCTTAATGATAAAGTGGCTTCTTGGCCATTACATTGATCAGTATATTAATTTCTCTAAAGGTGTCCTTGTTCCCTCTCCTGGTAGGTCCCAAGATTATTAAGGTCATTGGAGAAATAGGTATGAGACCAATTCTCATATAAGATTTGAGGCAGATAAAGTTGGCTTTTGGCCACTTCACCTAAAAAACACAAACTTCTTCAAGATTCCCTAATGATACCCCAAGGAAGACTTTTTTACCATCTCGAGGACCCAGGCGAGAGAATGAAAATATCAAGTGAAATAGGTAGGCCTCTAGGCATGGATAAACATGTTCCACTAAACGAGCTGCAGGGACAAGTTCATAGAGGATATCATAATCACTCTAGATTGAGAAATAAACATATCTCTTTGAATTGGAGTAAAGGGAAGTGGACTTTGTAGTCACTACACATTCAAATGCAAGATTTCTCTAAAAAAAAGTGGACTTGTTACATCATTACACCAAGTGACAGGTTATTCCTCGGGTGTAAATGGAAAAAATCAAGCCAAGAAGGAGTACCAATTTCGGGTTCGCCACGATGAAGAAGTTGTTCACCTCTGCGAAGTTGTTGCTCGTCGCGGCAAAGAGGAGCTAATTGAAAGACCATTCATGGGTTTGCCAAGATGAAGGCTATTACTCGCTATGACGAAGAGAAAGTTGTTTGAAATACCAATCTCGGATTTGCCAAGATGAAGATGTTGTTCGCCGCGGTGAAGAGGTTCGCCACAACGAAGACTGTTGTTCACCGCGGTGAAGAAAGAACATATGTTTCTATCCTATTTTTGAGTCAAAGCAAGCTTCTTAGCCACAATATATATATATATATATATATATTCATAAATAAATAGTAGGCTTTTAGCCACTATTTCATCAATTTCTCCAGAGGAGTACCTAATAGACGTAGTATATCATCCTTACACACACAAGCACACTTCAAGGTAGGCCTGAAATTTTGGTCCACTAATGTAATGTCATGCATGGCTGTAATTGCACGTGTTCTAGTGTTCAGTGAATCCATAGCATTTCCTGAGTTCATCACATCAGTGAGCCTAATGCCCCTTGGTCCACTAATGCAATATTATGCTTGTGAGTGTGCCTGTGCAATGTCAATGAGTTTCCATCAACAATCTAAGCATAAAAAACAAGTATCACAAGAGCAAGTCCTCAAGCAATGGTTGGCTTTTGGCTACCTAGCAAAAAGAGATAAACTAGCATGATAAGGTCAAGGGTCATGTCAATATCATTAATCATGTCTGAAATGGTGGGAGATCATATCTTAGAAAAATCAAAAGATCTCAGTGATTCCTAGAACTCCAAGAATTCTTAGCGGAAAGCGTCAATCTGCTGCAATTGGGAGGTCAGATAAGTAGCCTTTCCCCTCATAGATGATAGAAAATCACCTAAGGAAATGGTCTTTTGCTTTGGGCCTTGAGCATATAGAACCTCACCCTGTCATATCAAAGAAGACAACTTGGCTTTTTTCTGCATTTCCAGTTCTTGATATGATGCGATTCACTCTTCTTGGGCATGATACTTAGTTTTTACTTCTTCCAATCTCTGGATGCTCTGGTCAGTAGATAACTTGGATTGCTCATACTAAGATGTTTTTCTTCTCTAACTCAGATATCACTTAAGCATTCTCCTTTACTACATGCTCAATGGAAGAAAATGCCTTAAGAGCAAGGTGTGTAACTCTAGAAAGGAAAGTCCCAACCTCAAGATCAAGAGAAGCGGATTGTAATACCGCCATAGCCGCATGAAAAGCATCTTTTTGGATAATGGATAGGGAGAGAAGGTCCAAGCTCGACAAATGATGATAGTGGAAGCGGCCAATGGCCTTCACATCCGGTTCGGTAGGAGGTTTGGATGGTGACTTGGCATGAGAGTGGCAGTCCGGAAAGGAAAGATCCCAGGAAGGTATCTGAGATCTGAGGTAGACCCGGAGGACTGTAGAGAGAAAAGACAAAAGTGGGAAAATAAAAATGGACAAATAGAAGGGAAAGGAGAGGTAAAGTGTTCACCTGAGGAATTGAAAGTAAAAGAGTTAGGGGATTTTTCTCAATGGAGCCCTGATCAGCTGCAAATTGGCCATCTTCCAATTCTGAAATATCATTAAAGGAATGACCTCCCTTAAAGGCAGCTGAACTACCTTGCTTTTTGGATTCGTCAGTAAAGACTATTTCTTCCCCGTGCATTGATACTTCCTCTCCAACTTCTTCAATCTCTATAGGATTGTCTTGTGTGTTAGAAAATTCAAGCTTAGAAGCTATCCTATGAGATCTCCGCTTGAGTTTGGAAGAGGAATTCTTCACTATAGCCAGTTTAGCAGCAGGAGGCTTAGATTGCCCAACCATTTTCTTCAATTTTGCTATGGGCTTGCTGGAAGAAGAAGTAAAACCTATATAGCACAAGGCAAAGTTAGAGGTTGAGGTGAAAGTCAAAGAATTGTATGCAAGAAACAATGAATAAAATATCATGTACCTGAGGAAGAAGGGCAGGAGCTGATAATATCATCAAATCTAATGAACCACCAAACGGAGAAGGATTCTACATCTAATATCATAATGGTCTTTAGGCCATAGGTAAGAGTCTGATAGGATTGGGTCAGTTGCTCTACTAATGTTGCAGTAGGTGGTCCTGAGGGTAAGGAAGAGAATGAAGGGATAAACTGAGTAAATCCAAATTGGCGAGCCCATTAGCAAGGAAAGTAGGGTAAGAAAACTATAGAAAAGGAAGACGGTTGAGGGGAAAAAGCATAAGAACCCCTAGAGATCAACACCCTACAAATTGTGCTAAGGAATGTTGATGAATATTTAAAATTCATCAAGTAAAGGGTGGAAGAATTCAAGATTTGCTGCTAGGTTGGGCTAAAAATAGTATCAAGCTTTAGAATTTATAATTGAGACAAAAGAATGGAATGTAAGAGTTAAGGAAAAGAAAAATAAAGAAAGGAGGTTGAAGATATAGTCACGATGGATTGAACCTTTAAGACCCAAAGACATGGAGGAAAGAGTCATTTTGATGAAAAACAGGAAATATAGGCAAGAGCCAAATGCAGCTTGCAAACCAGGGCTCCTCCACCTCAGTAAGGTATCTCTGTAAAACCCGAGAAAATTTCATTTTTTTTAAAAAAATGGCAAAACAGTAATTTTACCAAAATAGTATAGGCTAAAACCTGGAAATTTTCTAGATCTCGGATGATGAAACGGACTTCACGTTGGAATCGTCTCGCGAAATCTAGCTACCCTATCAAATTTCATCAGATTCTGAGACAATCAAAATTTCACGTTTTTCGAGGCATAAGGGGTTGGGTGACACATGCCATGATCATGTGATGCCATGTGGCAATCTAATGGAGTGACACATGGAAAAAGCCATGTGGTTCAAGTGAAATGCATGGCTCACATTTAGCCACATCTCATATGATGCAATAAATAGAATAAAGAAAATAAAGGAAAAATGAGGAGGAAGTTTCCTCCTTTGACCCATACGGTCAATGTGCTCCAAAAAGGGAAATTAGAAAGAATGAAAAGAAAATGAAAAGAGATGGAGCAGACAAGGGAAAGAAGAGAGAAGGATAAAGAGAAGAGAAAATGGGAAAGGAGAAATTGGAAAAAAATGTCTTTGGGGGAATTGACAGTAATCGTTGGAGAGCGAAAGAAAAAATAATAAAGGAAAGGAGGAACAAAGGGTGCGTGAAAGAGAGAAAGAAAAAAAAAGAAAGTTGTCGGAATTTTTACGATGTTTCAATGGTCGGAGTTCGATGGCAGAAATTAAGTGGTCTATTCTACGAGGTTATGAGTAGGTACCAAGAGCGGAAGGATTCGGTGTTCCGGCTCGAAGGTAGGGTTCTTCTACTTTCCGGGTTCCTTTTTATTTAAGAAATTTGTAAATGGCCAGTGTGTAATAGGATCAGGCCAGGACTAAGTTTTTCGACCATGGTGTTTTGAACATTCGGGACCAAGTTTTGAAGGCGGTATCGGACCAGATTTTGTTCGGAATTTATTTGGAAAAATGCATGTTAAATTTAATTATAGCGAGTTTCGGACTGTTAAGCTCTTTATGAGCAAGTTCTTTCGGCGTCTGCCGGGCGTATGAGGCGAGAGTTCCTAGACTTGTGGCAGGGAGACATGACAGTATTGGAGTACATGGCTAGGCTTCTTAGGCTAGCTGTTTTGTAGATAATGACTATGTGGCCACGGTCCGGCCAGGGTGAGAGATTTGAGGATGGTGCAGGGCCCATGCATCGGAAGCGGGTGTGGGACTTCTCTTAGAGATATGGACGTTATGGTTAGAACTGACCATGTCATAGAGGGTGAGATAGCTGATGCTTATCCGAGATACAGGTACTGGTAAGAGGAAGGAGGGTCGGCCTTCTTCGAGTTCGGAGAGCGGAGGACCTGTTTCAGGGGATCACGAGACGAGGCCAGGGTAGGAGCACGAGCCATACAGGGCAGATGCTTTGTTTCTTCTACCGGCATCCTGGACATATGAGGATGGATTGCCCACAGAGGCAAGGATCCCAGGATTTTGGGATGCCACAGTCCCAGTCATCAGTGGGACCAACATGGACACGGTTGTTCCTTTATAAAATTCGAGGAGACATGTATTGGAAGCTCTGGGTGCTGCCTGAGCACCTTCGGTTCATGGGGTAGGCGGAGAGGCCAGAGTTGGGTCGAGGACAAGGCCCACGGGCGGGACCCGAGGACTCGGGCGTGTCTGCGCCATTACCTGGGCTGGATGATAGACAGGTCGGTGATCTGAGTGCTCTTACTCTTTTCGTTTATGAGGCGAGGGAGTTTTATTTTATTCTAGTGCATCTCATTCATTCATTGATGCATTGTGTGTGAAAGAACTGGGCTTAGAGGTTGAGACCTTGGAAAATCCGTTGCATGTCAGTTCTCTCCTAGGGACTAGGGTAAGGGTTGATTAGATATGTCGAGATTGTGAGCTAGAGATCTCAGGGATTCTACTCACGGTGGACCTTCGAGTTATGGACATGTCGAAATTTGATGTCATTATTGGCATGGATTGGTTAACGGCACATCGGGTCGTCATTGACTGTGATCATAGGAGGGTTACTGCCTACACACAGGATGGTCGTTGTGTAATGTTCCAAGGGGATAAGCATGATGCTTAACCCTAGACAGTGTACGACTCCAGGTGGCACAGACAGTTGATGGGTTGGCTAGCAAGCCTTACCCTAGGGGACGAGGTGAGACCTTTGGTGGTTTTTGAGTACGAGGATGTTTTTCAGGATGAGCTATCGGGATTATCTCCGCACAGGGATGTAGACTTTGTTGTCAGATTATACATTACACTCGCCCATTTCTATATGACTCCACATAGGATGGCGCGCCGGAGTTGAGTTGCGAGGAACTTCGAGTTCGGATCTGAGGATTTATTGGACATGGGTTTCATTAGGCCAAGTACTTCTGCCTTGGGCGCTCGGTTCCTGTTGCGAAAAGAAGGATAAGACCTTAGCCTGTATCGACTACCAACAATTGAACGGGACTACGATCGAATCGGGTATCCATTACAGGGATTGATGTTTATTTGATCGACTAAGAGGGCACTGAGTCTATTCTGAATAGATCTTACGTACGAGTTATCATCGGGTTGAGAGTTAGGGAGGAAGATATCCACAAGACGTTTAGGACCTTGTTATGGGCATTTTGAGTTCTGATGCCTTTCGGATTAGTGAATCATGGTACATTCATGGATCTCGTACATAGGGTATTCGACCTATTTGGATCAATTTGTTGTGGTGCTTTGTTGTGACGTCTTAATATATTCCCGGTGCGAGGAGGAGCATAGGGATCATTTGAGGATTGTTCTCCGAACTCAGGATCTGGTTGTAATAAGTTCGATGAGGTAGCTGAGTTTTGGCTTGCGGGTGAAATTCTTGGGACCTGCGTAGTGTCGAGTTTTAGTGTCATTAGACCACCGAGAGGTAAAGTTTCATTATGAGTTCGGAGGGTGAAGTCGGTCTTCGGTCGTGGTTTCTTGGGATTGACGGTGACGGGAGGTTCGTGAGGACTTCTCTCGGTGCTTTCACATACGTATTTAGATGTAACTTGGGAAGGAGGTCGAGTATGGTGAGATGACCATTGAGAGGGCATTCCCGGAGTTAAGGAGGCTTATCGGCTCCTGTGATAGTCCCAAGGGACGAATTTCTGTTATATTGTGATTCCTCGAAGGACTGATCTGGATGTGTTACGTGTGATCCGGGAGAGTGGTAACATAGTACCTGACGGAGTTAATAAAACCACGGCGGAATTACCCTCATGGCCTTGGAGTTGGCAGCTATAGTCTTAAGCTTTGAAGATATGGGTCACTATTTATATATTGAGCAATTAGAGGTATTTTCGAGGACTGAAGTACAGTATATCTTTACTCGTGGACCCTCTCAATAGCAAAGACGGCATAGATGGATGGAATATACGGAGGATTTATGACTTCACTGCGTACCATCACAGTGAACAAATGTGGTGGCTGATGCACTCAGTCGAAAGTTACGAGGAGTACTGGCTAGTGTGGCTTTTCGGGAGTGGTCGATACTCGAGACTGTGGGGCAGTTCGGCTTACAGTACAATGAACGAACTCAGGGTGTTTAGGGGAGTTTAGTGGCTATGCCTTCCCTACTAAGTAGAGTGATTGAGTCCCAGGGGTAAGACGCTGAGATAATGTCTACTCCCGAGGGGATCGAGTACGGAGGGTTGAGGTAAATTGTGAGTGAAAGTCCATTCACGGATGGTAGTCTTGATATAGGGGACATATTGTGGTTCCCCCGATTAGTATTTGAGAGGAGATCCTTCGGGAATTCCATTGTTCTCGTTTTGCGGTGCATCCATGTGGTACGAAGATGTATCGTGATCTTCGTCGCCAGTATTACTGGAGCGGGATGAAGAGACATGTTGGGGATTTTGTTCAATGATGTCTCACATGTCAACAGATTAAGGCTGAGCATCAAAGGCCCGGTAGAATTTCTCGACCGTGAAGGTAGCGGGGAAGTGGAAGTGGGAGCATATCCGCGATGGATTTTGTGACTCACTTACCACGGACATCGCGAAAGCATGATGCGATGTGGGTGATAGTGGACCCGGCTTACTAAATTAGGCACATTTTTAGTTTGTGCGGATGGCTTTCACCTTGGAGGAGTGCACTTAAGTTGTACATACGAGATTATACGGTTGTATGAATGCCGGTCTCCATAGTATTGGATCGGGATCACCAGGTTTATCTTCGATTATGGAAGAGTTGAGGCCATGGGGACCTGATTGAGGATGATGCGCTCGTCTGAGATCGACGGTCGATCGAGAGATGACTATCTGGGTGTTAGAGGACGTAAGCCGAGCATGTGTCACGGATCTCAAGGGTGTTGGGAGCATTTGCCCGCGCTTAGTCGGTTCGCCTAGAGCGATAGTTATTAGGCGGGTATCTGAATGGCGCCTGAGGCATTATGTGGGAGGCCATGCCGATCTCCGGTTCTGGGCCAGAGGTAGGAGAGCTCTGCTTGGTCAGTTGATTAAGTCACCTGCGAGAAGGTGGATTTGTCTGGGCGTCTTCTCTCACGGCTCGAGGCCGTGAGAAGGATTCTGTTGTTACACGGTGTGACCTCTAGAGTTTGAGGTGGGAGATCATGTCTTCTTGGAAGGTTATGCCCTAGAGATGAGTGATCGGGTTTGATGCGGGAAGATATCGTAGGGATACATTGGGCCCTTCGAGGTACTCGAGAGGGTGGGTATAGTTGCTTACCGGTTGGCACTATTGTCGAGTTTATCGAGTGTTCATGACGTATTCCATGTATTCATGCTCCGAAAATACACTCTAGATCTAACTCATGTAGTGGATTGGGGTGAGCTTGTTGTTGATACAGATGGGACCTTTGAGAAGGGATCAGTGCGTATCATGGATAGCCGAGACCAGGTTTTGCGGCGAGACTATGAGGTGATGAAGGTGCTATAGGCACAGTGGAGGAGGCAACCTGGGAGCGTGAGGACACAATGCGTACCGCATATCCTTTCTTATTTGAGGATGAAGGTACGTTGTTTAGTCATGTGGTAATTGAATAAGTGTATGCATGTGTTGTATATGGGTGCATGTAGGAATTTCGGGACGAAATTCTTTTAAGGGGGAGAAAATGTAAAACCCGAGAAAATTTCATTTTTTTTTTTTTTAAAAAAGGGCAAAACGGTAATTTTGCTGAAATAGTATAAGCTAAAACCTGTAAATTTTCTAGATCTCGGATGATGAAATGGACTTCACCATTGGAATCGTCTCGCGAAATCTAGCTACTCTATCGAATTTCATCGAATTCTAAGACAGTAGGAATTTCACGTTTTTCGAGGCATAAGGGGGTCGGGGGACACATGGCATGATCATGTGATGCAATGTGGCAACCTAATGGAGTGACACATGGCAAAATCCATGTGGTGCAAGTGAAATGCATGGCTCACATTTAGCCACATCTCATATGATGCAATAAATGGAATAAAGAAAATAAAGGAAAAACAATGGCCACACAGATGGCATGAGGCAATGGAGAGATTTCTCATTTGACCATCTGGCTTGATATGCTTTCCAAGAGGAGAAATGAGAGAAAAGAATGAGAAAATAGAAAATAAAAGAAGAGAGAGAAAAAAAAGAAAAAAAAAGGAATAAACAAACAAGGAAAAAGAAAAGAGGATAAGAGAAAGAAAATAGAAATGAGTGAAAAAAAATATCTTAGGGAACCAACAATACACATTGGAGAGCAAGTAAAAAAAAATAATAATAAGAAAGGAAGAAAGAACAAAAGGGTGCATGAAAGAAGAGAAAATAAAAAAGTTGTGGAAATTTTATTACCCAATGTTTCGATGTAATTACACACACACACACACCGGGTTCGGTGAGGCGAAGGTAAAGTTAATTACGATACGAGGGGGCTACAGTAGGTACCAAGAACGGAAGGATTCAATGTTTCACGCTCCAAGAGGTAGGGGTTTCTCTTATTCAGGTTCCTTTTTATTTAAGGGTCGTAAATGTGGTCGGTGTGGTCGGATCAGACCACGAGGAGCTGAGAGTTTTCGGCCATGAAATTTGTTTTCGAACAGTCTGAGATGGAGTTTGAAGGCCGGTATCGAGGCCCAGATTTTGGTTGGAATTGTGGAAAATGCATGTTAGACTTTAATTGTTGCAGGTTTTCGGACCGTTCATGATGGATTTTGAGGTTGGTTTTTATTTTCAGGACTATTGTTCGGGCCCGGTAAATATATATATATATATATATATATATATATATATATATATATATATATATATATATATATATATATATATATTCCGGTGTCGAGAGTACATCGTAGCCATGGGTGATCAGTCAAGACCAAGCCGGTATTATGGATTTATAGTGGCTTGTTTTTGAGACGGTTCGAGTACAGTTGTGGCTAAATTTTTAGCCCTTAAAATAAAGACTAAAATTTATGGACTAAGTCTAGATTTTTTTATTATGGCCAAGAATGGTTATTTTATGTGAAGTGTTTTTTTTGTGTGTTATTGTTGGCAATTTAATAACATGCAGAATATGTGTCATATATGTTAATATATGTGTATCTAAATGTATTAACATAATGGATGTGAATTATATATGTTTACATGGTACTTGGCATGAAGTATGATTGAGTAGAATGTTCTATGTAGTGTGCATCATACATGTAACATGAGGAACTGCGATGTATTAACATTGCATATGCATAGAGATATCGCATTATGTTGGGTGTGTGTGCATAGCTGTGGTCACTCATCATCATTGTTGATGAATGGGTAGTGAGCTTGTACTTTGGACGGCGTCGATAGATGTCATGGTTAAATAAAATAAAATAAATATAAATAATGTGTTGGCGGATGAAGGGCCGTTAAGCACATCAAGTGAAAAGCCTAGAGCGTGGGTGTAAGGGCAGTGGTGTGATCAGAAAGTTACATTGCCCAAAGAAGACCTGCGGTCATGATTATCCCACATAGACTTGGGTTGTGTGATAGAAGTCGGGATTGACTCGGGATTAGTTACCAATTGGCACTTGCATTGGGTAATGGAGCTGATGAGGGCTCGATACATGGGTCATTAGTATCTAGTGGCGGTTTCGCATTTAGCGTATCGTATGTGAGGAAGTCGATGAGTGACTGGGATATAGGCATGATGACATTTTATGCGCTGACCGCATGACATTCATGTAGACATTTGACTTGGATGTGTATTTGTTGTGCGACCATTACATGTGCACTTAGATGGGGAATAACCTTGTGGACTCATTACTCTCTGAGAACTGCTCGTCGTGGGACCCCTTCCCGGTCGGTCCGGTGCGGGCGTCGACACATATGGGACCTCGTACGGGATGAAAATTTGGATCAGGCTTTGTTTTATTTTGTTTCTGTCATGTATTATATTCGAGCAGAACATGTATACCTTTTGTTGTATAAATGGACTGTTGATTAAATAGTCTATCATATATTTTGTATATTTGGGAACAATGTACGAGGTAGGTCTCAATATATTGAGACAAATGAGTGTGATATTGGGACACCCGATATCCACAGGTTGACGGGTTGTCAACGGGAGCCCCGGGATAGGGGTGTCACAATCTCACTCACATATTTGCCTATGGATTGGTACAAGGAGGCCGAGAGAATGGTACCCAAAGCATGGGAATTAAGCCCGATAGGGGCCACTAGCCCGAGGGAGATGCTCCATGGAAGGCTTACCAAATGAGGAAAAAAGACAAAACGACAAAGAAGAACCCACAAGAATTCTATGTGCTCTATTGTAGAAGGTACCCCAATAGAAGTTTGCCACTTCTATATGGCAGATGAGTAAGAAGTCTGGGAAGTGAAGGAAACTTCAAGACTAGGAAGCGATGAGTCATGGACATCTAGGAGACATACGGCCTTTGAACCCTCAACAGACAATCTAGTAAAGATAGAAATGTCCCTTAAGGTAATGGATGCGGGGCCGAAAGGGGAAGATTAATGAATTCAAATCCTTAGACCAAAACCTTAAGGCAGTACTCATCAAATCCAAATCAAGGGTTACACTCACCTTGGTAAGCTTAATGAATTGGGCAATACCTAAGTATTCCTAGTGTCCCTGGAAATGAGGAGATGAATGCATCTACTGGGTTGTCTGATCCTCAGTCACCACTGAGCCATGGCAATTTGGTAGAGCCATAGTTCGAGTTCTTTTCAAGAGTATCTCACATTGGCGACATTAGAGGAAAAGGAAAATCAGGAACGAAATAACCACATCTCCAATAGCATTAGTAGTCTAAAATTCAATAAGAAAGGAAGAGATGACAGTACACTGGAACACAAAAAAATAGTATAAGTGAGCCAAGGGTAAAAGAGAAGAATGAAGATGGTAAGAGAAATTATAAGGAAATGCCTTTACCTTGAGGAAGATTGCCCAGCTATGTCAGGAAATGTAGTAAAATCTGCATAGGGAAAACCAAGAAGAAATCAGGGGATGAAATGTTGAAAGAGATTAACAGGATGGGCTTTTTTTTATGGTTGTTTTCAAAATTTTCAAATGGCAACTACTGCCATGGTAGTCTTGAAGTCTTGCAGTCATATGTTGGGAGGACATATGAGAAAATCTCTTAAAAATACTAGGTATGCATGACCTAACCAATATTCTCCAAGGCAATATCTTCAAGTCCATCAAATAAAAGGTTGAGAAGTTACCTTTGCGATGATTTCATTGGTAGACGAAACAGAAAGATCGAGTAGAACGGGAGAGACCAAGATCTACATATAAAGAAGGAAAGCGGTAAAGACAAACTCAATTTTAATTATTTTAAGATTTTTTAAATTTGGAGAGCAAAGTTTTGAGTTCTACAAAGAAAAGCGAAAAAAAGGTCTTTCTAATTTTTTTTTTTTTTTTTTTTTTTTAAAGACTTTTTCGTTGGAGAACAAGGGTTTTGGAGTTAAAAAAAAACGAAATAAGATCATTCCTTTGATTATCAAAGACTTTTTGTTGAAGAACAAAGGATTTGAAGTTCCAAAAACCGAAAAAGACTTCCTAGTTGTTGAAAATCTGGGAAAACTCTCTTGGATTATGGGATTAGAGATCATATGGAACATTCATTAGAAATCACTTTGACAAAAAAGGACAAATCTACTTACCAATGCAAGAGGTAAGTTCGGGCTATGGAAGATGGCTAAATGTCGAAGTGCGATAAAGGATCGATTGAGGCCTAGCGTCGTTTACGTGTCGCTCGAACGTACCATCCTTGACGTCGATTGGAGGAGCGACGATGTGGCTTCAAGCTACAATGGCAGCGTCGGTTCGAGTAGCAACAACATCTTCACCAACAGCGCAGGAATTTTCAGCCAAGAATGGGTTTGAAGAAGAAAAGAAAGAAAAAGAAGGTGGAGAGGAGAATATGGAAGGTTTTGTACATAAATCAAAGGGATTTCTTCCCATGAACTTGCCAAATCTCAAAGAAGATTCTTTTGATGCAAAAGGAATCGAATGAGGAAGATCAAAAGTCGCAGGTTTGAAAAAAAAAATTAGCGGGAGGAGGTTTTCTCGAGTGTGCTGGGCTTTTTCAACTCATCTAGCCGAGCTTGGGTTTTGGCTCGTTCTTCAGTTGGTAAATCCACATCGAAGGGAGTAAGTTGCACTTTGGCCTCATGAGTAGAATGATGAGAGAGCCTTTGACATATAAAAGCTTTTTCATATAAACATGGCCTATGGGCCATATTGTATGCAAGGGACAATTGTTTACACTAAAAATGAATTTTTTGGGTTCAAATGGTATTTGAATAATTATTTGACCCACAGGGTAGTAGAATATGCCGAATGGATATATCAAGCCCAAACCGAACTCAATCCAGTCTGAGAAAGCCCAAGTCTATGATAATCAGCCCATGAAAGGGTCCATAGACATTTCTGGAAATTTTCAATTTGTCAAAGTGGCCAACTCGGAATGGTAAGACTTTGTCTTAAAATCAAGTGGAGGAGACTTTTTCTCCAACTCAAGTCACAACATGGCAGAACGTGAGCAATTATTGTTAGTGGATAAATGACTTGGAGAACAAGACTCTAGTAGGTACGTGACCAGTTATTGGAGAATGTGGGTTGGAGTGATTATTCAGAATGCTTATAAAAAGAAGACTCAACTTCGAAGCAAAGGACCGGGAAATCAATCATCAACCAACACTCAAAACAAAACATTTCAGCATTAACATTTAAAATTCAGAATGTTTCTACTAGTTTATCAGTCGTACTTTCCATATCTCTAGTTTAGTTACATGTTTTTCCGCCCCTGAGCATACATTGCTTCAAAGCTTTCTCATTTGATTATTTCATTTTCAATCTATTCTACGCGTAAATTTATTTTACAAGCTAGTATACTGATTTCTCTCAACTTTCAAAACAGTCCAATTTTCAAAGCATTTTCCACTTAGATTCTAAGAAACTGTCAAGGGAACTAGGAAATCCATTTTTGCTTGAGCAAAATTTAGATTTCGGCACAGTTTCAGTTTAGAAATACTACAATTTTCTGGCACACTCACACATTCACCAATTCCCGTGCTTTTGTATGTTCTGGACCAAAATCCAGCATAAACATATATATAGATATATGTGTATATTGAATTTTAAATGGAACACTAGCTTGAGGTACTTACCAAGTTTTTTTTTTAAGAGAAGAATAATTTCATTGATTCAAACTAACAATACATCGATAGAAACATATAATCAAAATTACTAAAAACCATAAAGGATGGAATAGCATCGAGATTAATAGCATAATGAAATGACTCAAAACCTATACATTTGATAGTTGATTCTACATATTTGATATTACTATTGTGACTAGAATACCTATGACTCCAGTTCTGTAGCATAATGGTGACCATTGATTTAATTTATTGTCTCTGGTCGTATACACTTTGCTTATCTGAATCGCCTAAAACGCCGCACCACAACAATGAAAACCAAACCAAATCGTTCATCGGTTCTACAATATCTGGCGAGCCATTGATTTGATTTCTTGTCATCTCTTTATCGTATATACTTCCGTGCGGCTTTAACCGCATACACCACAGCAATGAAAACAAAACCACACGTACTAAGGCTTAATGTATTCTACAAAGACGATGAAAACCACATGTGCACCAAGGCGATGACAATTCTGCGCGTCTGAAATGACGTGATCAGCTACTTGTATCTGGCGACGACTAAATCACGAAAAAACAAATATACCTAACATTATGTAGAATAACCACTTTATTGAGAAAAAAAAAAAAAAAAATAGAGATGTAGAAGAGTGATTTCAGGCTAAAAATCACCTAAAAATCACCCCTCCTTGCTTAAAGAAAAGAGACTAACATAGAAAAATTTAACAGAAAATGAGGCTAGGGTTTCCTTGGGAATATTTGGTACTTACCAGGTTTGAGAAGGGTAAATAGTGACTTAGCATTTTTAGGGAACCAAACTTAACCATAGCATTTATGAAAAGTGAATAGTAAATCGCAATGTTTCATGAAAATTTAAAAGTTAATCACGATTATGTGAATAGTGGATAGTAAAAAAATAAATAATGAATAATAATTGGTGAATGACGATTATTGTAAATAGTGCATAGTACTCAATCAAAAGCCAAATTAAATTAGGTTAGGCTATTCAAATTAAATTTGGATTAGTCGATTGGGTTAAAATTGGAATATTGACTATGTTAAACTTGAGTTATTGAGTTGAATTTAAGTTAGTCCGCCTGTACAATACAAAATTCATATAAAAATATATTATTTAAAAAAATAGTAAATAGGACCATTTTTATAAACAAAAGAATGAACATAAATTTTATAAGTTTTAAAAGAAATGAAATATTTAGTATTTTTTTCTTAAAATTAAAAAACAATAAAGATAGTTATATAGAGAAATATGCATTATAGATATTATGAAAATATTAAATCACGTTTTAGTAGAGTTTAATTGAGTTGTTTGGCCCTTAGACCTAACTTAAATGGTAAAGGGGTGGAATGAGGAACAGGAGGTTCAAAGTTCGAATTCTTATAAAAACATAATTATAAAACTATAACATGATATGCATAGTGAATCGATCTCTTTTTTTTTTCTTTTTCTTTTTTTTGAGTTGTTTTTGAACCTTATCGAACAACATGAATTGAGCTACTAGCAAATGGTATAAAATTTTGATTCTTAAAGGCAAATGGGATAGGTAACTTTAAATTAACCACCTACTCTCACGACATTGTGAATTTGTACAAAGACTTTTTAGTCGTGACCAAAGTGTGACCCCAACTAACCGTGAGTAAAACCTGACTATAAGAAAATTGAGTAAAGCGAATCCCCTCTAAATTTACTTTGACGATGAACTTCAATCATGACAAATTATTGATATACTTATTCAGTTGCAAATTAAAATTTCCATCGCTTGTTTATAACCATTTGTTGACGATAATTACACAGTAAACATCCGTTGGCAAAATTATTTTTGCGACGAATTTAATCCTGCAAAAGTTATTATTATCTTATAAATATAAAATATCATCAATCGTAGTTTTATGATAAATATGATCTTAAGTAGTGACAAAACATAATTATTTTTTTAGTTTCATAATTATTTATGCAAAATAATAATTTTAAAATTATCCATTTTAAAAAATAATGGTATACATGAAAATTAATAAATACTCACCAAAATATTGATAAAAATTATAGATAAATTATATAAAAAATAATAGCAAATATTTTAGAGTTGTTTTATTTAAAGTGAAATCCATTAGTGTAATTTTTGACAATCAGAATATCTAATGTTTAAAGTAAATATTATAGAAATTTATCTATTTTAATATATTTAATAAAAATATAAAAAGTTATGTATTTTAAATATTTATAAATTTTGAAACCATAAATTATATTTATTTACATTTAATACTAATAAAAAATTTAATGATTAAAATTAGCTATATATTACAAATAATAAATTTATATTAATATTTAATACTATCTTAATAAATTTGTATATTTTCATCAAGATTACAAATAATGTTTAGCCTAATGGTAGCGTTATTCCTTCTATGCTTAGGGTTCGATTGCTGTAAACAACATCAATTTATGTTATTATTCAAAAGTAGGAAAAATGCATGAAAAAGCTTAAGATTAAAGTATCATCCAAATCAAGCAAAACACAAACAACAGCAATAGTATAAGAAAATCCAAAATCCTGGAATGGTATACAAAACCTTTTTTTTATTGAATTTTTATTATTTGTATTTTCTTATTGATTACATCAGTTGGAAATAGCGACGGTCTAAATTCATCAAATAGTTAGATGCTAAAAGAGTTCTTTGTGAACTAGAATTTCCATCAGTAGAGTTTTTTCCAACACACACCGACTACTATGCATTGAAATTATCCATCGCTAAATTTATATTCCAACAGTATATATCAATCGAGGAAAGTGAATTTTCTTGTAGTGACCCCAGCTAAAAGATTCTTTAGTCGGGGACATTTACCATCCTTAACTTACGCTTCCTTTAATCGCAAAACAAATATGACAGTGGCTATAGCCTTTAGAATTAGTTGCACTTTCTCTTATGATCGTGATTATAGGATTTATTCACACCATCAATAGTTACGCTTGACCGCGGACTCTAATATCTGCTCCCATATCTTATAGCCAGAACTTTTTGGTCTTTAGCTGTGGCTATAAGCCGTGGATATAGACATATTATTTTGTAGCATGTGCATGCATACTAATAAACACTATGAGCAATTTTCATGAAAATTTGAGTTAATATTTCTTTTGATTTCATATTTCTTTTCGGCCCAATAACGGAGACTCGTTAGATTATGTTTTTGTGGATGCTGATAATGATTATTATATAAATTATCATGAGAGGTTGATGAAGTTGGATGGAATGATTCTATATGATAACACACTTTGATTCGGAACAATAGTGTTACCATATCATTTGGTTTCCAAGAAAAAAACAATACAAGAAATCTTATTATGAAGTTTAACACGTTAATATCAATCATTCCCGAATACAAATATCACAAATTCCTAGTTGGAGATAGGACTCACAATGTGTCATCGACTCTACTAAACTTCCGGATGGCAATCTTATTTGACTCGTACTTAGCTAACCTGTCTTGTCACATTTGGGATGGGTATGGGAATAGGTTGTCAGTCTGAGTTCAAAAAAAAAAATTGGCCGAGTCGATGCGACTCGACCGGTCATGTTCATTCGGGACCTTAGGTCGGCTATTCAGGTAAAACTCAGTGGACTCGACCCGGGTCGAGATGACTGGTCGACTCGGTGAAAATCGGTTAAAATACCTGAGAATAATCATTACTAAGATGCCCCAAAAATCGAAGCAAAAATCTGAATTTCGAGGGTGCATAAAAACCAACCTGAGCTTGATACCCATGATGGAATTTCAAAGAAAGAATAAAAATCCAAAATCCAAAATCCAAAAAATTGCGAATTTGATTGAAAATTTGATTCAACTAAAAAGAAGCGATTCAAATAAAGAAAGAAGTGAAGAGGAAATTAAAAGCAAAACCTAACTTGCAAGGGAGGCTGGAGAGAGGCGATGGAGACTCCTATAGAGCCAAGTCCCTATTGCCGAGTAGAGGCTGGAGTGGAGAAGACAGCCAGCCGGCGCTTGGAAGCGGGTAAGTTTCCTTTTCTTCTCCACTCCTCTTCTTCTTCTTCCCTCTTCTTCTTCCTTCTTCTTCTTCATTTTTGATTTTCTCACTATGCGTCGAGTGGAGGAAGAAAGTTTCCCTTTTAAGCAACCACTTCCAAAACGGCGTCGTTTAGTCCCGGACAAACCAAAGCGATGTCGTTTTTGAATAGTGTTGAATTAAAAAAAATTCTCATGGATAAAAGCGGCGTCGTTTGACCCATTATATTTTCCATATCAAACTCTTAGCCCCCATTTTTATCACATTTTCAACTACAAAAAATACATCCTAGCCCTCCCAACCTCAATATTAACCACATAGAAGAGAAGAAATTATATAATTTATTTTACAAATATAAATTTAATTTTTGTTGAAGAAATTATATTCAAAATAATTTCTTTTGTTAGCATTAGCATATTTATCTTTCACATAAATAATGTTAAATATAAAAATTGTTTTATTAAATTTTTATCTTTTAATTATATCTATTTTTCTAATAATTTATATAAAAATCAAATAATTTTTAAATGTTTTAAATAAATGCTTATTTTCTTTGTGTCCCGGTAGATCTATGACGATCTATACCAAGCCGTCACGTGCTCGGAATTTGTCCAAGTCGTTGATCGATACCGCGACTTTGAACCATAATCGGGTATGGAGTAGGTTCAGTCTGAGTTTGAGATTAATGACATTCCACCCCGCCCCGAGTATAAAAATACCAAATTACCCCTTTATATATAAACATTCTTATTCTTCATCGTTTTAGGGTTGCTGCCATCCCAAACCACAGGATATTCCCCTTTCTCCTTCTTTCTCATTTTAGGGTTTGTTGCCGTCCCAAACTACAGGATATTTCCCTTTCTCCTTTTAGGGTTTGCTGCCTCCCGAACCACGTTATATTTCCCTTTCTAGTATCTCTTTCTTTCTCATTTAGGGTTTCCATGGTTACAAGCGAAATCAATCAAAGTTCTTGCTAATCCAGTGATGGATATGAAGGTCGACGCCATCCACGCAAGCAAGGCTCCACCACCACCATTGTCGTTTTCCAGCGAGTTACCATACTTTTTTCTTTTTCACGAGTGTTCTATAGGCTGTATTATCTCTTAGAAATTCAATTCAAGGTGAAGTGATTATTTATAGAAGTAGTGATGGCATCAAACACTGCTAACTGTTAGAGGACAATTGAAGAGTTTCGAACTGATTTTTTTTTTTCACGGGAGAGGCCAATCAGAGTTCTTGCTGCTCCAGATGCAAAGGCGAGATTGAAATTTTTTTCAGTGGTGGACGATCAATTTTTTTGTTGCTTGTTGCTCCAGTGACAGATGTGAAGGTGAGATTGAAATTATTTTTCTTTTCTTCTTGAAGTTATTTTTCCTTTCTTCTTTTGACAAGTTGATAATGAGGATTCATTTTGGTTGATTTGCCTCATCGAGATGGTGATTTTGTATGAATTTTGATTTGGATGTTACTTTGACATTTAGAATCGATCTTGATCTCCTGTACAAAATTTTAACAATTTGAGATTTTTTGTTTTTTATCATCTCTTTAATGAAAAAAACCATGTTTAGATCCTGCGAAAATGGATGCGGGGAATGTTTACCGAGAAAATAGAACATGCATGGAAAAGAAGAAATCACATATTCGGGAAGAGGCGGGGATGAGAGTTTGTTCCCGATTTCATAACGGGAATGGGAAGCGCATATCTACCCAACTTGGGTTCGGGATGGGTATGGTAAAAGAATATCATGGGACGAGGATGGGAAAGGGGTGCCTCGTCCCAAAACCGCCCGATTCAAAATATATGGAAACGCTATAGCATCACTACCAATCATGAGCTATAGTGTTTCCATATATTTTGAGTTGGAATTAAGTCTGCTAAAATAAACAAATAAATTTTAGTTTAAGTAATTGGAGGTTTTATATTTTGATTTGATCTAGGGCTTTGTGGAATTAGTAAGGTATGTGTAAGTTAGCTCGGGCATCCACAATTATATAAAATATATATATTTTCTTTGTTTATGCAGTCAATGGCAAACCCATGATTTTATTTGAGGGGGGCATTCATTAATAATAATATTCACGGTTATATAAAAAATATATATTTTCTTTGTTTATGCAATCAGTGGCAAATCTATGATTTTATTTGAGGGGGGCATTCATTAATAATAATATTCAATTTACAATAAACTCTCATAATCAACATATCAATTTAATATAAATACAAAATATATAACACCAATAAAAATTTTAATATATTCATTAATAAATTATCATAATGTATTTTTTTTAAATATTATATAAACTAAAAAATATAATGATAACAACTTAACATGAGCTTTAATAACAAATAAAAATTTACTTTTCAATAATAAATTTAATATTAAATATAAACTATTATCATCAATAATAAGTTTAAAAAAATAACACATAAATTTACCATTTATTCATATCATATAATATTTCAATGAAATTTAAAAAGATAAACAATAAGAAACTTACAAAATTTTCTTTCTTATTTCTTTTTCTTTCTTCTCCCTTTTTTTGTTTTTGTTTTTCTTCCTCTATTTCACCACTTCACTTAGGGTTTAGGGTATCTTAAGTATATTCCCTAAAACATACAAAATATATTAGTTTAATGGACAATAGGACTATAAATTGGATTTCTTTTATTCAAAAAACTATTGTGGGTACCATGGGCTTTGGCCCAAGCCTCCAGTCGGCAGGCCCATACAAACTCCATCCCGCATATCAATGGCGGTCGAGTCTGAGCCCACAAGCCCGAGAGCCTGCGGAGGCCCGATCTCACGAACCCGATTATCTTCGTTTGGTGAGCGAAGATGGTGCCAGTAGAGGCGGGAGATATAATGCCTGGGTGCAACCTTTCCTACCCGGCTACCATCTCAAGGAGGCAACCAACTGACCTCTCTTAAGCAAACAAATAATAACCACATGAGTCACTGCGTAACCTTCACGGTAGCCAGTCAACGCTAAAGATGAGGGCAGTTTGGCTATCTGAAGGGCAGTTTGACTATATAAAGGGAAGAACATGTCATAATACGCGAATAAAGCGCCACCTTCCCCTTCCGTTTCGGAAAAGAATCGCATACTTCCCATGTAAAGCAGACAATGGCCCTCCTCCATAAAGGGAAGGGGGGTGACACCGTAGGGGGTAAGTTTTTCTCGATTGAATATACAAATCGATTTCTCTCTCTCTCTAGAGTTCAGATCTAACTTTGTCATCGGCGAGCCAACGAGCAGACCACTGCCGTTCTCTTGTTTATTTTGCAGGTACATGCTGGCTAGTTAATGCTCCGACAATCCAATGATTCAGAAAATTCAGGAGACAACAATTGGCGCCGTCTGTGGGAACGACCAAGCAAAAAAGGTCATGTCAATTCGCGAGGGCTTGGTTGCATTCGCTTTCAAGTGATCGCCTATCCCCTAAAGCTTTGGTAGTTCCCGATCAACCCACCGGACCGTCGGATTCTATCATCATGACCGGTAAATTGTTGATTCGCGAGGGCTTGGTTGCATCCGCTTTCAAGTGATCGCCTATCCCATGAAGCTTTGGTAGTTCCTAATCAACCCACCGGACCATCGAATTCTATGTCATGATCGAGTAACCCGTGAACCCGTCATGAAGATCGGTTCCTTATTTGGCGCGAGACATGGGTAAGACAGAGGAACAGTCGGACGGATGGTTGGCTGAGCCGTGCGAATCTGCGGCAAAGCGGCAGCTGCGCTTGGCCTAGAGGGAGAACGGGCCCAGAAAATGTCTGAGGAGTGGCCACCGGCGCCCCCGGCTAAAACAAAATAAAGGCGGGAACACATTCGGTTGGAAGACAACGGCGTCGCAGCGAATAATGACTATCTTCAGAATGGCTCGGCTTTTGGATCACGCTACCCCGAAGAATAATGTAGGAGGACAAATGAAGGGGCCTCCGGACGTTGGTCGGTCGGGTTGCCGCATGTCTCTTCGGGTACGGGGAGAATTTAGTAGAGAAAGGCGGCAGACGGAACGCGCCCCTGAACACATACCCGCGTGGCTCAAAGGCGTGGCACCACCACTTCCCTTCGAATATCCGACCTTTAGAACAACATTTATCAGTTTATGCGTACCTACCCTTTGTTAGGGGACAGGGACATCTTGTCATCCCGTTAAGTAGCATATCTGAGTTATGAGCCACCTAGCAAAACTGCCATACCAGATTCACCATGTATGATGGCTCCTCTAACCCGTACGACCATATGATGCACTTCAACCAGGGGATGATTCTCAGCACGGGGAATGATCATCTTCTATGCAAGGTATTCCCGACCAGCCTAAAAGGACCCGCTCTGGCCTGGTTTCATAAACTCCCGAGATAATCCCCTATGGCTTCTCGTTTAGCGAGTTGTGGGTGCGCTTAGTTCCCCGTCACTTATACTCGGTCCGTGAAAGGGAAACTTGTCAAAACATAAGCATCCTTAAAGCGAGAGGATAAATCTATACGGGACTTCACTAGGAGATTTGGACAAGATGTCCAACAAATGACTCCTTTATCATGGGCTGCGATCCTTGGAACTTCGGCGCGACTTGGAGCGACTACCGCTTTCCGATTATTTGTCACTAAACCCGCCTCTAACAATGGAAGAAATGTATAGATGGGCAAATAGATACTCTACGCTAGAAGACAATATTCGAGCGGCCTCCCAATCAGTGATGATTACCTCCCAGAACACCAAGCCGACTAAGAAGGGGTAGCCGGATCAAAAGGGGAACCAAACTAAAGACTAAAAGCGTTCCCGGGAACAATCAGAAAGGAAGAGGGAACCTCCCCAGTTTACTTTACTGAACATCCCCTACAACAAACTCCTCCCCCTTATCCAGAACCACCTTGACTATGCGGCCTCCACAGTCGGTGGATCGAGCAACGATTGATCTCTAAGGTGCGATTACCATAGGGACCACGGGCATGAGACTAACAAATGTCAGACTCTCAAATTCCTAGTGGAAAAACTAATCCGAGTTGGTCACCTCAAAGGATATCTCCGGGATTTGCCTCGTTCGATAGAAGCCACCGATCATTTGAAGAATAGCGGCCCATTCGAAGCTCCGTCGAGCCTGGCCAGCTATCAACTACATATTGGGAGTAGGCCCGGCGACCCGATATCAGTTCGTCGTCGGAGGAAAAAGGCACTACGGCGGCCCGCAGTTTCAAGCGGGTGAACACCATCAGTACCCCGGATAATAGCAAAGCAATACAACAGATTGACGGCCCCATATCCTTTCCTCCTATTAACCCGTCCAGGGTTATCACCCCACACCACAATGCCGCACTTGTCCTTACTTTATTCATTAACAATTTTGATGTACACAGAGTGCTCGTTGACCCTGGCAGCGCAGCCGACTTGTTGCACCTTCCAGCCTTTAGACAGATGCAAGTACCGCTTGATAAACTCAGTTCGGCTAGCAGAATTTTGTTGGAATTAATGGGGCAACTACGCTAATAGTGGGTGATATTGCTCTCCCTATCAAGGCTAGGCCGGTCACTCAACAAGTCTTATTCTCGGTGGTCAAAGACTTTGGACAATACAATGCTATCGTTGGTCGGGCCTAGCTGCACGCTATGAAGGCAATGACCTCAACTTACCATCAAAAAATCAGTTACCTAACTAGTGCCGAACATATTGACCTCTTAAGCAGCCAGTTAGCAACTCGCTAGTGCTATCATTTGTGTGGGAGCGTGAAGGTCTGGTAATGACTTTGTGACGAATCACGGTCCCCGAATGGCAATCACGGTTCCTTTGCCCAGGCAAAGAGAGCGGACAGGGAACAATTAGCTATGGATCCCCTGGAATCAATACCCCTGGGCGGACCGGATAAGCATATGTACGTCAGCTCCCTCTTGTCAGGAAAGGAAAAAGAACAATTGCGGCAGGTTTTGCTTGATAATATTGAAGTATTTTCCTGGACCCACTTGGACATGACCGGCATTAGCCCCACGCATGCTTCCCATAAACTAAATGTAGCCCCAATTGCTAGACCAATCAGAAAAAGAGTAAGGCGTTTCCACCCGGTCGTATCGGATCGTGATGAGGTAGACAAACTTCGCGAGATTGTGGGAAGTCAAATCCCAGAATGGGCGCTTCAATATTGGTGGTGGTACCAAAAGGTGGTAAGTGGAGAGTATCATGAGAATTTATCTTGATTTCAATGGCGCTTGCCCCAAAAAACTGACTTCCTTTTGCATGGGCAGATTAATTTTGTGGCGTCATCGGGGCGTAGGATGTTGTCATTCTAGGCCCCTTCTTGGGGTTACCGCCAGTCCACATGTACCCAGGCCAAACCCCGGGGAGAAAACGGCCTTCATCACTCCACACGAACTCTTCTGTTATAATGCAATGTCATTCGGGTTAAAGAATGTTGAGGCTACGTACTAGAGGACAATGACCAAAATGTTCAAACCGCTGTTGGGTAAGACCATGGAGGTATATATTGATGACATGTTGGTAAAATCCAAGCAGCGCCCAGATAACGTTACGCACCTGCAATAAGCTTTCAATCTCCTCAAGGCATACGACATGAAGCTCAACCCCTTAAAGTGTGCGGAATTCGGTCATGAGCCGCTTCTTGGGCTCATGGTAACCTGAAAGAGGGACGAAGCAAACCATGCATGGCTTAAGAGCTATCTTAGACTAAAGCTAGCTCCTAGTTCGAAAAGGGTACAACGGTCAAACTATAGGATTAGCTTCAAATGATTCATTCCCGGTTCACCATTGTAAAACCATTCTTTGCCACCCTTACGGGGGTGATGAAATTTGGATCAGATGAGTCTCATGATCTATGCCTTGGTAGCAATCCAAGCGCTACTGGCGGAACCAGTATCACTCATTAGCCAGAAGCCGTGAGGCAGCTCTTCCTATATTTAACAGTTTTAGATGTCGTAGTAAGCGCCCACCTGTTTAAAGATTATGAGGATAGAAACCATAGACCGGTGCCTTCATGACAAGTCCTTAGTGCGAAACCATATACACCCACCTCCCGAATGAGCGTTTTAGCTCTCGGGATGGCGTGACTTGCCCATACTTCAAGCACACCTATTGGCGGTTGTGTAACCTTCCGCGAAGCATTATACATGGGCGACTTGTCAGGTGAGATGACCGGTGGAAGCGATCGGTAAGTGAATATGGCATCTCATATAAGCCAAGGTTAGCTAAAAAAGGGCAAGTCCTGGCCGACTTCCAAGCAGAAATCCCCCATCCTGCAACAAGTTTCGCCAGTTTAAGTTGGTTGATCCTCAATGTGGATGGGGCATCTCGGCAAGCGGTAGGCATAGACTCTGTTAAAATCCGGGTGGGGGACAGATCGACGAAGCTATCGATTAGGCCTGGCCTCCAAACAATGAGCGGAGATATGAAGCCATCCTGTAGGTATTTGAATTAGCGATGGTATCGGCGATGACTTATAGTGATGGGTGGAGTTAGTGGTGGGGCGAATTAAAATGTAGAATATGAATCCCGAGATCACCGAATGACAAAGTATGTGGCTCACGGTTAGGCGCTGTTGGTTTCAACATGAAACTCGAACATGTTCGGGGTCTCTAATGAAAAAAGCATATGCCTTAAGTTTGTAGTGCATCTTTACCTATATGGCTAATATTCTGCCTATATATTACGGTCGGATTTTCAATGGCCACCCGTCAAGGGTAAGCCCGGTGGCGAAACCTCCCCGCCTACGGATGGATCCCATATCTCAGTATATCAACACGGGAGAACTCTCTAAAGAGAAAGATAAGGCTCACAGGATCCAAGTTCAATCTTTAGGACACAATTTATGGGCCGGTTATTCAAGCGATCCATGAGCGGACCCGTCTGAAATGCCCAACTACATAACAAGGCGGTATGTGTTGGTGAGTGCAGGATATGTGATCATTGGCGGAAAAACCACGGCACCTGAGGCCTATACTCAAGGGTATTATTGGCTAACTATGAAGTCCGATGCCACGATTGCATCATGATAGTGATTCGCCAATCAACGAGGCTCCTCTTAAGATCGTAGGCTCAAGATCTAAGGTCTATCTCAAGCCCGTGACCCTTCGCACAATGCGGCATTGACATAATAGGGCCACTCCCTACCGCACCAGCTCAAGGAAAGGCATTGTGGCAGCCACTAATTATTTCGGTAAGAGTGGATGAGGCCCGAGGCTTTTTGTGGCCAGATTAAAGACAAAGAGGTCACTCGGTTCATCTGGAAAAATATAGTTTGCAGGTTCGGTATTCCCCGGACAATCATATCAGACAATGGGCCCTAATTTGACAATCGGGTCTATAGAGCTTACATCGGGTGAAAATAAAGACATAACCACCTTCCCAGATATCCACAAAGCAATGGCCAAGTAGAGGCCTCTAAAAAAACCTTGTTAATGGCCTTAAGAAAACGACTAGACGCGGTTAAAGGCAAATGGGTAGAAGAACTTCCCGTGGTCCTCTGGGCCTATAGAACAACCGCCGAAAGGCCAACCTGTATATCCCCTTTCGCACTCACCTATGGGATGGAAGCTATAATCCCTACAAAAATTGGTATGCCTACGCTCAGACAGGATATCTTTGAAACGGTCGAATCCCGAGAATTCATAATCTGAGATTGTTCTGCGAAGCGACGGTCGTGCAGTGGCATCCTACCACTTGCGGGCTGGAAAATTTATCTGACAAACTGAAAAGCCCTGAGTGTTTCGTACAGGAAACTGGGTCTCGAGAGGATCTTGAAAATACAATAGATCCCGATGGCGGGAAAGTTTTTAGGTGGCTGGGAAGGGCCTTATATTGTAACCGCAATTGGTAAATTGATTATTATGCTAGATAAGCTAGACGAAACACGTACCGAATGTGGAATCTTATTCTCAAGGTACTATCAATAAAAATATGATTATTTTCTAAAGCTTCATCTCAAAGTTTAATTTAAAAGTCCGAGTGGCGCTATTCCCATATCCGGCCTAGTATGGTTAATGCCCAGCTAGCCAGAATAAAAGTCCAGGTGGCATTGCTTGCTATAGGCCAGTATGGAGGAAGGCTATTGCCATATCAGGCGAAATATGGTTAATACCCGGTGGCGAAATAAAAGTCCGGGTGGTGCTATTACCCTATCCGACCTAGTATGGTTAATGCCCATTGGCTGAATAAAGTCAGTGGGCGCTATTACCACATGCAGATTGGCCAAAGTAAAAGTCAGGGTGGCCTATTGCCTGTCAGGCCCCCGGTATGGCTAATGCAGGTAGCGAATAAAAGTTCGGGTAATAAGGGTGCCCTCCCAAGACCAATTTATTTGATGCCCAGATGGTACATTGCAAGGCGCCGGAGGAAGCTATTGCTCAAACTTGAACTACACACTATTCATTACGCATCAGCGCCATCCGGCTAAACAAAAATAAGCTACTCGATTCAAAAAGGAGTGTTTAGGAAAATTTCAAAATTCTTTAAGAAGCTCGTGTTGGGATACAAAATGGCGACAAAGAAGTCGGGCTAGCTAAGAAACCTCATAATCACGGCCCACAACTCGTCGGGTGCCTTGGGATCCTCCTCTCCGTTTACCATGGGCGGGGAGAATCCTAAGTTATCACTGCTGTGACGGTTGAGGTGCCGGCCGCCCGTAACGCCTTGGGACGGAGCGGCCTGCGGGGAGCGGTAGGGGCATCGAGGTTAACGAAGAACTCACGCAGGGTTAATGGCTCGCGTGCCCGGAGCATCCCGTCTAGGATCTTAGGCTTACTTTCGAAAATATTGTGCGCAAAGGCACAACAACCATATCTATGGTGAAGGTGGCTGGCGGCGTGTACGCCTCGAGGCCTTCTTCTCTTTATGTCGACCTGCAACGCGGAAGAGGAAGCCGGGTTCATCTTTGCAAGCCCCAAGCTCATAACTTCGCGAAACCGGCTCATCAGGTCAATGGAGTGGATTTCCTCTCAAAGATCCGACCGCATGCACTCCATAGCGACCCAGCTGCTTGAGCGCATCTGTCGGACTCCACCTTGTTGAAATCTTACAGGCGTGGGTCCGGCGGACACGGGCTAGTTCGGACTCCATCGTCTTTCGGGCGCTACCGGCGCATCAATCTCGGTCGAGCCATAGCCGCCGTGGCCAGACTACATCTGCCCGCCGGCCTGATTACCCTCGCCAGCTATGGCGCTCAACCGGCCGCCTCCAATTTTGACTCACGCCTCCAATGAGGTAGCACTCGAAGCATTTTATGGGCGATGGTGAGGCCAGTGAAGCCTCTGCACACCTCAGTGGGTTCGAATTCAGTGTTGGAAGGCGTATTGGGATAAGCGGCCCAGCTGCGAAAAGCATATCGATTGATATGTGATAATTAGAAAATAAAGAAATTTGAAACGAGAAAAAAATGTAGAACACGAATTCCATAGATTGATCAAAGTTACGATTGCGAACCTGCATCCCGTCTTCGATTATTTGTTGAAAATATTCATTACTAGTATTACAAGGGACTGAGATATTATACTCTTCGCCCTACGCCCCGGCCCGAAAGTCATGTGGACCCAACCCGATCGATGGGCCAGCGCGACTCGCTTTTAAATGAAAAGAAAACAAATGTTGGTTGATTTTCGACTTTGGGAAAATCTGTCCCCGGGGAGGAACGGTTCCCCAGTGGAGTCGCCACTTACTTTCTATTTTTATTTTATGAAAGGGAAAACAGCCCAAAGAACAAAAAAAACCCAGTAGTGCGGTATGGAAAAAGATTAGTGCAGAAAACTAGATTCTAGGTACAGGGATCGGATTATATGGGAAGGTACCTCATATAAGGTAGCACCCCTCTAGGCCCGGAACCCGGTCTCTACTAGTGAATTGGGTAATAGCAGAGTATATGGATTAAAATGAATCAGATCTCACGCTAAACATAAAACTTGGATCACACCCGGCCCTAATTGGTATCTAGCATGCTTAAGAACACTTTCAACCAAAGAAACGAATAGAAAACGTTTTTGCTGTGTTCTAAATGCGCAGTATCAAAGATTGACCAATGGCTTTGAAACTTATCATGACATAAACACAAAACATCCATGAAATTCATTACCCAACGTTAAACACATACACAAGTTACTAATAATTGGAAGGTTGATATGATAATTCGAACATTGTTCAAAATTAATTGTCAAAACCAGCGAGCCAGGAGAAACCATACATTGTCACCAGTACTCATTGATGATACAACACTTGTCAGAAAGCTATACAAACCGTCTATTCATCTCAAGAATCGGTATCGATAAAACACTAGACTACTATTGCTTAACTAACCCTTTACGCTGACCCACATAAGTATAGTGCTGAATCAGTGAACCACATTAACCTGAACTAAATAATTTGGACCCCCGACGTAGCCTACCCAACGTCTGAAGTGAATGGGATGGACCTGAAAGCGTCACGAGCTTCAATTAAGCGAAATTGGGACTACCAAACCAGACAAGCGGGTGGTGGTTCTCAACCCGATCGATTCGATTGAGAGAAATTACGAAAATTTTCGAGAACATTCCTTCTGATAAGAAACCCGAAAAAATAAAAGCGTGTACAATTCGGCAGAATGAATGAAAAATTAACCCCGAACAATGCAAAGTACCCTATTTTGCTATTTCACAAAAAAAAAACCTAGTGAACAGCCAGTCAGGTTTTGAGCAGAACTGTGATTGAGAGTTCTCGAATTTTCGGAACCTTACATAGTTAGAAATCCAACAAAATAAACAGAGTGCAATTCCAACTCGAAGCCAAACATAAACAAAAGAAAAGAAAGTACCCAAATTGCTATTAAAGCAAACCGACCCATTAAACCAGGGCAGTTGGTTGACAGTCCGAGTTGAGAAAAGATCTTAAAATTTTGAACCTTACTCACGAGTCGAATCGAAAAAGCGAATGGAGTCACGATTCCGACTCGAATGACCAGAAGCGAAGCACAAACAAAGCAAAGTACCCAAAAGTTGTTAAATGACGAGAACCCGATAAAGGCAGGCTGGTCGGTTCCCAGCAGTCCGTGGTTGAAAAGATCTCAAAAATTTTGAGACTGGCTTCCTCGCAGATGGGGAATCAAAAAAACAAACGGTGATTGATTCTCAACGGATGGCGAACCCAATCCAAGCAGGCAAAGTTCCCTAACTGTTGTTCTAGAAAACTGAACTTCATGAACCAACTGATCTCATTTCCTAACCAGTTGATTCGGTTGGGAACAATTCTCAAAACTGGTCAGAACCTTTCTCAAGGAGTCAGGAATCTAACAAAATAAATGGTGATTGATTCTCAGCTTGGATGATTAAGAACCGATCCAAACAATATGTTGTTTTCAAAAACCGAGACTGCCCAGCAGAAACTGTTGAACCGGCTCTCACGTATGAGCATGAAAACATATTCAAATGGTTGAGGAAAAACCTAAAATTTGGTCAGAATATCCCTTAAAGAATAGGGAAACTAACAAAACAAACGGTGCATGATTCTCCTTTCGAGATGAGCGAGAACCAAGCACAAGAAACATGTCAGATTTGTTTTCATGGGGCCCCTTGTGGCTGTTGAGCAGAAGCTCTCACGTATGAGCATAAGCAAGTTCAAATGGTTGAGAGAAAAACCTCAAATTTATTAGATATCCCTTAAAGAATAGAGTGGAGCCAAGGTCTATTTCTTACCTCTTCCACAAAATGCAGGAAAAAATCCAAGCTAAGCATCCGAAAAAATCAACAAATGTGCATCTGAGCCCGGAAAAGTGCCCCTCCCAAAGGTCCTCTTTGTTCTGATCTTTCTCTCCTTTTATACTAATTCTCCTCCTCAACCTCACAGGCCTGCAGTTTTCTCTTCAAGCTTTGGGAAAAAGCCCAGTCAGATCTGGAATCGAGCTTCACAGTTATTTCCATATATTTTCCATCTGGCGACTATCTTAAGTTTTCGAGCTTGCTTCACCACCAAGTATCCCACATGGATTCATGGTGAAATTTGCGTAACTAAAGCCAAAGCCCAAAATGGACCCAAAATACTTCCCAAGACCGATCTGGAGCATATGGGCATGATCCATATGGAATTTGGGCTCCAAAATCAAAAAAATCAGCTCTCCACATAAGCTGACCCGACGAACCGGTTGAACCGAATGCCAACCGGTCGAGCCGGTTGAGGAAAATTATGAAATTTTGATAGATGTTCCCTGAAGAATAAGGAGACCAACAAAAAAAATGGTGCACAATTCCAAGTTCGGATGATGGAGATATGATCGAAACAAGGGAGAGTGCTCGCCAAAATCACCCAAAAAAACAGTGTTGTATACATACTGCCCCGACGAACCAGTCAAATCGATTGGCCAAATGGTTGACAAAAATTATGAAGTTTTAACAGAAACCTCCTTGGTGAATAAGGAATCCAACAAAACAAACGGCGCATGATTCCAAGCTCGGACAAGGAAGATACAATCGAAACAAGCTCAAGTGCTCCGAATTTGACATACTCGATAAACTCAGATTGGCCAAGGCAGGGGCCCATTTGCTTCCTATGTACGATGCGGTAAAAAATGGCCGCGATGACACTCACAAATTGAACTACATACGCACTCGATGGACCACATACAAGCCCACTTGAGGATCGGCGACTAGGGTTGATGGGGCCACAGCTTGATGCCATATGAGCGTGGGTGAGTGTGACACCCATAGGATAAATGCAAGTTTGAGGGACAAAATTGAGGGTCTAAAAATATGCCCCTCTTCAGTAGAGTGAATGAGCAGTGAATCATGGGTGTGAAGTGCAAGCGATGCAAGAGTGAAATGAACTCTAGTGAAGAACCGGATATTGACAATTTGTCCCTTACTATATTGAAGGCTAGCAAACGAGAGTTTCTTGATTAAAGGACTTAAAGAAAACAGGTCACGATGCCTAGGAAGATGAGTGATCAGAGCATAATGCCAGAAAAGATAATGAAATACGAGGCGATCTTGGAGGAAGATGAGAGATCACGAACATGCTCGGAGAAAGGTCGAGCGACAGAAAAAGGTTGGATCAGATTTGATCTTGGAAAATGTAGAATCTGACAAGTGTCGGAAAGGTGGGATAGAATGAGTACCAAGAAGGGTCCAAGTGAGTGCAGGAATGGAAGGAATCTAAGATGCAGAAAGAGTGAAATCGGTGAGTCTTAGGAAAGGTAGAATCGGTTTGAGTCTGGAAGGAGTGGAAATCTAGTGAGTACTAGAAGGTGGAATCTGGTGATGTGAAGGGTGGAAGAATGGAAGGGTAGAATCAGAGGTGATGCCGAGGAGAGGATATTAGCGAGTATCGGGAAAGGGTAGAATCCCAGGCGAGTCATAGGAGGAAGAATTCAAAATCCCGGTAGTGAAGGGGTGGGATCCGAGGCTGAGTCTGCAGGAAAGGGTAGAGTGAATTACATTAAAGGTGGGATCAGGAGCCAGGAAATCTTGGAGAAGGGTGCGGGTGAGTCTTAGGAAGGTGGGATGCGATGATCTGGGAGAAGGGTCCGAGTGAGTACCATGAAAGGGTAGAATCTAGGCAAGTCTTGGGAAAGTGAAATTCGACGAGTGCAGAAAGGTGGGATCAGGAATGAGTCTGGGAGAAGGGTCAGTGAGTCTGGGAAGAATTAGAATCCGGTGAGTCAGAAAAGTAGAAATCAGGAACTGATGTCGAAAAGGTGGGATCAGGATGATGCAGGAATAAAATCGGGGTGAGTACAGGGAAAGGTAGGATCGGGTGAGATCTTTGGAAGGGCTTGAAACAAGCTAAGCAGTAAGCAAACTTAGGGAAAGGGGGTAGGCCTAGTATGACATCGAGAGTGCACTTGACAAATATTTCGAATAAGCCGAGAGAAATCAAACCTGATCATGGCTTGAAGGGGGGGATGCCTAGTATGACATTAGAAAATGCCACAAATGATAAGTAGACTGCAGCAAGACGAAAAATAAAGTGGTATGCCCCTATAAGACAATCTCACAAATGTGACCAAGGGTGAAAGAAAGGGGAGTTTGTGCTTTGATCCCCAGGAATATCAGCGCCATGTCGAAATCCCATAGCGCACATGTGGTCAAGTCAGAGAGGCCAGAAAACATCCGATGTTATTAAGTGAAAGAATCATCATTGCCATTTACAAAAAAGTAGTACTAAGGTATGCCCGTGTGCACATCGATATGCAAGTGCACCGATAAAAACCACGAAATAAATTTACACGAGAAGGCCATTACGTGATGCTGAACAAGCGAACAAAACGACATAGAGTGCGCCACGTGCGCCCCTGCGGGATTGACGGAGATATCACGTGGAATCGACCCTCGTTATAACCCTTAGAAGCACTCTGTTGTATGAAGAAACCCGACTGCATGTGGAGCATACTCAAACTTCGATGCCAAAATATCTCTAGGCGAAATGGGCTGCTAGTGTACATGTGTAAGAGACAAAGACAAGATGAAAGGATGGAGATATGCCCCACTGTGAATGTGTCAAAGCATCAAGCTAAGGCGCTATCGGCGTCGATTCTGCATATCATACCTGTATCTAATCATGGACACAGGAGTAAGCAAACTGAATGGAGAAGCAATATGTGACTCCCCAAGAACAGAGACCTTTCGACATCCGGTATAATTAGTAAACCAGGAACCTATTCATGTAAAGCCAGCCCGAAGCAAACACGAGATCTCATGGTCGGGGTGGTCTTACGACTCGGGCCCAGTAATGAGGCTGAGGGTTTGAAAGGTGAATGACATAATGGGAAACAAAGGCCTAGTGCCGATCGAAATACTACGAACCCACATCTATACGGTCTTAAAATATCAAGAATCTGTGTGAGTAAAGGGTGGCTCATAACATCCAAATGAGCGATGTTGCAAAAGATAAGTGAAGTGCACCAAAGGACACATCGCTTAAGAAGCGAGGCAGCGATCAATAAGGTAGAAGAAGATTAGAGAGGATAAGACAAATGATGAATGGATAAACGAAAAATGGAGAAAACAGCTGGGATACAAAATCTGCGATGTGTGACCATGACGAACAACTCATCCAGGAGCATGAGAGTGAAACAAGTCACTATAAGATGGGAGTGGTGATGCAAGTAATGATCCAGGGACCTAGTGCGAAGCAATCCAAACCTCATTCCCAATGTGTTACTCGTGTCCATGAAGAAAGATCGTCTGATACTCTCACCTTGACTTTCAGAGGAATAATAAATCTCTCAAACCCAAAAGACCTTTGATGATCCCAAGTATATTAACGAATACCAAACAACCTTTTTTTTTTTTTTTTTTTGCGCAAAACAACCAAAGCAGACCAAATTCCATACTAGAACAATCCAACCAAAAGAACCGTAAACCTCCATGCCCAAATGGTTCCCTCAACCTAAGAATCCCGAATCAAAACCTATAGGCGGAACAAAGGGTGTGACAAACCTGACTAGTAGATGAGAGCACGTCATCATCACACAAAAGGAGTTAAAAGTGAAACAAATAGAGATGATAGAAACTAGACTCGAATGGACGATTGTGGGATGCAAAGTGGAGAAGAAAGAAACAGAAATGATGCGAAAGAATAAACAAAGATGACACAATGCTTATAATGCTCCACGGATCCAATTAATAAGTAAAAAGCGCCTGTGAGCGGGCCCCCTACAACCCGGAGTTAGAAAAGTATGCAGGTAGATGAAGATAGTGTAATAAACCACGTGAGGCTCAAAGGGCTAGCAATAGGATATATCAACGTATAGGTGTGCAATAGGGAATATGGCTACTCAAAATGATGGCCACTCATCCTCTAACCATGATCTCACGCGTAAAACCTCTTCAGCTAATCCACATTGGTGGCCGTGAATGATTTCCATCCAGTCTGTCGACCCAGAGCTCTCCTCTCGAGTCGGATCTTGGATGTGATAAGGCGCTCGACTCGGTCTAAACTTGCATCTAAGGTCGTTGATCAATCCCCTGAGGACTTTCAAGACTAGGTCGCCTCTTTGGAATTTCCTAGGCCTAACCCTCTTTTCAGAATGCACGAGGTCGTTTTTCTCTTTCAGCCCAGACATGATCTATTGCCTCGATCTACCTCTCATCGAGAGGCTAAGTGGTCATCACAGAGATTGAGCCCCACTTTGATCTCAGATCATACAAATCATATAATGCTACTCTCAAGGATCCATCTCAATTTCAGGGCGAGGCTATTGACTCATTGCCATATACTAAAGAGTGAGTGTAGCGGTAGAGTGAGATTGTATGATAAGCCCACAATGCGAAAGGGCTTCTGCGACTAATCCACACAGAAGTCTCGGCCATCTTTCTCAAATCCTCTTAATATTCTTGATGGCCTCATTGCCCCATTAGTCTGTGGCCTATATGCAGATGATCGATGATGTTGAATGCCATACTCCTGAACCAATATGTCCACCTCGCCCCTGAAATGCACCCCTCTATCATAAATCAGCTCATGAGGGACCCCATATCGGCAAATAATATGTTATCTTATGAACTTGGCACCTATTATTTGTCAATTTATTAAGAAGCGACTTCCACTCACTTGGTGAAATAATCAATAACAACGGGATCTTTATCTTACAGAAAGTTTGGTGAGATCTTTCCAATAATATCAATACCCCATTCTGAAAACGGGGATGTGAGTGCATGCAGCTCAAAAGGTGGCAAGTGTATCAAGTCCCTGTGCATCTGACACTCTGAACGCATCTGTATTTGTGACAATCTGTCTCCATAGTCGACCAAAAGTAACCAATCCTCATGATCTTCACGCTAACATGTGGCCTCCATGTGCTGGGCCACAGAATCTGCGTGACCTCTCCTCATGCTCGATCTCTGAGGCGCGGTCAGACGCTAATAATAATAGGCCATCGGGTGATCTCACATACAGGTGAAGGCCCACGAAGCAACAAATCCCGAGGTGGCCAAATGTCTCGATGCTCTCTTATCCTTAATTCGAGGCCTACAACTCACAAGTAGCGTACATGATAAAGGCGATAAATATCATGATAACATGTGGTAGCTCGTCCAGTTCTCAATATCTTCAATCAAGCAACTGGTAAGCGGGTGTGAACTGGTCTCAATCGGCGATGGTGCTTCGATCACACTTCATGAGGAATCTGACCATAGAAGCCAAGGTGGGTAATGCATCGGCAAGCGGTTCTGCATACCCCAGGCGGATGTATATATCTCCAGCTCGTCAAATACGGAAAGCAATAGGTCTAAGTAAACATGGTAGAGGCTTGACCTCTCATCTCAGTCCTCCGAGATACCGCAGATTCTGGCTGTGCAACTGAGTTGGAATCCTATGGATCTCCAGTACATCTAATGCTAGATCCAGCGATCTACAGACACACATGCATGCCTCGTACTCAACAGTGTTGACGTTGCTTGGTGATGATCATAAAATACTAATCGAACTTATCTGGGAATGTGATCACCCTGTGGTGACATCAATAAGATACAAATACCAAACCCCGACTGATTAGCAGCACCATCAAATCCTGACTACCATCACACGTAATCTTTGGTCATTGAAACAAATTGCTTTCGTCGGGGAAATCATCGTCAATTAATTTTATTATCGGATCTTGTGAAGCGGATGATACATATGATACTTCCCTTCTTGATTCTGTGTGACATACTGAATATCGAACTCTGTCAAAAATACCAGTATCTCCATAAGTCTGATGGTGGTAGGTCAATTAAATATCTCAATGGATCCAATCGAGAGACTAAGAGTATGGAATACTCTATCACATAGTGCCTAAGTCTCCTGGTGGCCCAAACTAACGCTAAACAGAGGCGCTCAATCATAATGTATTTGCACTCGTATTCCAGCATCCTCTTACTCAGATAATAAATGGCTCACTCCTTTCCTGAATCATCGAGTGAGCAGCGTACATCCTAAACTATCTTCTGAAATTAGCAAATATAGAAGCGGGGGCATGCAGTGTGGAAGACACTTTAAGCGGGGGAGAAAGTAAACACTCCTTAATCTTCCAGGTACACGTTGGCGATCATTATTCCGAACCATAGGCTAGTTATTCCTCGAGCGAAAGATGAAACCATATGCATTCGGTCCCACTTGTAAACGTTGATATCTTGTAGTGCGCACAGAAGCCTCTGATCTCTTTCTAAGTCCTCGAAGCGGGCATGTCAAGTATGGCCTTGATCTTTTCTGGATCAACCTCTATATTGCGCTCACTAACAATGTGACCTAGCAATTTCCCAGAAGTTACCCTAAAGGTGCACTTCTTTGGATTCAATCTCAATCTGAACTGTCTGATCCTCTCAAAGAACCTTTGTAAGGCCGCTAAGTGATCTACCCTGTCTCGGGACTTCACTATCATGTCATCCACATATACCTCGACATCTTTATGCATCATATCATGGAATAAAGTAGTATCATCTCTCTGATAAGTGGCTCCTCCATTTTCAACGAATGGCATGACAGAAGTAAGCGATAAGTACCATGGTGATGAAAGAAGTCTTCCTCCATATCTCGGAGCCATTAAAATCTGATTATGCCAGAAGCCATCCATGAGGACAACATAGGGTTTGCGCGTCTTTGTCAGCAACATATTGATGTGTGGGAGGGGAAAATCATCCTTAGGGCTATCCTTATTCAAATCTCGAAAGTCAACACAAACTCTAACCTTGCCATCCTTTTTTGGGAACAGGGACGACATTGCTTGACCACTTAGGATACTTTCGACTGCGATAGAATCGATAACGGGTTGCTGTAATGTATCTGCTATGAAACTCCGTCAAGGGTGTAATCTCCTCAATTTTTGTAACTAGCCCTACGTAAGCGAATGGAGGCAGTGATGTTGTGAACTATAGTTAGGTGGGGCCTAGCATGTCTTCATACGACCATCTGTGAAATCGTCCAAGTATGACTGGTAGGTCAATCAATCTACTCCTCTCATCAGGACATAGGGAAGAGCCAATCCTAATCTCCCTGGGCTGATCTAATGCCCCAAAATCTATCAACTCTATGCTACCAGAAATGGGTGTAACTTTCCTATCCTCTGTATCATAATCACACTAACTAACCACTTAGTGGGTCATCTGTGTCTCCCACATCATCAACATCGCATACATGTGATATGAGTCTTTGAGTAAGTGTGATCGAGGGAAATCAAACCTGAGAAAATGCTCAAAAATACTCATGTAAATTTATTACCATCAGAAATGTCATCAAGCGGGTGACAGAGCAGAACATAGTGTCAAAAGAAAAATGTGGGTCAGGAGTTGACTATTCCCCTCATGAAACGATATCATGAGTAATATCGGTAGCAACAAGTCCATCACCATTAAACTGAGAATAGAAATCCCCGAACCGTAGCGAATCAGGCTATGTGAGGAAGCATACAGAATCTTGCGACTAGTGCCGATCCTTGTCCATCGGCGTCAATGCAAGCATCATAAGTATCCTATCATCGGTATTAATCTATAGAAACTCCAAACATGTTAAAAGCGAATGGGGCCACGGGCGTAGTCGAGGATACGACGGTCACGATCATGTCCATCTTGTCCATGTAAGTATCAAGAAGAGTCACTCCATCAATATCATCCCCTAAATCCATAGGTATATCATAGTTAGGGACCTCCTCAGGAAAGCACACGGAAAACACACTAGCTCGATCCGGTGATGGGGGTGCAACTATCACGGCCTCGGGTGGCTCGGTGGTCTTAGAACTTCGAACACATACGTCTAGAGACTCTTGAATGCCTCGAATCTCAGCCATCCGAAACATGGTCGACTCATACGAGTGGGGTGCATGCTCCCGATCCTCTGGTAAAATAGTCGGTGGCCCCAGAAGTGTATAGGCGTAGAGGGTAATCAAATGGGACCCGAGGACCGAGCTCTCACCTATCTCGGCGCGGCATCGCCATGTCGTGCATCAGCCCTCGAAGGAGTGTAACCCCTAATCCATATGGTATGTAGGCGGTGGTTGTGAAAGCAGTGTGGCCTTCTTGGCGGCGACTGATCTTAAGCCCGGGCATAAGACATGCCTTTCGCCATACTAAGTACCCGAAGTGTTGTTGTGCTAATCCAAAAGACATAGTACCATGTCTATCATCATCCTCGTGACAACTGGACCTCGGTAAAAACAAACCCGATTAGTCTGATCGCTCCAACATTCATTTGTAACACTAGCTCGGAAAGGTAACAATATCTTTGTCATCTTGTATAGTGATAAGTAAGCCCCTCGTGTATAGACACACTTTATCACGTTAGTAGATATGGTCTTACCCACCTCATGAATCAAAGAGTGGCCCAAAAAGTAGGTTAAGGATGGTGAATCCTCGGAACCTGAAAAGCATGAATCTCCTGGCAGGCCCTATCATGACATGTGTGGTAGAGTACCCATATGCGTCCTCTGAGTCCGTCACCAAAGCTCCTAACGGTCTATGTGGATGGTCAATGAATGGTGAAAATCCCGAAGCAATGGCGGTAACGATGAATGGCGTTCGGCGGGCCGTTGTCGGCAAGACGAGCAGCGCCTACGGCTGAGCAGGCAACATCGATGAACAAAGGACGAACATGGTCTAATCCCTCATGTGGTAAATCATCGTCAAAAAACACTATGCATGTAGCCCTATCCGTTGTCAGAAAGTGGATAAGTCCCCTTGGGATGGTAGCAGTATCAACTCTAATCTGACTGAGAGCTCTAATCAATGCGTCTCTATGTGTGCTAGATGAGGCGATGACTCGAATGGAAATGTGGAGTGGTGCTTGCGACTAGCGTAAAATTTCATCATCCTCCCTTTTAATCTCATCTCTAACATCGGTGCCAGCAAAAGGTCTATCAACGGGTAGGGTTTGAGCTGCCTCCCACTCCCCGTGGCTGTCCCGAACATCTCTGTATGTGGCCCATACTCCTCAGAAAGCGGGAATGAAGAGTGTCATGGAATGAACATCTTTAACGAAATATCTGGCGATCTTGGTATGCAATCGGGGAACATCATCTGGAATCAATCTAATGGCACGGAGACATGTCTTTGACCATACCGTTAGTATCCACTAAAGTGCAGTGCACCTTGCAAATAGATTGGGTAGGAGCCTCTTCATCTCATCCCGTCGGATCATCATCTCCCGGCTTCGATCGAATGTATACCACCTAGGGGTAAAGGTGCTGACTCACAGTGTCGCTGAGTGGGAGTGGAGTGCGTAGTCACTCCGGGGCATCGAATCGGCGAGCCACGTCCCGATCAAGTCTTGAGATAGCATGCCTTGGCGCGCACAACTATTTGTATCATGACCCTCTCTCTAATGATAGGCACAATGAAGATCTGTTCAGAATCCGAGTGGGGTAGGCTGTAGTGGTGGTCTAGGTAGTAATGGAACAATCAAACCCCCTTCAACCAATCTCTAAAATGCTCGGCTCAGTGGTATCCCGAGTTGTGTAAATTGCCTGGCCGACCTCGGTGGAGGCGATGCTCTATATTGCTGATGGTACTGTACATGTGGCCTCTGAGGCACTTGTGTAGCATATACTAGCTGTGGTGACAGATGTAGATAAGTGACCCAGTGTTTGAAGGAGTGGTTAGTGCATGCGATCATTGTATCATCTAGTAAGGAGTGTCTGAAAAATGCCTCTTAAACGAAGGGTGACGTGGGGACCTGTGTCTTGGCACCAGTAGCATAACATCTAATGGTCTCGGGTCAGGCCGGGCTTCTTTCCTTAGAGTGCGAGAATGGAAGAGTGTGTAAATCCTCTGACCACCCTCTCAGTACCATAGGGCTGAACGATGATCAGTGTGCTGTGGGAAGCCCGTAGGATGCCCCTAGCAAAGCGGGGGTTGAAGCTAGCGCAATCATCGTCTGATCGTGCTCACGAGGTCTATTTACTCAATACAGTGCGTCTTCTCCTTCCGGCTGAGAGATGAATGAAGTGGCGATTCATCCCAGCATCTGCTGAGGCCTCGACTCTCTTCGGGATCGTCCACTGGTGTAAAGAATAATACGAGTAAAATACGTCTGAAATCAGCCCATGTCACATGCCTCGGAGGATCAGTGATGCAAACCAAAGCTGAGCGGCACCACTCAGCGATAGAGGAAAAAGCAAGATCATCTGTGCCTCATCCAATCTATGCTCGCGCATAACATCATTATACAACTGTAAGTGAATACGGGGGCACCCTAAACTGATGTACTAATGTAAACATGAACCAATGATAAGAATTTGCCCTTTGGAAGGTCATCATATCATCTGACCTACAACTCCATCGAAACATACGAGACCTGATCACTCTACTCAATTCTACTCGTCTGAGGGCTGGGTGTCATCGATAATCTGTCTGAGGGCCCACTTCTACAGATTACAGCGAGGTGTGGTCTCGGTGCGGAAGTGCGGGTACAAATGCTCCGGCCGTGAGTGGTTGAGCAGTGGTGGTGGTGGAGGTAGAACTGTATAGTATTGTTGTGGTGGTGGTGGTGGTGGTGGTGGAGTGCGATAGAGTCATCTGAGTAATAAAGAAATTGGCCGATGGTTGGGCTGATGCCATCGATCCTCATCCTAATCGATAGCATCAGTGTTGCAATGGTATGGTAATCTCAGCAGTGGTCAGCGGTGGGCGTCTTGCAGGTCGTATCTCTATGATCTGATGTCTGCTCTAAATGACTATGTGGATCTGATCCTCTAACCAATTTGCCTCTAATTCTGGTTCAAGCTCGAGAATCCAAGTCGGTCTAAATCAACAATCCTATAAAAGGAAAGGGGTAATTCAGTCCCTGTGACTATCAATCTAGTAAATAAATGACTAAAATCCTCCGAGAGAATGCATTGACATGTGATGTCAACAGCTAAACTGATATATGGCTTTACAAGCAAGAGTGGGATTCTGACATGATAATACCTTAGGAGTAAGGTGACCCATGCGCAATAAGAGCAAAGGCAAAGTCTAAGGCTAGATGACCCATTACCGCAGGGGATACGTGACCTAAGATCTAACCCCGACAATCAAACTTGACAATCAAAGTGACACCGCTGGCTGGCGTGGGGTATCCATGAAATCTATTTCGGAACCTGAGGTCTTCATTGCTCGGACATCAGTCATCTCCATAGTGCTCCCAATTTATCGATATAGCCCTTATGTTAGACCACTGTTGACTGCTTGAGTCGACGAGCAATTGGGAATGACTCCCAAACAACATAAGCAATCAATGAGGAATAATCGACCAAGACTAGTGATTCGAAAACAAGGGGATACAAGCGTGCCCCACAAACACAAACAAATCAAGCAGTCATGCAAGAGAGAGGATAGTCATGCAGCAATCAGTCATGCGCAAAGAGCAAGCCTATCATAGAATATACACACAAACTAACCATCTATGCGATCGAAACATATAAATGGTGCCGTCAGTATAAAGCAAGCATCTTCAGAATCTGACAATTGAACACCACAACCGCAAACAAACCATAAGTGTGCCAAATACCTTGAGTAAGTGATCATCGAGTCATTTTGTGTAACACAGAGTCTGGTCGATAGACATGTGCTCAGTATATGACTCCAGTTCAAGAAGCAGTCACTCTTGCCGAAGCAGAGATTACGGGACTGGATCCCGATGGAGTTGCCAATTTGTGGACCTGCAGATCCACGTGCTAGTCTTTACTCGCTTTTAAAAATGAAAACAAAATGTGGGTTGAATTTTGAATTTTTGGAAAATCCGTCCCGAGGAGAGCAGTTCCCCGGTGGAATTAGCCACTTACTTTCTATTTTTATTTTATGAAGGCTTAGAGTAAGAACAAAAATACTTGATGAGCTCGGTATGGAAAGGTGGTGCGAAACTAGATTAAGTGCAGGGATCGGATTACTGGGAGGTGCCTCCGTATGAGGTAGCAGCACCCTTACAGGCCGGAACTCGGTCTCTGCCTAGTGAATTGGGTATGTGGGAGCATGTGTGGGTCTCTAGGCTAAACCTCTGACTGGATCACACACCAACCTAATTGGTATCTCAGCATTAGTAGAACACTCGGCAAAAGGGCAAATGGGTACTGTGGTCACGACCGGGGCGCTACATCAAGGATTAGCTTAGGCTGTAAGCATGCATGACATAAAACCGCAAGCATCCATATGGGAATTCATTACTCCAGCATTTAAAGCACATACTGTGCTCCTAGCTGATCTTTGTAGGGGAAGGTTAGTCGTACGTTTCGGGCATACTGTTCTCAAAATTAATTATCAAAAAGCAAAGCAAGCCAGGAGAAACCATACACATTGCATCTTAGCCACTCATTGATGCTCTGACACTTGTCGAGCTATACAAACCAGTCTGTTCATCTCTCAAGAAGAATCGTTCTTGATAAAACAACATACTATTATTTGCTTAACTAACCACCTTTGACTTGCGCATAGACCACCAGTTCTTAGAATCCAAAATGGAACCACATTAACCTGAACTAAGCCCATTTCAGACTAAAACGTAGCCTCATTGATGCAGAGCGAATGGGCTAGACCCACAAGGTCCACGAAGCGGTCGCTGAAATCGGACGACCCCTACAAAACCCAAAAAACTGGCTGATCCAGTTCCCCAACCAGTCGATCCGGTTGAGAGCAATTCTGAAAATTTTTCAGAACATTCCTTACAGAGTAAGGAAACCAAAAAAACAAACGGTGTACAATTCCAAAACCGAATGAATGAGATTTAACCCAAACAATGCAAAGTACCTTAACTGCTATTTCTAAAAAAAAAACCTAGTGAACTGGCAGATTCGGTTTCCGAAATTGTACAGACGGTTGAAAGAAGTTCTCAAAATTTTTCAGAACCTTCCTTACATAGTCAAAAATACAAAAAAAACAAATGGAGTGCAATTCGGAGCTCAGAATGACGAGAACCCGACATGAAAAGTACCCCTGGCTTGTTGTTAGGCAAACATAACCCAATGAACGGTTGGTTCGGTTTCCCATTGATCGGATGGTTGAGAAAAGATCTCAAACTTTTAGAACCTTCCTCACAAGTCAATAATCCAACAAAACAAGCCAGTGCAATTCCAACTCGAATGACCAGAAGCCAGAGCTCAGCACAAGTACAAATTGCCCCAAACTCTTTTTATTTAAAATAAACAAAAACCAATGGGCGAATTTGGTTCGGTTTAAGCGGTCCATCCCGGTTGAGAAAAGATCTCAAAACTTTCAGAACCTTCCTCACGAGTCGGGAATCCAAAAAAAATTCTCGGCTTCCGGATGGCGAGAACCAATCAAACAAGGCAAAGTGCCTAGCTAATTCTAGAAAGCTGAACTTCATGAACCAAGCGATCCGGTTTCCCGCAACTGATTGAGCCAGTTGGGAAAAATTCTCAAAATTGGTCTGAACCTTCCTCAAGGAGTTAGGAATTTACCAAAACAAACGGTGATTGATTCTCAGCTCGGATGAGTGAGAACCGATCCAAACAATCTGTTGTTTTCTAAAACCTGGATTGCCCAGCAGAAATTGTTGAACCAGCTCTCACATATGAGCATGAAAACGGGTTCAAATGGTTGAGGAAAAACCTAAAATTTGGTCATAATATCCCTTAAAGAATAGGGAAACTAAAAAAACAAACGGTGTGTGATTCTCAGCTCGGATGAGTGAGAACCAACCGAAACAATTCGTTGTTTTCTAAAACTGGGACTACCAGAAACTTTTTGAGTAGGCTCTGCGTATGGCGTGGCGGTTCGAATGGTTCAAGGAAAACCTCAAATTTGGTCGAATATCCTTAAGAAATAGAGTGGAGCCAAGATTGTTTCTTACCTCTTCCACAACGTAGGAAAAAATCGACTAGGCATCGCAGCCAATTGTGCATCGAGCACGGAAAAGTGCCCCTCGAGGTCTTCTCACATTCAGATCTTTCTCTCCTTTTATCAGATTCTCCTCCTCAACCTCCTAAGCCTGCACGGTTTCTCTCCTTCAAGCTTTGGAAAATCCCAATCCAGGTCTCGGAATCCCGACTTCCCCATTAACTCCTCGTATTTTCCATCTGGTGACTATCTTAAGTTTCAGAACCTTCACCTGAGTATCCCATGGATTCATGGTGGCTGCATGTAACCGCCAAAGCCAAAATGGACCCAAAATACTTCCCAAGACTGATTTAGATCATATGGGCCACGATCCATATAAGTTGGAGCTCTAAAATAAAAAAAAAAAAAAAAATCGGCGCTCCATCTGAGTACATTTGATGAACAGTTGAACCGGATTCCAACCGGTCGAGCCAGTTGAGGAAAATTATGAAATTTTGATAGAATGTTCCCTGAATAATAAGGAGACCAAAAAAAAATGGTGCACAATTCCAAGTTTGGACAGAGAGTGTTGAAGCAGGGGAGTTTACAAAATCACCAAAAAAAACAATGTTATTATACGTACTACCCCCGACAAACCAGTCAAACAGTTAGATGCGGACAGTAAAATTATGAATTTTTAACATAAAACTCCTTGGGGAATAAGGAATCCAACAAAACAAACAGCACATGATTCCGAGTTCGGAAAAGGGAGATACAATCGAAACAAGCTTAAGTGCTTCGAATTTGACATACTTCAATAAACTCCAATTGAGCCAAAACCTCGGGGGGCCCATTTGCTTCCTATGACACGATGCCAATAAAAAAAATGGCCACGATGACACTTTGAAGTTAATTACATACGCACTCAATGGACCACATACAAGCCCACTTGAGGCTCGAAAACCGACTAAGGTTAAATAGGGCCCCAACGATGCCATATGAGAACGATGGGTGAGTTTGACACCCATGTGGATAAAATGGCGTGCTGAGGGACAAATTTGGGAGCCCACAGCACCCGGCATCCACAAGATCATTGGGTACAAATCGTGCGTATCAGGCCAAGATTCGCGATCAAGGGCCCCACCGATCAACAATCTTCTGAGCACCCTCCGACCCGAGAACTCCGCACCGCTCCATGTGCAGCCAGGCCGCATGGAGGGAGATACGACCAACAACATGATCAGGCTAATGGCTTCCCGTGACCGGTCCTACTGGGCCCTATCCAACCGACCAGTAGCCCGCCTGAGGATGTACCACCAAGAGCGCAGGAACCCGAGACGCCTAAACTCCTCCAAGAAGCAACTAATGGTCATCCAAACTATCTCGTGTGAACCTCGAGATACAACAATGGCCCGCACCTCCAAACCCCCATCCACCAGCCGGGGCTCGATCCTCCGGTCGCCCGGGGCGAGACCAGCCGCTGCCCGCTGATAGCATCTCTCTTCCGCTCTGCCAAAGAAAACTGCGGAACCAGCCTGACATATCATCTTCTTCCTCCTCTTCTTCTTCCATGTCCGAGGAGCGGCGGGATATTGGAGGGACCCACGGAATAAAGTCCTCCGCCCCTGCTCCATCATCTTTCTGACGTCTTCCCTTCTTCTTCTTCGACGCTCGGGGGGCAAGACAGGAGTCCTTTATTGCCAATCGAGACCACTCCGGACGGCCACCCCCTTTATGCTCCGACATATGCATTCACTCCATTGTTTTGAACATTGATATTTTGTAAAAACAATTTGAACTCTGAACATCTATTTTGTAAATCATTTTGAAAAGGCATGGATTGCCTTCATAGTAAATGTATTTTGTTAAATGTAAATGTTAATGGGCCTCTATAAAAGAATTTCATTGAATTTGTAAATGTTTATGGGCTTGCCCCAAAATGAAACTGCTTTCGCAAATATTTGAGAACGATAACGTTTATGAATGAAATATATTAGATAAATGGCTTCGGTCGGGCATCACCCGGGATCCGGTTCGGATCCACCAATCGAGTCGGGCAGGGCTTGGGGGTCACTACACTTAAAGTGGTTTCAGAGCCTAGGTTTAGGCGTTTCTTGAAAAAGGCCCTAAACGATTTTTTAAAAAGGATTTTGAAAATGGTATTTGACATACATTGCATCTGCATATAAAGGATGACATGACTCTGACGTGAATCTTGCTGGTCTTAATAGGATAAGTACGATGGGCCCAACTCCCTTGTGGTCGCAGGATGATGATCAGGGAAATTGTCCTCGACAAACGCTTAGTGTGGAAGGTGGACAAGCATCCTATGCTCCAATTGAATGAACTGAACAACTGGTGAGGTATTATGGGTATCCTCCAACAGCTTGGCTCAGGGCTTTGCAAAGAGCTTCGCAACTAAATTGAATAGTCTCAATGGACACCACCAAAGAATGGCAAGGTACCGATCGATAGACTTTCTTGGAAAGAAAGAGGATGAGCCTTCTATGGCAAAGAATTGGCTTGAAAGAACCGAGTGAATGCTTGTGCAAATGCATTGCATAGAAGAAGAGAAGTTAGAGTGTGCGACCTCACTACTACAGGATGAGGCTTATCAGTGGTGGGTATCTGTGCCAGGACTGCACCACTAAAGATAGTAACATGGAAGTTCTTCTTGGATGAGTTCAAGAGGCACTATGTGGGTCGCATTTATCTAAGCAACATGACACGAGAGTTTCATAATTTGAAGCAAAGACAGATGAGTGTGACCGAATGTCAGAGAGAGTTCACACGATTAAGCAAGTATGCTTCTGAGATACTAGTGAGTGCGAAGAAAAGGTTTTAGTTCAAGATTTAATTTTAATGATTATATTCGGAGCTCATGTCAGGATTTTTCCATGAGGATTTTCTCCAAAATTGTGACATGCATTGAATGTGGCAGAAAGAAAGAGGAAAATGAGGAGAATTGTATAGTACAAGATATAAGAAAATAATTGGCGGCCTAGCTCGCAACAACAAAGAAAGAAAGAAATTGTGAGATCATAGTATTCCATCTAACCTATAGCTCGTGGATCAGCTCACAGCTACCTAAGAGAATGCACACTTACCGACACCATTAGTTGTAAAGCGCACTCAGAGGTGCTTTAGAGAATGATTGCCTCATTGTTCCATTAGAAGAATCATAAGGAGAATGTTGAGACTATGAAGCTGCTTATTTGATTTTGTGGATCCAAAGAGCATAGATGAGAGATTTATTCTAGAGCTTCGTTTATTTACAAAGACTTCAAACAGCATTGTCAATGAAATGAAAGGCAAATAAAGTGTTGCATCACCGAAAGGTTCTAGAGGCAAGGGACACGGACTATGTGGGAAGATAGATATACTGTCTAAATCTAGAGCAGACATATGAAATGAAGGGCAGTAAAATGATACCAATGTCTAGAGATGTGGATAGTCGGTAATTTTCAAATCTTTGATACTATTGTACATGCATTGATTGACCCAATGTTAACCCACTCATATATTTGTACTAACATACCTAGTTTGGAAAATTTACCGAGGAGTGAAACCGAGTATGACATCTTGGTGACAAACCCACTCGGGCATAGTGTTATTGTGAATAGAGTGTATAGAGATTGCCCCATCCGAATACGGTGAGGTGAGTTTCCCGGGGATTTGATCAATTATCCTTTAAGGAGTTCGATGCATTTCTGACATCGGTCATCCGGCACCTAAGGATGGTCGAATAGAATGAAAAGTGGACCTTAAGACATCAATGAGGATGAAGTACTTTCATCGCGAAAGGTCAAACCACCTTCATCGTGATATCCGCAGCCTACTCACTGTATCAATGGTGCTGAAAGGTTGTGAAGCCTAATTAGTTTATGCGTGATTGATATGCGAAGTAAAGGCCTAGTGTATCCGATATCCCTACCGTTAGTGACTTTCCGGAAGTGTTTCCGGAAGAGTTTCCAGAATTGCCTCCACATAAGGAGATTGAGTTTGCTATCGACATTGTACCAGGTGCCACACTAGCAACCATTACACCATACCGAATGGCTCCAATAGAGCTAAAGGAATTGAAATTTCAGTTGTAGGAACTGCTAGAAAAAGAGTTTATTCGACCAAGTGTATCACCATGGGGAGCTCCCATGCTCTTTGTTAAAAAGAAAGATGGTACACTTAGGTTATGTATCGATTATAATAACCAACAAGTCGACAGAAAGAATAAGTATCTGCTACTCGTAGATTGATGATTTATTCGACTAACTGTTATGCAAGTATCTTTTCAAAGATGGATTTTGTGATCTAGGTATCACGCTGAGGATTAAAGATGTGGATGTGCATAAAACATGAAAGCGATATGGACATTATGGTTCCTCAATGTCGTTTGGTTCGACAATGCTCCAACGGCTTTCATGGACCTAATGAATCGTGTTTTCCGACCGCATATGGATCAATTTGTCGTAGTGTTCATAGACGACACTCTTGTGTATTCAAAAGATCAGGAAAATCACGACACATACCTTCGGGTAGTGTTAGAGACTTTGAGAAAAGAAAGGTTATGGCGCAAACCGGTTATGAGCTTTCTGTTGAATGGGCGTCATTGGCACATTGTATCGAAAGAAGGAATCCGAGTGGATCCAAAGAAAATAAAAGTGGTTCTTGATTGGAAACCACGAAGAAATGTATAGAAGTGCGAGTTTCAGACTCGCGGTGTTACTGCTGCAAGATTCAAGGGGTTTTCTATACGCACTCGGCGACAAGACTGTCTGTAAAATGTAAAGTATGAATGGAGTGAAAATGTTAAAGAAGCGATAGTTAGAGTTGTATTTTAATCCAGTTTCCATTTACTCAACCAACCTACGGTAAAGAATATATGATCTTTAGTGATGTGTCACTAAATGAACTTGAATGTGTCCTAATGCAAGAGGGTAGAGTGGCCTATGCTTCAAGACAGTTGAAGCCTCATGAAAAGAACTACCCCATGCATGATTTGGAATTAGCCGCAATTGTATTTGTGCTAAAAATTTGGAGACATTATTTGTATGGAGAAAAGTGTTTTATTTACACTAATCATAAGAGTCTTAAGTATTCTGCCTTCAACGAGAGCTTAATCTCTGAGACAATCTAGAGATGGGATGGAATTGATAAAAGATTATGACTGCGTGATTGATTATCACCCAGGAAAGGCCAATGTAGTGGTCGACGCTTTGAGTAGAAAGTCACTACAAACGCTTCGAGCATTGAATGCTCATTTGTCGTTGACATACGACGGTATAGTAGTGGCAGAATTGATAGCAAGACCGAATATGTTGAATCGAGTGCTAGAAGCACAAAAGAGAGATGAAAAGATTTCTGCCATAGTGCGTTAAATTGGAAATAGTAAAGAAACCGAGTTTACAGTGAACAAAAATGGAGTTTTGCATTATAAAGATCGGGTTTGTGTACCCGACGATAATGATTTGTGGAAAGCCATACTTGAAGAGGCACATAGTGGATCTTTTTCTATCCAACCCGGTAGCACAAAGATGTATCAAGATTTGAAAATGTCATTCTGGTGGTCCGGAATGAAAAGAGAAGTATCAAAGTTTGTAACCAAGTGTTTGGTGTGTCAAAGAGTAAAGGCGCAGCATCAAGTCTTTCGGATTATTGCGCCATCGTATCACCATAAAGGGAAATGGGACCGGACCTACCATAGAGATTTCTGCGGGTCGGGTTACCATTGACAGGAGGAAGCATGACTCATTGGTCGTAGTAGACCGACACTGCTAGTCACTACCAAAGGAGAACCGACTATTCGCTTGATAAGCGTTGTATATCAAGGAAATAGTTCTACTACATGACTCGTATCCATTATTTCGCATCGAGATCCAAGGTTTACTAGATTTGGGGAAATCGTAAGAGGCCTTGGGCACTAGATTGAATTTCGCATGCCACTCCACCCTACGCAGACGATGGACAATCAAAGATAGTGATCCAGATTCTAGAACATATGTTAAGGAGTTGTGTGATCAACTATGAGGGTAGTTAGGATCAACACATTCCTTTAGTTGAATTTGTGTACAACAACAGTTTTCAATCAAGTATTGGAAAGGCGCCTTACGAGGCTTTATATGGAAGAAAATGTAGAACACCATTGTGTTGGACGGAATTGAGTGAAAAGAAAGTGATTGGCCCGGATTTGATATTAGAGATCAAGAAAAAGCGAAATCGATAAGAGAAGGTCAAGATAGCCACGACAGACAGTAAATCATATGCCAACATGAAAAAAGAAAAGAGATCTAATATGATCAATGAAGTCATGGAAAGTATCACCTTGGAAGAAGGTGATGAGATTTAGGAAAATGGCAAGTTGAGCCTTAGATTTATCAGTCTATGAGGTGATTGGTGCTTAGGTCCAAAGAGTTAATATCGTTTAGCCTTTTACTCTCCGCCAACTGGAAAATACCTATAATGTTTTCCTATGTTTCATGTTGAGGAGGTACCTCGATCGACCTGGCCACATGTAGTCTCTGAGACAATTGAGCTGAAACCAAATTTGACATAAGGAAGAAGAGCCGCGCACGCATCTGGCTCATGAAGTGAAAGAATTGCAGAACAAGAAGATTCCGCTAGTCAGTGCACAGAGAGAAACCACAAGACCAGGAAGCCATACTTCGGGAAAGGAACAAACGATGCGGCAACAATATCCGCAACTGTTTAAATAAGGTAAATGTCGAGGACGAAATTTTCTTAAGTGGGGAGTTGTACGGCTTCAAAATACCAGAATTTTTATAACAAGTATATTATATATTCTGTATAAATCGAGGGCAAACTTAGATTTTTCCAAACATAAATTGTTAAATTGTGAAATGATAAATGTGAAATGAATATGTGAGCATATGATTAAATATTATATGCTAAAATGAGAAATTGATTGAACCCGAAAATAAACTCAAGTGAAAAAGGACAAATTTGGAAATGTGTAAATGAGGACCTAAGGGTCTCATGAGAATGAGCTTAAATGCCAAGTGAAATAAATGATAAATGAAAGTGAAATGATGAGTTAAAATGCCAAAAATGAGAAATGGGATTTATGAAAGTGCCAAACATGGCCTTATAATAGATAAGTGGTATTATACCACATTTGGTCTTAGAAACCTCCCACAAGTGCCAAAAACATTTTGGAGACAAGAGAGAGAGAGAAGCTTGTGGTTTTGGGGGAAATAATGAGATTGGTGTGAATACCTCCATGTTTATGCAAGATCTCGCAAGGAGGAAGAAGAAGGAAGCTAGGGCTTCAAGTGCAAAGTGATTTCAAGGTATTACACAACCCCAGATTTCTTTAATGATATTGAAAGAAACCCTAACTATCCACGCTGGTTTTGTTTATGGTCAAGCTATAGATGATATGAAAATGCCTTTAGGAGAGTTTTCCATAATTTGTTTTGAGTTTTGAGGATTTTTAATGAAAAATCGGAAAAATGAGCAAAGAGAAAAACTGGGCAAAAATGGGCCCCTTCACCGTAGCAAAGGGCACCCTCGCCGCGGCGAAGTCCTTCGTCGTAGTGAAGGGTTGCCTCGCCGCGGCAAGGCCGAAGGGCTAAAAAGGCCACCCTCAAAGCTCATCAAGGACAGATGTGAAAGCAGTTATTACGCCATCAGTGCACTGCTCTCATGTGAGGTAAAATTTTGATTTTGTTTCTAGCACCTCAGATTCAGACATCATAGTTTGGGAACCCATTAAATGACTAATGGGGGTTCAAATAAGAATGAACTAAGTGAAACTTGATTGTACTTCACGGTCACGAGGCTAAGCGTATTCTAAGTGCGATTAGTGCTAGCTCACCAAAAGACGTGTGATTTGTTGTGGATCTGCAAAGGATCACCTAACCGAGGGACTGTGATTAAAGGCAAGGTAAAAAGGAAAGAAATATTGATTTGTTCTATCTTCTCCTATTCTCGTTTCAAGATTTGAAATGTTTGTTCTAAATGCATAAGAAAAGCATATTGATTTGTTTTAATTGATTTGAGGCAATGATTATGAAATGTTTGCATATGAAAATTGCATATGTATTGAAAATGAACTATTTATAAAAATGTACATATTGTACTGTATTTTGATATAAAGGATTTGAACGCCCTTAACTAAGTGTTAAACTGCTTATTTCAAGATAAGATATAGAGATGATACCAATAAAGGACAAATTAGCAAGATTTTACTTAACAAATGTATTGATGTGTCACTCCAACCAGAGCCCAATGGGACAAGATTCGAGTGTTTACTTAAATTGATTTTTAATAACCAGTCACAAACATGGACCATCAGGTTATAAAACAAATGTTTTTATACGGCCGCAAATTTCTGGGACCGTGTCGATGATTCCAATATCCTAAATACCGAAAACATAGGTTAAATTCAAGTATAAGGAACCAATTTATCTCAAGATTGTCATATATTTATATTAAAAGATTCAATAACTGAAGGATTGTATAGAAAAAGTATATTTATTACATTGACATTGATCATCCAAAAGATTTGAAAGTTTTGTTTAGCAAAATTGCATGCTTTAATTTAAATCAAATGTCGTATCAATGGAATTGTATAGAACCACTCACATGAAAATGCTTAGCGAATTGTTTCGGACACGCGTAAGTACCGAGTGAATGTGACGAAATGCAAGATCAAAAGAGCGTCGAGTCATGAAGAAAGAATTGCGCAGTATGCTTCGACATATGTATCTACTCCATTGTTTGAACACATATTTCATGAAACAATTTGAATTCTAAACATCGGTTTAAATCATTTTGAAAAAAATGGATTGCCTTCATAGTAACAGATTTTGTTAACAACATAATGGGCCTTTGTAAAAGAATTTCATTGAATTTGTAAATGCTTATTGGCTCGCCTCTGCAAATGAAACCGCTCGCAAAGATTTGAGAACGATAACATTTATGAACAGCATTTTGATAAATATCAAATAAGGCCACTCTGATCCGCCTCAGATTCAATTAACCTGCCTGCCTGCTCGGTCACATACAGTTCTATTCACTAGCCAAGAATTGGGAAGCATGAGCACAATGAATTTAGGAACACAGGACATTTCAAAAAATGTAAATTCATTATTTACACCAAAAGGCATTCATAGCTATATCACAGCGTTTACACAAAAGTGATCATATTATCCGAAGCAAATCCAGAGACCAAAAGCAAAAAAAAAAAAGAGGAAGGTAGAAAAAGGAGAAAAGAAGGTGGCAAGGAACACAAAGATTCCCTGTTGATTCAAAAGGTGGCAAGGAACATAAAGAATCGCACTTATTTAGGGGGAGGTGTTCTTGGTTGCAGAGGGATTCATCTCAGTTTTGCGCATCACAAAACACGAATTCGTGAATATCCCTCCCAACACAAGCATTTCCAACTCTACTCAAACCTTGCAAACTTCTACCTACTCCCTGCTTGACAATCATGATCAACCCTCTTCATACGCCTCGTCCATACAACAATCCCAAAAATCGGATTTCGGGCAACACCTCACTAAGCCACCCCGCTGTAAAGCCTAGTGATAACCATTTTCACGAAAAAAATTCTTCCCTCCTCCAAACCTTTTATAGAGATCTCCAAACTCAAAGGAATCCCCAAACAACTACATCAAATGTGATCTCGAAAAAACTTGCAAATTCCTCGGTAATGTGCACATCGGAACAGCCCTGCATTAAACGCTTCACCAATCCCCACATTAAGAAAATATTCTCTTTTCCAAACCAGGAAGAATGACCCCAGTCGTGAAAAGGGGGCACAGTGCCGGCGGCCTGGGCTCAGTTTCTAAATCAAGAGCTCGCAGACCCATCTCACACAGTCAATGGCTCACTGGCCACAAGCTCCACATTTGAAACCCACTGAGGCCTAATTCAACCCAATTATCTTCATTTACAAGCCAGGCCCAAAGATACTTCATCAACCGGGCGGGAGATATAATGCCTAGATGCAACCTTCCTCTCCCTGGGGCCTACCATCTCTAAGAAGATAGGTACCATCGACCTCTTAGCCTAAACAAATAACCACCACAGTCACATACATAACCTTCCCGTGACATCAAACACATGATGAGGGCACTCTATTATCCACAAGCAATTTGACTATATAAAGGAAATTTTAATGTTTACACACGAACAAAGCCGCCACCTTCCTTTCTTCCATTTCACAGTGATCTACTACTTCCCATAAAGTGTATTAAATCCGCCCTCCTCCATAAAGGAGGGGGGGTGACATCAGAGGGGGGTAAGTTTTTTCGACTAAATATACCTGACGATTTCTCTCTCTCTAGAGTTCGATTCGACGCATCGAAAAGGCACCCGGGCGACCATTACTGCTCTCTTGTTTATTTCGTTGTGTACATGCCGCTAGTTGATGTCTCGACGATCCAATGATTCGTAAAATTCGTGGAGACAACAACTACTATATATATATATATATATATATATATATATATATATATATATATATATATATATATATTATGATTATTTATTTAGGCTTATAATATATATAGAAGGCTGTAATATTGATTAAAGTCTATAAAGTTTTTTCTTTCCAACTGAAGGGCATTATCGATTTTCGTGGGGAGGCATTAGTGTTTTTAAGGGTATTACAAGAAGGGATGAAAATGGAGGGCACCCGAATAATGACGGTAAAACCGCATAAATGTATGCAATCAAATAGGTATTCCATCTAAACAATATCAATTAACTGTGTATGGAAAAAATAATTTGGATAGTAATAGTATATTATAAGAAAATGTGTGAATGACAATCAATTTGTAAAATAAATATTAAACATCTTTGTAAAGTAAATACTAGTTACCTTAAACAGTGAGACTATATGCTGATTTGGGTTTCCCAAACACTTATAAATAGTATTTTCCTATTTGTATTTAAGATATCAAAGTAAAAAGAATAAAACTTCATTCTCTCATTCTCTTTATAGATTTCTTTCTATGAATTTCTTTTCATACTTTCTTTATTTACAACATGTTATCAACACAAATTGCTCTGCTCTGAAGGTAATTCTACGATCTCAAGACTATTTAAATTTTAAGTTTTTATATCAATTTTGATTTTATTATATATTATCAAAACCTAGAAAAAAAATTATTTGATTTTGGTTAGAAGTCAAAATCTTGCTTATTTTATCAATTGCATTTATACTTGATTCCCACTATTTTTTCATATACTAAAAGCTGTTCATAATGTCAAATCGGTGTACCCGAAAATATGACATTTGATATTTGAATGGTAACTGCTTATTTGATCCTTTGATGCTATTGAATTACTGAAATTTTGACGGAAAGTCAATGGCCTACCTAACTGGTCAATTGATTCTCTTCCAAGAAATGCAATATCATCTCACCAGAAAATGGATGAGAACTACACACACAATCATGGAAAAATTCCTAATGCCATTTGATAATCCCTCAAATCCATGGGAAATGAAAAGTCTCACCACAAGAAGTGGATTATTATTGATGTAAAATGGAAAATGTATATGAGATAAACCTTCCAAGAATCATGAGAATAATTATTATAGATATTATATACAAAGACATCAATTGCATACCTGTTGCATGCCTAAACATTTGGTCAATTACCAAACATCAATAAAAGAAAAGAGGAAACCAATATAAATAAACTTTATTAATGCTAAAGAGTTTGCCTTAACATTCTATGATTTCTTTGGAGATCTTAGTGAAAAGACCGACTTTTCAATAAAAAATGAAAACATTACTATTTAATTATATATCTTGTCTATTTATTATATTAATTCATATATAAATTTTGCTATTTATATTATGTTTTGTTTTCATTTTAGTTGTATCTAAAATCCATGTATTATTGAATCTCAAATGAATGAAGGTTGACACTAACAAGTGCTAGTGTAAGTACCATCTCTAGTACTTCAAATTTAAATGAAGGCTCCATAAGAGCAAATATAATGCCTATTAAGTCATATGTTGTTGTGAACTAGAAGCCCAAATAACCAAACACTTATTCTTCGTATGACATACAGTCACTCGCCTACACATGTCAACTCATAAAATACTCACACGGACAACCATTAAAGAACTAGAATATTCTCTTGCCCGATGAATGCTCACGTGCCGCTTGCTAGCTTTACAAATTATTATTTTAATGAGATTATGTTACTGCCAATTTATAAGAAAAGTTTATCTAGAAGAATAAATATTAAATTGGCATGGGATTTTGCACTTATAATGTTTCATTTTGATCCTCATATAAACCAATGTGAACTATAAGTTCAAAGGATCATTCATTTGCAAAAACTTGCAAAACCGATTACCAAATATGATTCATTAATAAAGAAAGTGACAAAGTCACACATTCAGATTTTTAAATATTGTAGCACGGATTGATGTCCTTGTAGGACAATTAGTAAATGAATCTAAGATACACCTGAAATGTGGGAGACCTATTGGCTCAAAGACATAATTCCCTGAAAAAGGAGAACACAAGAAAATCTTAATGCTTTTAAGGAAGAACAAATAAAACAAAAGGCCCTAGTAGAGGCACACAGTAAATGTGAAGCCCCTGTAGAGGTACATAATAAAAAAAAAAGGCCCCAGTAGAGACGCATGATGAACAATAAGCCCTTACAAAGGTACATAGTAAACAATAAATCCCTGTAGAGGCACATAGTAAACGAGAAACCCCTATAGAGGTACATAGTAAACAAAAGGTCCTTGTAGAGACATATAATAAACAAAAGGCCCTAGTAGAAACACATGGATGAACAACAAGCCCTTGTAGAGGTATATAATAAACAAAAGGTCTTTGTAGAAACACGTAATAAACAAAAGGCCTTAGTAGAGGCACATAATGAACAACAAGCCAATGTAGAGGTATATAATAAACAAAAGGTCCCCGTAGAGGCACTTAAGAAACGAAAGGTCCTTGTAAAGGCATATGATGAGCAACAAGCCCTTATAGAGGTATATAATAAACAAGAAACCCCTAAAGTGGTAGGAAATGCACAAAAAGCCCTTGAAGAGGCACAAGTACCTAAAAATTGTGAAAAATTAATAAGTTATGTGCACAAGGGAAACAAATGGGATCGAAATAATGTTGTTGTTAACAATCTTTTTGTTTTCCAAGTGGCCTTAGACATCATACAAAATGATGAAGATCCCGAACCACAACATGTGGAAGAATGTCGAAAAAGAAATGATTGACCAAAATGGAAAGAGACCATGAAAGCAAAACTACATTCATTTAGAAGACGAGAAGTTTTTGGACATGTAATCCAAACACCTACATGTGTAAAGCCTGTTGGGTACAAATGGGATATGTACGAAGCACCTTAATAGTGTTTGAAGGACTGGATGTGAGTCTCATGGATGCTGTAGTTAAGACCAAACTATATATATGATGTGATCAGTGTATGCCAAACTTTGGCATCATAATCTAAGAACTATTCACCCTACCAACAAAGATCCAAAAACTTGTCGAATTAAATTTCGTATTACAATTACCAAAGGACTATTATCTAATCCGTTAGCACCCGCGCCAAAAACTTGTTAATAACTAAACGCTTGTATAGATAAAAAGATTTATTTGCTCTTTTTTTAAAATGGATTCATTAAAATTTGATTTGGTCTTGATCACTGCAAGTGCACAGGTCGTACAAATAATAAAAGTGGATATTTAAAGTCCAAATATTGTTCCCACGAGGACTAATGATAAATCAAAAGATTAACTACCTCATCTACTCAAGATCATTACTATTGGAACTTCACTGTTATGATGATGAGATGACTAAAAATAATTTTAATCCTAGATTGATTTCTTTAATATACATGAAAATAAAGTTTAATAAAAATGGTTTTGAGAATTCACTGAGTGAGACACAACTGGATCTAAATCAATGAGTAATAATCAAAATCTGCATCATATCGATTCATAGCTCGGCCATAAATTGGAAAACTGAGTTTGTCAAAGATGCATGATAGTACAATTTATTCTTCCTTAACTATACTTTTCTACCGATTGCGAGGTTCATGTCTACTAAGCATGAGTCTAATCAGCTACTTGTAAAATATAACCTTCTTTACAAGATCAGGCTGTTTTTTCTTTTTAGTACTTCATACCTAAATTTTAGGACTGAAAAAAATTCTTACTCTATAGACGTGATATTGTGCTTCCTCTCCAATTTGATTGACACCTCATCCTTCATTTCTGATGAAAATTTCCATCACCTTAATTAGATCATTGCTAACACAGGATCAGGATCGATTCATCAGAAAGAAGAGAGACCTCTGAGTGATTAAACTGATACTTCCATCAACTATCCTCAATTTATGAGTACTTGGTGATCTATCTAAGTAACCCATCAAAGTTCATTAATTCCATAGTATTAGTCTACCATACCTACAACGAACTATTCTATGGTCTTAGGATTCTCCATCTCTGTGTCACTCAGAGGGCCTCATAGAAATCAAAGCAAGATATACTACCTTGTTTGGGTACATGGTACTAGTACTGGGAACAATTAAATTCAAAAATAATACCAATCAAATAAATTCAAAAATTCTAATTATGGCATTCTACTCCTATGTAGAAACACCATCATCATCACTCACTAAGATATATCATCTCTTTTCAAAACTGTCTACCTACATCAATGACTAATCGATTAGGTAAATTCACTGAAATTGTGAACGAACTGAAATAAATGAACTCCATAAAATTTTCATCCTCCATTTAAATTAGACAGTAATGAGAAAGAATATTTTATCCATAAAATTTCAGCTCAAAACTGCACTTTAGTTCATTACTCAAATCCAGAAATATAAAAGAAAACTAACTAAAATCTACAATTAAACTCTATTGAAACTAAATCTATTAAAATAGGAAATAAAATAAAAAGAAAGAAAAAATAAAAATATACAAGAGTCTTCAACTACCCAGACGTCCTGGAGTTGCGGAAGCTGCGCACAATGCCCTGGATGAGTCTATTTATAGACTTTCCAATGTCGGGCCGACTCCAATACCCGCGCTAGGATCCCAAAATTCGCTCAATCGTCGCTTGTCACGGCATGAGTTCTGCCGACAAAGTTTTCGCCTTTGTCAATGGCCTCCGTCAGAGCATGTTGTTTTCTGTCACACTGACATTTCTAAGCTCTCTCTTTCTTGGATTATGTCACAGAATTTCGTATGTTTTGTTCTTATCACAATAGGAATGTCTTGTGTCGCGACACCAAACCTGTTTGCAACCAACTTCTCATGTCCTTCTGCTTCTAGAATCTATCGCGACATAATTTTTCTTGTCGCGACAAACATTTTCCTCTTCAACCAGTCAACTCTATCGCGACAGAGCTTTCTCTGTCCCGATAGGATTTCTTTAAGCCTTAGTAATTTATGTCGCAACAAGAAACTCCTTGGTCGCGACAGACTTTTCTTCTCTGATTCCTGTCGCTTACTGAGCTATTATTTGTTGTGACATAGAAATCTTTGTTGCGACACGCTTGACTTTACTAATCGCAGTTCTCTTTCAATTTATGCCGCGACCTAATTTTATTCTGTCGTGACAGAATTCTATCATTCCATAGTTTTTATCAAGCGCACATAAAATTTCTACACGACAAAGAGATTCTCTACTTTCTAATTCTCTTACTATGTCAGACACTTTTATCACATTTTCTTCTTGTGTTGCTCTTCAACTCCTTGTCGAGACGTAGTACCACTTATTATTCGTTTGTCGCGACGTAAATAATCTTTATCGCGACAAAATTTTGTTGCACCATGCACTCAACGAATGCCGTGACGATTTTCGGTTACAACAGGAATTCTTTCTTGAGCTGATTTTATGCTAAAAACTTTGTCGCAACATAAAAACACTTGTCTCAACTGACTTGTGTTATGTTCTTACCATTTTTTGTCATGAGCAGCTGCCTTTATGTCAAGCGATAGCTTCATCCGTTGAAGCCGTACTTTATGTCATGCGACAGAGCACCATCAGCGCAATACGCCTCCTTTGCCATTTGCCTTGATCATTGTCACAACAGAGTTAAAGATTGTCGCGGATGCCTTTCGCTCTTTCTTTAGCAATGTCGCGATGATAGATCCTTTTGTCGCACAAAGATTCCCATTTCATCAAGTTTAGCCTAGACTTTGTCGCGACATATAGCCGATCAAGCATAAGTTCTTTTGGCCTCGTTTGAAATTGTGTCGCGAAGATACAAAAAAACTATGTCACAACAAAGATCACGATTTTCCATTTTGCTTCTTTTGCTCGCTTTCTCATTTTTCAATAAACGCCCGCAAACACAATGTTGGTGAATATTCCATAATTTGGTACATGAAATAGATCCAAATCGTTAAAAACATGCTAGAAAAAATTGATTAAAAATAGATGAATTTAAAACTCATCAATTTATATGGATCCATAGATAATGATATATACATGAAAATCCCTAAAGGATTTAAATTACTCGAAGGAAATAGTACAAACCCTTGTAACATGTAATCAATCAATTTACAATGATCTTCATGGGGACTAAAGCAATACATACACATGTGGTACAATTACCTTAATGCATATTTATTAAAGAAAATAGTGTGAAAAATCTTATATGCTCGTGCATTTTTATTAAGAAATCACAAACCGAATTTGAGATTATTGTTGTATATGTTGATGATGTAAACCTTGTTGGAACTTCTGAAGAATTCATAGAAACTACAAAATATTTTAAGAAATAATTTGAAATGAAAGTTTTTGGAAAAACAAAATTTTGTCTCGGCCTACAGATAAAACATTTTTCAACTAGAATGTTGGTTCATCAATCAACATATATTAAAAAAAAACCTTAAAACGTTTTAATATAGATAAAGCATATCATTAAGCTCCCCAATGATTGTCCAACAACTTGAAAGAAAAAGACTCATTTCAAGGTCTCTCTTGAAATGATGTAAATTTATTTGGTCCTGGCATCATATCTACGCGACGCGCACTTATGATTCTAAGCACTGCATTATCTAAATATTGTTTTTTGTCAATTTATTAGTCATGTAAGTTCTACTCCAACTCGAAGATATTGTAATGACATCAAACATGCATTGCGTTATATCTATGAAACTATTAATATGAGTATATTTTACTCAAATGAGTCAAAGTTACAATTACTCGGATATGAGGATGCAAGCTATCTTTCAAATCCACGCAAAGCCAGATCACAAACCAGCAAATACACTTAAGTGATAATCTAACAGATTTGTTCATAAAGTCATTGCCAACATCAACATTCAAGAAGTTATTATACAAGATTAGAATGTGTCAACCAAAAGACATTGACATGAGGGGGAGTATAAATGAATGTTAGTGTACTGCACTCTTTTTCCCTTCGTCCAGGTTTTGTCCCATTGAGTTTTACTGATAAGGTTTTTAACTAGACAATCTTAACAAATTCTCTTAAGTTTCATAATGGTCATTCAAGGGGAATTGTTATTAGGAAACGTGTGAATGACAATCAATTTACAAAAGGAATATTGACTATCTTTGTAAAGTAAATACTAGTTAACTTAAACAGTAAAATTATATGTAGATTTGGGTTCTCCTAAATACTTATAAATAGTCTTCCTATTTGTATTTATGATATCAAAGTTAAAGATAATTAAACTTCATCTTTCTCATTCTCTTTATAGATTTCTTTTTCCTATACTTTCTGATTTGATAACGGTACAATCAAGACATCAAATTTTAATGAAAACCTCTAAAGGGGAAAACCACATTTTAGGAATTCACAAAAAAATTAAAAAGAACTTCCACTAATAAAAACTAATGGGTATAACAAAAGGTTCTTATCTGGATAGATAATATAGAGAACATCAATCAACAAGATTCAAAGCATATGCACGTTGCAGGTAAAGGCTCAAAACCTTGGGATAAGCAAGCCATTCATTGGGCTTGATGATGGGCCTATTAACCTAATTCCAATTCTTCATCTCTTCATAATCTCTCCCAACAGTTCTGAGACCCTAACTCATTTGTTTTAAAAAATATAAGACTCGTGTGTTTTGGCTAATAAAAATATGCTTTTAATTATTTAAAAATGAAACATTAAAAGTTTATTTTGATAAGCATATTGTACTTAAATCATTGAAAACTAATTTAATTAATATTATTCAATTATCATAAAAATAAAATAATTTGAAATTAAAAATTATTAAACATATTAATAAATCTAATACATCAAATCTTCTTCATTTGATGTTTAATTATTTGCATCATGAAAAATTAAAAAATGAAACTAATTTAGTTATTTGAAATTTATTTGGTCACTGAGTTTTTAATGTTATTGAGTTTTTAAAAAATACTTATTAAATAGGCTTTTGAGTTTCAAATCGTTTTTGAAAATTAATAAATTTTGTATATATGTTTAATTTAAAATGTATTTACATAATGACAATTTTTAAAAAATTAGAAAGGCTTAGGTAATTAGATAGTGAGTAGAGGAAAATAATAATATCATACTCATTTTTCTGTTATCTTTAAATTAGTTAACTCAACTTTTATTTAATTTTTAGAAATTGTTCTCAGTTTTATTTGATTTTTTTTAAAGAAAATAATTTTATTGATTCAAACTAGCAATATATACATAGAAATACTGATACAAATTCATTAAAAAAAACTATAAAAGCATTTAAACAATACTTATTACTTAAAGATTATAAATCACTTTGTTCTCATTACAAATTTGATAATGGAAGGACATTAAAATACCTATGATTCCAATTTTGCAACACATTGACAATTATAATATGATTTTTTGTCTATGTCTGATCGAATATTTTTTTTTTCTTTGAGTCTGTCACCACAAATTAAATTAACAACAATTAAAACACCACACAAGAGATTACTTAAAAAAAAACGCTGCGATAAGATTACATACAAAACCAACACTACTAGATGAAAAATAAGATAAAACTCGACCCATATTTAAATAACCAATTCTTGCCGTAATAAAATGAATGTAAAAATACATAAAAGGATTTCAAATAAAGAATGATAAAAAAACACCCTTCTTTGCTTTAGGAAGAATATGAAGATGAGTTGTTACAATAGAAAGTTGAAAGATAATTTGATTTTTAAGCCTAATTTCTAAAACAACAACTAAAAATACACTTATTAGTCTTTTTAAAGCAAAAAATTATTTGTTAATCATTCCAAGTAAACAGACTAAAAAAATGAATCACAAGTTTTTTATTGCAATTTCCAAGAGGTTTTATAAGAAAAATAATAATATTTTATTTTTCGGAAACTATTTTAGTTTTATGAAATATTTCACTTCATTTTCCATTTTCAGATACCAGGAGGACAATAACTATCCTTTTCTTGATAAAGAAAATATGAGTCAATATCAGTGTAGATATGTTTTATTTTCATTTTTTTTTTTTTTTTTTTTTTGAAAGATTCATATGTTATTATTATTATTTTTTTTTTTTTGTGGTTGATGGGCCTAGTAGTTGGGTGTAGGTGGATAGAGTGTCGACTTCCAAAATGGGGGATAGGCAGGGGCAGTGACGTTAAGATTCCCAATAGGCCTTACGTCATCTTCGATGCTTTCCACTTTGGCTTTACTCTATTCACACCACCACTGGGCCCCACATCTCACAGTGACACGTGTCAATGTCGATCTTCGTCTCCTACCTCAGATATGACTTCTATTTTTGGTTTTGGTTTTTCAAAAACCGACATCACAATATTTGAAGTATGATATTAATACGAGATTCGATTTTTTATATTTAAGCTAAATTAGATATTTCTTTTTTTCTAATTTATATTAAGTGTTTTTCTTCTTCTTTTTTTTAACAAATTTACTATTGATTTGACTTTTAGTCAAAATGTTATTATCAGTAGTGTTTTCTTCTACAATCGAAAACATAAACATTTATATTATCTTTCTTTTTTAGTCGAAACATTTATGTTATTTAAAAACATAAAAAGTAAGATTTGAGGCATGGTTCAAATAATAAAGAGATAAAATGTATTACAAGGTATGACTCATGTTCAAATTCTTATAAAAACATAATAATAGGATATAATATACAAAGTGAATAGAAGTCATTAAAAACCTGAAAATATATCTAAAAGATTTGTAAAATATTTATAATTTTTTTGAAGTGTTCTTAAAAAAAAAAAAGTTTTTACAATATTTTATTAATATTTGAAATTTTTTTAAAAGAAGCACTCTTTTTTCAAAAAGTACTTTAAATATTTTACTAAGCTCAAACACACTAAAATACTCTATTTTTCCTAAAAATATTTTTTAGAAGTATAATTAACTTGAATTGGTATAATTTTTTTAATGCTTAAACTTATATAATCTCTTTATTTTAAATGTATTATAGATGGAAACTAATTCATTATACTTTTTAATCTAATTCATTGATAAGATACCAACTGAGTTGAAAGTCAATTAACGTTTCTTTACAATAAATATAAATAAAATCGTTGCGTGATTCATTTCTTTTTCTAAAAAAAATCAAGAAAACTAAAAATAAATGGACAAACCGAGAAATTAAGAAAATAGTTATCACATAAAGAATAAATATATTTTTGTAAGAGCATTCAAACTTTAAAAAGACAGAACATCCAAAGAGAAAGAAGGTTTCAGGTTCGAATTATAGTGCTATAATTTTAATAAATTGTTTAATTATAAAAATTAAAGATATAAATAAATAATTGGGTAACAAGATTTCTGACACAGTAACAGTGTAGATATAAGGAAGGACCTGACATAGAAATCACGTGAGCAAATCCAAGTTCACAGATCTCCTTAATCCAAAGAATAATGAAACATTTTCTATACTTGCAGCCAACTCTAAGACAATCTTCAATCAACATATCAAAAGGTGATTTGAGGCCTTAATTCAGTGCATTATATATCAATTGAGCATCCATCTAATATCGCCACAGAGAATAAACATATAAATTATGAAGAGTTGCTTAAATCTACGTCCTCCCCTGTCAAACAAAATTTGGGTTACTTCATTTCAAATCATCAACTTCTGAATGAGTTTAATTGTGTCTATCGTATTTTAACTCGCTATTAGTTTAATTAGCTGGCTAAGGATAACAAGACGACAGATATCTCTGATGATAACTTGATATGTCCAAATACAAATCTAAAATAAATAAAATTAAAAAGACGACTTTTCGGGACGGTGAGCAATAAACCATAACTCAATTGTTCTTTTATTCTTATTCACTTCAAAGAATTTTAATGTTATGAATTAACAATCCCATCTGGCTCCTCGAGTCTTTCAAATTTTTTCCTGATAATCTTTGAAGAACCCACTTATATTGAAGCTTGACAATGCTTCATCAAAGTCGACTCCTTCAAGGTCCGAACCTTGCCTATAACTCCTCTCTTCAAATGTCTCCTACGTGATACGCCGACCTTCCTTGATAAGCCTTCCTCAACCATCACACTATCGATTGGTCTCCCTCTAGATAATAGACCGTGAATTAAACTTTTTGATATTTCGACACCTCTTGAAATTCAAAGTAACTACCCTGCCATAGTTTAAACCATTATGTTGACATCATTGCCAACGAATCGTGGAATTCGTACTATTGAATTAGATCGAACAATCGCCATTGTTCCCGATTTCCTTTCCTTGAGATCTTCCTCTAGCGTTGTTGTTGGTGACTTCTCCTCGAATCATGGAGGCCTCGACAAGTAGTTGAATGACAGCCTCCATTCTCTGTAATCCACCCCTTATATCTCCCACTTCATTTCTTAGCTCATCAACTCCAAATTCTAAGGAATCGATCCTTTCATGGTTAGTAGCCATCTCTTCTAGCTCTAATACCAATTATCGGTCCCAGTCAAAGCAAAAAATAAAAAATAAAATTAAGCAAAAACGCTTCTTTTCTCGGTTAAAACAAACTATAAATCGGAATTTTTCTCTCTACTCTTTATCAAAAGAATTTAAATAAAATTATCAACTGATCGCATCCCTAAAAATAAGGCACTACCATTAACCACTAATTAAATGGCACTAAAAGTTAATTGACGTTTCATAACCTAAAATTATTCAAAAATAAAATAACTAATGAATTAACAACCCTAAGAAATATTACTCTGAGAGTTGATTATTAAAAAATTAAAAACTCGAGCTACGAGTCCTTTTTGTTCAGCTTTATTTGTAATCTAGCATATATAAAAACAAAAGAATATCTTCAAAGGATTGTGGATAATCAATTAATGAACCAAGGGATGCCAGCTTGGTACTGTTATGGATTAGAAACAGGAGGAATTTGATAAGAGTCTCTCTCACTCCACAAATCTCATAAAGATTATAATGATATTTAAATCATAATGTCCCCAGTTTAAGAAAACATATGATCCTGGCAATATAGATGGAGAGATATATACACACACACGTTCTTAGTTAATTATTATGAAGTGACGACTAAACAACTTATAAACACGATATGTGGCAAAAATCATAGTCACTGGTCCCTACCAAAGCTTATCGAACAACATAATGTAAATTAATCATTTATGAAATGTTTGGTATAGTGAGGTCTGCCTCTTGCATTCATCCAAGGAGTTTATGGCACTGTTTTTGTCTTTAGTTTTATTCAGTAGGTTAATTTTGAAATACTTTGTTACCATTTATTTTTTTAAATTAATCATTTTTTTCATTTTTTTATAAATTATCTAAATAGTTTGCAGTCAATTGTGTGGTTTTTATTTCACTTTAATCAACTTTACTTTCAGTTATTTCAAGAAATAAACAATGAGACGATTTCAGCTATGTTAGATTCTAAAGGTGTCTGAATAAAGAAAGAAAATTAAACATAACAAAATGAAGGAAAATTTTAATTATATATGTTTATTTAAATTATTTATATTTATATCAATTAAACAATTTTTTTTTGACAATTAAACATCATGGTAAATCGTTTCATCGGTAATTTAACCCTGACTTCTCCCTCTTCTGTATTTATTTAAACGCTGAAAGATCGTATCATTACTTGGTATATATATTTATTGCTATATCAATTAAACAATTCGACAAGTAGAAATTGATTTAAAGCAACTTATAATTATAATTCATTTAATTTAAATATATTATTCAATTTTTCATGTCTCAAATTTTTTTGGAAATCAAAGGTAATGCTATAATTTAGTTTTAAACTGGCCTTTATACATTATTATTTCATTATTGTAAAGGTGACTAAGACGGCATTCAACTAATGATAACGTGACATCTAGTGAAATTTAGATTTCGACTTTGAATTCCTTTATTTCATAATTAGAGATCATACGCAAATTAAATGCAGCAAACTATATAGGAGACCTAAATTACAACTTGAAACTTTAGAATTAACAAGGTGACAACTTTCATATAACGATGGAGTATGTGTCTTTGTGGTGTAACATTCATGTTTCAAGTGGGCATGTAATTTGTGCAAGCAAAATTGAAAAATAGAAAAGTCAATCAAACCAATGAAAATCAATTATATCAGTTTGGTTTTCAATAATCATTTAGATTTATTTAATGTAATGTTTCTATAAAATGAGTTTTTATTTGGTTTTGACAGATATAAATGTGTTCCTAGACCCAACAGGTTTCAATATTTTAAGATATATATAACTTTTCAAATGTTTAACAAGTTTATTTCGTATGATGAGTTTAGATTTCATTAAAGTGATTCATTGTTTTTTGATTATGAATAAATTAACATTTCTATATGTTCATTGAATCAATACTTAGGAGTACATTTAAAACTTCAAGAACAAGTTGTTTGAATAGTTTAAACGTATTCGAGATGATTTGGTACGATAATAAGATAATTCTTTGCTGGATATTTGCTCCATCCACTCTATTTTTTATTGTACTTTATTTTTTCAAGGTAGTAAAATATGAGTAATTCAAATTAAGGACCTTTTTCTCTACGCCCTTTCGTTGCAAAACATCGAACGCTCTACCACTCAGCTAGATACTTATAAGCTATCCACCGTTTAATAAGAAAATTTTGAAATTGAGTGTTATCTCACCTTCCTGTTCTACCCATTAATTACAAGTAAAAGTACTTCTAAATATGGATTTAATTTGAGTCATTTCATTTTTTTTAATCAGTTTAATCAACTGCACACACATCATCACTTCAATGGCGTCCTAAAGTTAACTACTAGGTGAACTTCCAATAACCCTGAGGATACTCAAACTGTTGGTCATTAGTAAACCTCAAAGACTTATAGGCCAATTGAGTTTTACCCCTCACGTTCTTTTCATTTACTTTTTAATATCTAAGAATAATAGTTAGATAATTTTTCAATTGAATATGTGGTTAAAAAGTAAAATGTTTTAATTATTTATAAAATATATTCTGTTTTTAATGTATACTACAAAAGTTAAAAGATCTAAAAATAAATAAAATATTTTTCAAAAAAATGTGAAATAAGGTACTGCCTCATAATTTTTTCCCCTACAAAATATAGGACGGGCTGGCCTGGCTTGACTCCGTTTAGAATTTGCTTTCGTTGTCATCTATCATATAAAACTGACCTGGCGCTCTTTTCCTAACTTAATCAAAGGTCCCGAGTCTGCCTTTCTTTGTGACCAAATTATCTTAAATGCAGAGAAGCTTTATCGTTTGATGGCCCATCCCTTATTGAATTCGAGATCAATAATCTAAACGCTGAGCATACTTAAATTATTTTTCATAGATATACGCATTCTAATTAAACACTCTACGACTTAGGACTAAAAATAACCTAATTAGAATTAGTTCTTCCTTAATCAAAGTTGGCTAAATTGGATTTTCCATCATTAAAAGACTGATTAGATTGTCAGTCAAGCATGAGCGTGTTGATTTTGATTGAGCTGACACATTTTTTTACATGTTTGCCATGATGGTATAAGAAAAAAAGATAAAATTTTAAGTTACAATTAAATTTACAAACAAAAATGACTTGTTTATTTCCAACTAATGTAGTGGGAACTGACCAGTTAATGTTGCTAAAATAACAACACATTCAAACAGAAATAAATTCAATAAATTATCATCTCTCCCATTTCAACTCATTTCTCATTAAACTCTTCTTCAACATGGAATTTTCTTTATTGCAAGTAAATGTGATAAAATTATTTTTTCCAACATTTTAACATAAGCTTACTGGAATTTACATAATTTTGCTATCAAATTTTATGCAAAAATATCACCCCTTCACTGATTCAATCTCTTGAAATCAGATTGAGTGTAACAAAGATTTTATCCTTATAAGCTATCTAGTAGCCAGGTATCACTCCATAGAATCAGAATAAGAATAAGAAGAAGTATTTTCCTCATAATTCATAATTGTACTCATAGTATTCATAGAAACCATTACAAAAATTATTGGTTTTTTTTTTATATTTATGGATTAAAGGATTAAAGGATTTCCCATGGTCAAGGTAGAAACGAAAGCTGGTCTCACACTCACCCATATAGACAAGATGCCTTAGGTTTGGCCTGGTAAGAACAACCAAAAAAAGGGCCAAAGAAAAAAAAAATACAAAGAAAAGTTTTCTCAGATTAGATGTGTACATCTAGATGCAGAAATGTCGTCGAATTTAGGGTTTTTGTCTTCGTCTTGAAGATGTCACTGTATGGAATTCTTTCCTGCCACGTATGGGGGTGGTTTTGGGAACCCTCAGACGCTGCAGTTCCACCAATACACCATCAAGAGAAGGAGGTTTAAGTCCAAGAGGAAGTGGCTGCCATGGCTTCGATAAAGCATCTCCAATGGCCGCATCTATGGTCTCTTTCGACTGTAATATATATATCAAAAAAAAAAAAAAAACTTAGGGTTAAATCCATTAATGGCTGTGGATCTTGAACTATAGTATAATTCTTGTGGGGAGGAAATGAGTATAGGTAAGAAATAATAAAGAGAGGGAGGGAGCCTACGGATGAAAGTCGAAAGAGGAAAGGGGCCTGAATGTCGAGCCGATGCCGATGCCTGAGATGATCTACGCTTGTACATGGGTGGGGTGGGATGCCTGTGACAGGCGGAGTTGCAAATCTCTGCATGAATTCATTCATAAAGTGAGCAAAACCAAAACTTTCCATACCTACATATACCTTCAACGGTTAAGGACCAGTATAAATATTTTCTAAATTGTTTCGTCTTTATGTTAATGAATTAAAATAAATAAAATTAATTTGAAATAACAAATAAAAATAATAAATCGGGTTTAACCCTATTTTTATTTTACTTAGAATTTTTCTTTCCTTCCACTTTTGTTTTATATTTTCTTTCCCTAGCGTTTTAGCCTGAGGATGGAATAGTTACCGGTGCTGCCAGAGGTTGTGGAAAGCAAGGTGTCCCTTGGGTAAGTCCACTTGGAATCTATACCAAAAGGAAAATGCCAATTTAGACAATGAGAGAGAGACAATGAGAGAGAGAGAGAGAGAGAGAGAGAGAGAGAAAGAGAAGAGAGAGAAAAGAGAGAGAGAGAGAGAGAGCTTACGCGTTGGTGGTGACACGCCAATAAGGAATCAGTGAAGGTGAAGGAGCAGCAGACGGCACATGTAGGTGGTGTGGCGGCGGTATGGACAAGAATGGTAAAGATGTTTAGGCCATGTAGGGATATGCATTGCAGAGTGGTCAACTGGGGGTGTGGGATGACCCCAAACATGTAAAGGTCTGAAGGGGTGGTGGTGGTGCATTGGTGCTATTTGAGGGAAGCCCATGGTGGGCAGAACCCAACCTCCCATCTCCCTCTTGTGTCCTCCTCCGCCGTACATTTGCCGTTTCTGGCTCCAGCTCGCCGCCTCAGCCTCCCGTGCCAGCAAATGCTTCCTATGTGACCGATATTTCTGCACACACCCCCATAAAAATTCCCCTTCTTCAAAACTCCAATTTTTTTCTTTTGACATCTGTAATCATTTTATATTAAGTACTTTGTCACATTACGGATCAAGCGATAAGATCTCCCAAGACCTCAAGGGCTCAAAACTTCATTCTTTTTCTTTCTTTGCTTCAGAGAAAACAAAAGAAACGGGATGGCCTTTGAGACTTAACCTAATAGCACTGATTGAAGGTTAGATTAAGTCCTTATGAAGAAACAAAGAAACATGATAGCCTTACAATTTTTTCTTGTCTTGATGTGTATGGATTTTAAATTCAGTAATCTAATTAATCTATGTATATTCAAAATGTTCTTTCCCTATTTTCCTCTTTTGCCTTTAACAACTCTCTATCCCCATTGCCTAATACAAGATATTTTTCCATGATTTTGAGAGAAATTGAAGTATCATTTTCTTGAGCCTTAGTACGTTCTTTCTTGTTTTCAGAAACCCTTTTCTCTCAACAACCGGAAAAATCAAACATAAACCTGGAAATAACGATGTACTGAACACCAAAAATTCTCAGAAACCAAACAAGATTAATGACAGGAAGATACTAGGATTAGGAAGAGAGATGAGTTCATACTTGAAGGTGGCTAGCAATGTTGTGGCGAGTGAGACAATCGATTCCCATAATCTCTAAAATCCTTGAAGGGACTGCCTTATCCACACCCAGCTGCTCCACTGCCTGCACAAACCTCCTATGCAGCTCCGGGGTCCAATCCACCTACACACAATTGAAGAAATTCTCTCCTTCTAAATCACGACAAACAAATAAATAACATGGAAAATTTTCAATCTCTCTCCACAATTCTTCACCATGGAAGCCAGTTTTACAGATTATTCAAAAACATCCGTGAGTTTCGTGATCCATTTTAGGCTCCATGACATTTGTGAAAGCTGAAAATCCATAAATATGAGAGAGAATCCTAATCAGTTCGAACTCTAATTCTAATTACCTTCACTTTTCTCTTTCCTTGAGGATTCTTGGACTGCAAGAGCATTTCGGTTTCTCAACTTTCAGCTTCTCGTAGCTACAGATTCACTTCTCTTGCTCACAATCTCTTCTCCTCTTGGACTCGAGCTCGACCCAGATCCCAACCCAGAACCCGACCCCGTTCCCGAAACTTTGTCTTCCTCCTCTTTCTTTGGATCGTCCTCTACCTTTTTCTCCATCACCGATGTGTTAAAGTCGGATTCTTCTCCGGCACTAATGGAAAATTCGGCGAGCATTTCCGTCCATCTCAGTCCAAAATATCTCTGTCGTGTATGCTGATGAAAAGATCGTCGGTCGATACTATCAAGCAAGCCCCGTCGGAGAAGTCCGGGAAGTCAGCCGGCTCCGATCGAAGCTCCATCTCATGAACCTCTTCTCCATCGTGTCGATGCTCGTCAAAGCCGACACAGCAAGCATTACAAATCCCCGGAATTCCAAAATAACAAATGGAACTTGTCTACCACGCAGCAAACAAACTCTCTCAGTATAACTACGTACTCATTACATGCAAGAGCAACTTATACAACCGAAAGAGTACCGAAGAAGGGATTTTCCGGCGAAATTGAGTAAGGACTAGAGGGAGGGAGGGAGGAAGAGAGAATCGATGATGCTGTTGGGCAATTGGGTTTGTCGCAGTGTGTTTCGCCTTGAGTGGGTGGTGTGGAGAGAGATTGAATCTCCACCACAACTTGTGTTGAGATCTCTGAGATTTGTTTGTATGCATTTTGTTTGGGCACGGTATATATAATTTCCAACTCAACATTTCCTGTTTGTGGACGGTCTTTTTTTGAGGGTTTCAGAAAATCTGAAAAGTGCTCCTGAACTTTATTTAATCTGTCCCATGAGGTTATTTCATAAATGGGAAGAAAGTGAGAGACCAATAAAAAGGGTGTCAGACGACATTAGATATGTCATCACTGATATATCCTTTCTTCTGCATTACAAGGAAATATATAGAAAATATCATGTGGTTGCTATGTTTTTCTAATAATGTAAGTTATATAATTATTATGTAACATATATGCTAGGTTGCTACAAAGAATTTTCGAGAAACAAATAAAGAATTTATTGATAAAATTCAATAAATACTTCTCCAATTTCAAAAGATCACTTGTAAGTATTTTTTTTATATCTATTCATTTTCATCACATTGCTAGAGTATTATGTTTGTATAGGAACTCAAACCTGATACACTTATCCGTCTTTATCATTTGAGTCAGGTTTTTAAGGACACTTCTAAATATTTAATAATCAATAAACTTTCAAATTTATTTTTAAAGGAACCTACAACTAAAAGCATTTTGTTTGTTAATTGTTTAAGAAGAATGAAACCGTTTTTAAATTTAATGGAATCAAACTTTTGGAAATTCTAAATATTTTAAACTATTTTACATATTTGTATTTATTGCTTTGAGTTACATTCTAATTCTCATGACATGCTCTTTGCATATTGTCTCTGAGTTCAAACAGGTAATATCTACTCTAACTTTTTTTTTTTTAATAATGTAATGGGTTAACATGATATGCATAGTGATTAATACAATGTAACAGGTTAACATAATAGGAAAAGTGAAGGCTTAAAGTGAAAAACATATTTGGATATTAGCTAGTCCATAAGACTTTTCTGGTAAGGGCATTTAGGTATTTTAAAACACCCCAAAATCTCTTATTTCCTCTACCTTTTGTCTTCCATTCTGGCAGATGGTAAGGGTATTTTAAAACATCCCAAAACTCTTCTATGCCATAAAATCATAAATGTCGAGTCCTTACAGGTTTAGAATCCCCAAATCTATTGAAATTTTGAAAAAGGGAGTTGAGTTTAGATGCAATGAAGTCACCATGTCAAAAATGCTGTGGGACGAGAAACCCATTTTTGGCAAAAATGCTTTATGTGGGACGCACTCATGCCACATGAAAAATAAATTACATATTAAAGAACAAATAAAAAATTCAAATACTGGTAGCAGATGCACATTAATATTATACGATTTTACCATCGAATACGCAGCCAGATCGCCGTCTTCTCCTACTAAATGACTTACCATTGTTGAGATTAAATACACCACCCAAAATTAGGGTCGACTTGGATCATAATTTATTTCCATTAAAATCAAATCAAATTTGTCTCTGATCGCGTGGTCCCTGGCTCCCGGCTCCTTAGCCTTTACCCAAATGCAAGGTCGAGCCAGGCTGTTGCTTTTTTTTTTGCCGTAAAAACTTAGCCACCTGGGCTTCAATCCTAATCCAACTGGTCCGTCCGAATTTCCACTTCATACTTAGTTTACTGTGAGTGCCCAGCTCAGCTGGTAACGTAGCGAGCGTTTCTACAGAGAAGCTTTATAATTTCTCAGCCCATCCTATCTCGAATCGATTGGCCAAGGCTGATTTACTTAAAAGTCGTTTATCCGCAAGACGCCGGTACTGGGCACACTCTACTACTTCATGCCAAAAAAACGCACGTGATCGTACACAGCGTTGCTACATTGCATTTTTGGCGTCATATACATTGGCGTATTGGCTACTAATACTTAAGGTTTTTATACAAGGTTATTACATTAAGATTTTTAATGTCATATATTAATTTTAAGGGTGTTATAATAACTGCTGCCAAGAATATATTAAGATTATGAATCTACTTTTAGAAATGACATTTTTATCTGTTGCTAATATGTAATTTATTTTTGGGAACTCACTGTTGTAATGCAACTGCTAGATTAAAAGAATATATATAGATTTTGTACCAAAAATGGTGATCACTAAAAATAATATAAAAAAATTTCTTCATGTGTGACGGATTTTTTTTGCTCCAAAATACTGCTGACATAAAAACTAAAAGAAATTAAAAAACAATCCAAAATATCCCAAACCTTCAGTCATTCAACTCATTTCTCCCACTTAAAAGTTTGAAACTTGAGAGGAAAACCATCTAGGGCTAACAGTAGATCTCCCATTGTCCGAAATTTGCCGCTCATTGCTGGAAATCGTTAAGATTCAAGTACTTTGGTCATCTCCTACCTCTCATTGAACATATTCTCAAAAAAAATCTCTATTGAATAATATAGCTTGATCCATCAATATCCCTTTTTATTTTCTTGGAAAAATTTCGAATCCAACTACTTAGAGAGAATTTATGGTGCTGGACTTGGGTAGACTCTGTATTGTTTGTGTTAGACTGTATGCGCTTTCTTGGCCCAGCAGTATGATGTAAAGTCTCTTGCTTTCGTGAAGATTGCATGGTGCTTTGCTTCATACTGTAGCCATATATGGAATTGTACAATAAATGGTTGCTGGTGTTAGACTTTGTTCGGTGAAGGCAAAAAATCCACGGTTACTTTTCATGATCATTCATGAGAATCATTCTAAAGTGGGTAAAGTATTTTTCACTTGTACTCTTTCTCAAACTTATATCACTCTGCTCCAAAGTCCTCATATTAAACTTCACTTGTTGCTGGTTTCTTAGTTTTCAAAATGTTTTCCACTTTACAGCTACCTTTTGGTTCCAAATCAACTTTTGTAGAATGGGTTGCTTTGATGCAGTTGCCCTTGGTGCTGTTGTTCTAAATGATACATATTAATTACATGGTATTATTATTTGTTTATTCATTAGAATTTGCTTTAAATTTGGATTTGTCAATTGGAAATATGACTCTATATTGACAATATTAGATATGATGGATAAATTGCATTACATCTAAGATGTCTTTTGGGATATTGCTTTTCTTTACTTTGAATTCTCACGAATCTATCAGCTTTTATTTGATGGCTAAATGTGATTAGATCATATATGTTGGAGTCAGCCTTTTCTTAGCTAGTATTAGTAAGTGACTCATGTCCATAAACACTTGAGAATTTTCTATTAACTATCAAACATAAAAATGGTCATTGCTTTATTTTTCTTCTTGATCCTGAGATTATTTCATAGAAATCTTCCTTTGAACTTTAAACTTTAATAGCTAGTTATTGTTTTTTTACAGGTATAGGGCCTAGGAGGCAGCATTCCTCCTCACGAGGGAGTGGAAAGCACCTATAGGAATGAAGTCACGAGAAAAGCTTGATTTGACTTCTGACCTTTTCGCACATCGTAGATGATGATAGATATAAAGGCATTTCATGAAGAGGACAAATCTACCACAAAAATGTTGATATCTGGATTACATGAATCGGATTGAACATTTATTCGTTACGCTTAAATGACTACAAGTTGTTAAATTGATCGAGCCAGTCTATCCAACATTGGTTCGTGCGTTCTATGTCAATGCAATGGTTTATACCAATTTGTACATTGTTTCCACACTTAGAGGCTTTAGTTCATATCACCAGGTGCATGTTTCTCCTCTTCATCGATCGTGATTTATGAGGTTCGCACTCATTGACAAAGCTGATAAATTCGGATGAAATTTTCTACCGCTTTTGAAGATCGAGTGGTTGCTGAACTGCATGTATATCGACCGCCAAAGGTGAAATGATGGACTTTGTTCACTCTGTTTTCCCTCAACCATGATTCCATATTATTTATGGCTCCTAGATATTTTGTTGTCGATAGTAAAATTGCACATATTATGACATGTTGATTTTGTTATTAAACTGTATTGATTGTTGAAACTTATTTAACCTAATAGGTGTTTTGGATACTAATGTTGTGTGGGATTAACTTATTTAACCTAATAGGTTGTTTTCAATACTATTGTATTTGTGGTACTGTATTATCTGTGTTGGATACATATGTTCATTGAGTATTTATTTTCATACAACTTTTGCAATATATCTATTTATAAGAACATCTCAAGGCTTTAGTTCATATGTAATAAGTATTGAATTAAGGATCTATATAGTGTCAACCGGTTGAGTAATGCGTTTATCAATCCAACATCAGGAAATAAATGACAGCTTTCCTGGGACCAATCGACTCGTAAGCTTTAAATCATACTTTCCTCAACCGGTTGAGAGTGATGCTCCAAATCGCCATAATGGTTTGATCGGTAATCCCTAAATCGATTGACTTAAGCTTCCTCAACCGATTGACTAAGGAAAAGCTTGGTCGAGAGTCGTCTCAACTAGTCAAGTTTATCATCCTCAACCGGTCGAGGATGGTTATTCTGTTTGGGCAGTTACTATTTTTCTTTTGTTTGTTCGATTGCTGCAAAAATATGCAGAAAACAAAGAGAATTTTATTTTATTTTATTAAGGATATATATTAGGGTGGATTTAATTGAGGGTATTTTGGATACAAAAAAAAAATGAAAACACATGTGACGATGTTTTTTTTTTTTAAATAAATCCATCATTTTTGGTATCAAATCTCTTGTTTATTCTTTATTAAATAAACTTAAATGAACAATGCATAACATAAGATTCCATTTATTTTTCTCTCATATGTGGCATGAGTGGTTCCATACGAGGGACATTTTTTTACTTAAAAGTGGGTTTATTGTTCCACTGTCTTATTTTTTTGCTTTTATTGTGTATTTGACTAAATGTGAGAAACCATATTTATATTTTCCTAATTATGGTTCCTTGTTTTCATTTAAAAACAATTTCCCCTTTGAAAAATCCCAAAATTTGAGTCAATGCCCTAGAATTTGACATAGCAACAAGCTAACAATTCTAAGGTTCAAGATTTGTGAAGAAAAACGACAACTAGAAGATTGATGAATCCCCCAATTAGTACTATTATGGTATTAATGAACTCGACTGTTAACATCTTGCACTAATTTAAACCCAGGTAAAGGGTTTCACATATTTAAACAATACAAGGAAATAGCTTGTTCGTTTGTAAGAATTTTTCATTGTCATTTTTCAAATTCTTCCAAATATTTCCTAGAATTTCCTCATATTTTCTCGAATTGTATTAAAACACTATAACAAGAACCCTAAGTCTAATCCAAATTAATAATAATATTTCACCAATTAAAGAAATCATGCACCAATGTTCAACCTATACCTTTGAACTCCATGTCATTAATGTTAGCTTCTCATGTTAGTTTCTCAATGTTAGAGATTTAGTATTACCATTGTTTTTTTATTATACTTTAATTTCAATATAGTAAATTATTCTCATAAATATTTGAATATAGGAGTTCTCTTCTTATGTTATGTGTCTGTTTGACGATGAGTATTCTATCACTTGCTAATCTGGTGCATTTAACACGATGAAATTATTATCTTGCTTTATTTATTAAAAATAAAAAACCATAAAATATAAGATCGGGATCTCTCTCAAAAGAGAGAGATCAAGAAGGGTTTTAGGATTTCTTTTTTCTAAAATACTCTAAATACACTTAATAAAAGTAAGTCATATGCAGTAAAGGGGATTAAATTGAATAAATCCTATTATTTTTTAACATAATTCTAGAGAATAAGTAACAATAATGTTATTTGAAGAGGCCATATATATATTTTTTTAAAGGATAAAATACCATTTGAAAAACAGCTGTCAAACAAGGAATGATTGTTTAAATTGATTAGCATAAGTCGCTTTTGTGTACTGACTCTTGGTCACCTCAAATTATTTGTAAAGACTATTTCGTAGGAGGAAATAATTCTCAAATTAAATTAAAAAATTGATTATAGTATTATGTGTTGAAAAAGAAATTAACATTTCAATAGTTTATGAGATTGTACACGTGATAGAAGATGGAGAATGGTGTTTCTTTGTTAATCCTTATATCGCAACAGCACTTTTGCTTTCAATTTTATAGCTTCGAAAAGAATCAAAACAGCTTTGACTTGCATTTCTTTCCTTTGTACTCCAAACGGTTTTCTGTTTTAAAAACCTGTAATACATGATCTTTGGATTTTAAGAATATATTTTAGTACTATCTTTATAAAATCAATATAAGTACTTTCGTGATATACTGAAAAATTCCAAATACCACCTAAGTACTCACGATGAATTGAAATTCCACTTATAAGTGGAATTTCAATTTTATGGGAATCATTTTTTGTTTAATTCCTATCTTCATAAATTTATCCAAATATAAAATGAGAGAGAAAATAAATTAAATTTTAATTCGCATTCCCTATTCTCATGTAACAAACACCCCAACATAAAAGTTTAAAATATTTTTTCTTTTCAAACTTGTCTTGGTTTTAATATAATTTTTTTATTAAAGTATTTATTTGCATTTAATCAGTTGTTTTCAGTGAGATAGATTCAACTTATATCAAAATTCTTAAAATAAAAAAATTTTGTTGTATATATATAAACAGAATTCATTTAATGGCTGCGTCGTTGCCGCGCCACGCACCGATCGTGTCAACATTAGCTAACTCCAAACCCGGCTACCTAATAATAAACGTGATCAACATTCGCTTAACCCAAACTCAACCCATTGCCTCAGATATGAGCAAGGCCAATGTAATACACCATTTAATTTGATTTATTAAAAATAATAAGACTATAATTAATCATTCGTTTATTATTTAATACAAATAACCTATTAAATTTAACATGTTTATTAATTTTATTATTTAAATTAATATGAATTATAATTAATAATTCATATTTAACACAAATAACTTATTAAATAGGTTAATTAATTAATATAATAATTAAATTGATCAATTCAAGTCAAATTGCGTTAAGTGCGTATCAATCTCAATACGACTCCAAATACATTATATTTCCTAACTCAAAAACTATAAAAACCGCAAGGCTGGGCTCAGATTGCTATTCACGCGGTTTGATCAAATTTTATCAGCCCTATATATATAAAATTTAAGTAGTTGAATAAAGAAATAAAGATATATCACTCGCTTAGGAACTACTAAAACCTACATAAAGAAACGGACTTAATAGAAATAGTTACTATAAAGATATTATAAGTTGCCACTTATATTGGATGCTTTTTTAATTTCATATGTTATTAAATAAATAGTCTATATTCCTAACTTAGTTGTTAGAGTGTTTAAAATTTAAAAAGATAAGACATTTAGAAAGGGAATGAGTCCTAGATTCTAGTCTTTATAATGATAATTTACCACATTATAACAAAATACTTAGTTTTCAAATATATATATATATATATATATATATATATATATATATATATATATATATGTGTGTGTGTGTGACAAAATAAAATAAAACTCTTAAAAATAATGCCATACTAATTGTATTGCATTGTTAACTAGTGTATATATATATATATATATATATATATATATATATATATATATATATATATATATATATATATAGGTGTGTGATAAAATAAAATAAAAACTCTTAAAATAATGCCATACTAATTTTATTGCTATTGTTAACTGAAAGCAGCAAAAAGAGAAAGGAGGTATGGTTTTGTAGGCTTTTAGCTTGCTTGATTGAAGAATGTTGTAACATATTTGGCCTTGGACATATACTATAGTAGGATTTGATGGGCATTTTATGGCCTAGGAAAAATAGATGTAATTTTTAAGCTTTGTTTGTTGTGGGTTTCTCCTTCTTTTTATTAAAAACATTATTTTGTTATACCACATCAAGAAAGTTCATTTGGATTATATAAATGAGGCTCTTTTAACATAATAACACGCTAATCAAGGGAAAATTTTCGTTAACCCAAAGAGGATCAATATCTATACGACAGGCGAGTTTATTACAAATGATATAAAACCGATCTTTAACTACGAGCATGATAATTAATCTGTCTCGATACAAGAACGCTTTCTCCATTCGACTTCATAATCCTCGCCAATAAAACGGTAATATCAGATGACAAGAGGTTATCACATCCTTCACATCTGGATACTTATAATGCTTTTACGACTATATTACTAAAAGGCTTTTCTCAATCTAAGACACTGCTTTAAAGTCACAGAAAGACTTCTTTAAAAGAAAACAAACAAATATATATATATATATATATATATATATATATATGATTATGTTGGTTATCTATATTTTTTGCTCATTTTCACTCTAATTAATATAAGAGAGGTTTCTAGAGGATATTTATCCTGAGAGGTTAGCCAAGGAAAAAAAGAAAATATAAGGAAAAGTAAATATAAATAAAAGTTGAAAGAAAACAAAAGTTAAGAAAAATAAAATTTAAATTTAAAATCAATATTTTTAATTAGACTTGAACAATTTTCAAATATTTAACCCTTGTTATAAACATCATATAATTTAAAAATCTTCAAAGTTGTAGTAGTTTTAAAATATATTTTCTTCTTTCCCATTTTTATAAATTTAAACCAAAACATAAGAAAAATGTATACATTTATTTGGGTAAAAGCAAATATGCTTGTATGTACTTTAGAATATGCTTTCACTAGATAGATTTTATAGTATGCAAGAATGTAGGTGCTCATTTCATTTTTTTGAATTTTGACCCTTCATTCTAAAGTTTTAAAGCATTTATATATATAGGCATTTAAATGTTTAAATAAAGGAAGCTAATTATTAATGGCCATGTATTTAAATGACAAGTTTATTTTGGGAACCAATGTTAACTATCCAATTTTTAAATTTCAGAAAGTGAGCTCAAATTCTCACCTTATTATTATGAGATTGGTTAGAAATGGAATGGGAAACAAGTTTCTTTACTTTGAAATAAATAGAACTGAAATTATGAATCCAAAATTGTTTTCAAAAAAATAAGGAAATAAAATAATTCTTCAATATAAGAAATGGGGGTACTTTATAATAATTTTAGTTTTTTTTTACTTATTCTTGTAATTACATTTTTTTTACATCTTTTCATTTGTATATTAAATTAGTTATTCTTATAAATATTGGAACTTTGATCTTCCTTTATTCCATTCTAACTGTTTTATTACTTGAGCTAGGTTTTAAACATTATTTTCTAAAACAAATCATTCAAACTTAAGAAATATTAAGAATAATATATGGGAAAGCAAGTTATGAGAGGCGTTAATTTTAAAATAATATGACTTTAAGAATTAAGTTTTTTTTTTTTAAATTTAATTTCATAAAAAAAGAATTTTTAAGTTTTTATAACTTAATAATAATATGTTAATTTTAGAAAATATTATAAAGTAATACATTATTTGTTAACTTTTTTTTTTTAACAAAAATACTCTTTTATATATCCATTTATATTTATTAAAATCATACATTAGATCCTCACTAATATCATTCTAAAACCCACTAACATCATATATGAGGTTCATTAAAATCTAAACTCAAATTCACTAACATCCTTATCTCAAAAAAATTATACAAGAAATTAAAAGAAAAATTATATAGAAAAATGTTATGCCCTATGATTGACTGTACACCTACCTACCTACCTACCTACAATTTTTCTAGCCTTACGACTGTGATTGACTGTAACATTTTTCTATGGTAAAGTTACTCTACAACCACATTTTGTTTTGCTATTTTACTCTCCAATTCCGAAGCACCATCTGCTTGTACCATGGGACTGTTAAGTCATTTTGTAATTTCAACGTTGGCATTAATGGAAATAAAAAATTGAAGTTGAGAGAAATTGATGAAGGGTGAGGATCGGTCCTAAAATTACATCATTTTCTATGGGCCAGGGTACTATTGTCTTTTTCAACGTAACGTGGATCAATCCCTTTCTCCTTACCTGGCTTTTCCAACACCTTGTGAATTTTTTTAAAAGATATATCATGTTTTTAAAATTGTAACGGTATTTCAGTTCAAAAAAAATAAAAATATTGTAATTATTCAAAATTGTTTTCTTCAAAAAAAATATTTTTCATATTTTACAGGATAAAACTTATTTAAAAATAAATATTTATATTTTAATATTTTTACATGAACGTACATGATATTTAAAACAATTTAAAAAACATAAGATATAATTTGAGATACGTCATATTTTTTATTTTTAAGAATGGAAAAGAATTGATGGTTTCTCTTTGATTTTCTTTGTCCTAAAAACTAAAATATTATTCCTCAAAACACTTATAAATTTTTATACCTTTAATTTGAAATTGAAATCGTGTTTGTGTTTTTCATATAATATTGAACGGAAGTTAAAACTAAATTAAAAATATTAAAGAGTATTATGTATTAATTTACTCATTTTACAATATTTTATTTGTATTAAATAATAATTAAATTAATGGTTTATTAAATATTGAAAAATGTCATTGTTTTGTAGAGTCAACATCGATGTCAGACGCTCTGTTGTGATATGTAACTACGTGAATGAACAGACAAAAATTTCTCCCATCCATGTCTTTTGGCAGCTTTGAAAGAAAAGGAGGTTCTTCATCCACTAATTGACGTAGGCGAAGGTGCAAAAATCGCCATCCTGTTTTTTGTAACCCGTTTAAATACCTCTATCGTGGTGACGAGGTTAAAATGACTGTAAAATAAATCATAAATTATTGATGTGGTTAATTGTGTTTCGAATTGATCTAAAAATTTAGAGAAAAGCCAACGTGAAAATCCGAATCTACATAAAGAAACAATGGAAACATCAACTGTGCTTCCAGACCTGACTGGAAAATCAAAGAATTCAATCCTGAAATCCAAATTTCAAAAAAAACCATTGGAAGGCGATGATAAAAACGCCAAATCAAGAACTAAGATTCGAAGGGTTTAAGAATAGAGATTAGAGATAAAGAATTTAAAGTCGATTTATTTTAAAAGAATTTTTTTGCAAATATAATGGCAATATTAATTGTGAGACTAGGGTCAACTAGTGCAAGATTCGAAATGTTGAATCCTTCAAGACCTTCAAAGAAGAAAAAAAGAAAGAAAGAACACAGAGACAGAAATTGAGAATCTTCCCAGCCTACCGAAAAGGGACTAATCAAAGCTTTCTTCGCATGCAAATATTCGTATACTTCAATCCATTGTATCTTTTCAGAGGTTAGGTTCTTCTTCTTTGACCTTTGGTGCTTTGGATTTACTGCAATTAGGCTACTCACACCAGGCTTTTTTTCAATTTCATGGTAAAAGCTCAATTTCCTCCCTCCTTTTTGAATCGATTAGATTGGATTGAATTGAATTATATCAAACACATCGTCGTGTTTTAGGGTAATTAAGGCTTTTAATTTCTCCAAATTTGAACCCCAAAACTTTTAAGATCAGAAATTAGCCACATTACTTGCTTATATGTTGCCATTTTAAAATTGTTTGAACTTATTAAAGTTATCAGTTGTGGCAGAGACTTAAGTGGGTTAAATGAGTAATTGTGAGGGGTCTCTTTAAATCTAAAAAAAAAGCTTCTAGTATAAGCGAGATATCTAGTAAAAAAAATTTATGCACATTTACTGCTTAGTATTATCCCACCACTAATTTCTTTTTTGAACTTTAATATTATGTGAAGAACATAATATTAGGATGTAATGTAAAATGGATTTATGTCAAAAAGAAACTTTAATATTATTTATTCCATTAAGATAACTGGCACGTTCAATTCTTCCAAAATTTTGATAATTTGCTATAAAAAAAATAATTTTAAGGATAATGGTTATAAAGTATCAGATACGGGCCTTGACATTGCTTAAATTTCGCTTAAGAAATATTCAAAGCTTTAAAAATAAAATAAGAAGTAAAGTTCTGTTCAAGTTCACATTTAATGATATCTACAGTTGAATTAGTGTTAAAAAGGTTGAATTAGTTTTTTGCAATCCATTCTCAGCTTGAAGACAAAATTATTGAAACCGATAGTTCTAAATTCATTCCGATTTCATTATTATTATTATTATTTTATAATCACATGTCTGTAAGATCATTAGACCTTTTTTTTTTTTTTAATATTTGAGATTAATGACTAAGTAAACCTGTGGCTATTGCTGGGAACTCACCCAATGTCTTATATCAACTAAGCTTCCTCTCAAAGTTTATAAGTAACAGTTGAATATGACTAAGTAAATTAACCAAGACAGGTAAATTGGCTTTCTCAAAAAATGTTTGCAACTCAATAAAAAAAATCTATAAATTTAACTTCAAAAACATTAAATAAAGAGATATAAAGAAAATAAATCAAATTCCAAATTTATAAGTGGTTCAACACACCTTTACTTACGTGCACTTCTCCTCAACCTTCAACTGGTGAGGGTTCCACTAGTTTCAAAATCCAACCCGAGCTTTTTCCTTTTACACTTGGATTTTGGTTCCAATTGGCACTTTACAAATCCTTCAAGCTATGCACATTTGAATCTTTCACTGATAAGCAGGATGAGACACTCTTTCTAGCTCATAAGATTGAACAAATACAACTCAATCTAGGATAAAATCAAATGTACAATCTAAGATATGCAAATGATAATTTAATGCACCAAGAAACTAGATCGAATTAAATGTAGCAAAGGTAATTCCATAACCGGCAGCCTTATCAGAATGTATCTCATGTAAACATATGAATTTATCCCTTAACCAAAAAATTTATGTTAATCTAGTAAAGATTCTATACCTAACCGGTCAACCAATCTAATAATTCGATTCCATTAATAAACTGTGATTTTGTGCATTTAATACACTAAGCATGTGACCCGCTGAGAGATCGGCATCAACCCATTGACCAACCGATTGATCATTTGCTTTTATCGGGCCATAAAACGAAAACAAACATTTTTGACCAAAACGGTCACATTACTTTCGACCGGTTGCAACCGACGATCGACGACTAAACCGACGACTCTTTAGACTACACCGACGGACTAACCAATCGACCTGTATAAACAATCAGTTTCATCATAAAAAGCCCTTTGGGTCCTGCTTCAACCTACTTTCGCTTCAAATCATTTCCAAACCTTAGATAACTCTTTTGGCTAATATTTTAAACTCCAAATACTCTTAAGGTTTGATGCTAAACATGAGTTTTAAAATATTTAATCAATTTAAAGTCAAACCAATTAAAATCACGGCTACTTGCAAAAATGCTCTTAAAGGTCTGAAGTGGTCAGTTTAAGTTATTTTCATTTCAAATCAATTTTAAACCTTAGAAAACATTTTTCAATACTTTTTAAACTTTAAATGCCTAAGGTTTGATGGTCATACTTGAGTTCTAAAAAAAATATTAAATTTAGACACAAAAACCGAGTTATTAAGATTATGCATGTAAAAGATGATATACCCTAAAGTGCACTAATACATTCATCTTACATAAATTTTCTAACGCCCTGAAAAACCCTAACATGTTTAAAACATGTTCATGGTGTAAAATAAATTAAATTATATTTTTCCTCAAGGCGAACTAGCTAAAAACAAAAATGATAAACCCAATTTTATGCAAGAATCAAACAAATTCCGATAAAATGTCAAATAAGGACCTAAGGGTCATAAATGATGAGTGTAAATGTTAAAATAAAAATAAAATAAAATGAAGTGAAAATGAAAGTGAAATGAAGAGTGAAAATGAGAAAAATGGGAAAATAGGATTTTATGTGCAAGCCAAACAAGGCCTCATGAAGATTTAAGGCTTATGACCAAATTTGGTCTTGTAAATGCCATTTCTCACATTTGGCAAAAAGGGAAAGAGGGAGAAAGCGTTATGACACATTCGCCGTAGAAGAAAAGAGATTTGGCATTTTTTCCATGTAATCAAGGGACAAGTTGATCAAGAAGAAGGAGGAAGAAGAGAGGAAAGAAAATCAAGATTTAAGATATGAAAAACCAAACCCTAACCCTATTTCTACTTGTGTTTGGGTTTAATAAAACCCTAAACGCAGATAAAGCGCTTTGAAAAGGCAGGTTCTTTTCGGGTTGTATTGGGTAAGATTTCATGGTGTATGGTGGTTTGGATTGGTTAAGTTTGAATTAGAAAAACCCTAGCGTTGTGTAAAATGGATATTTATTGATTTATTTTAGTTTTTGGGGTTGCTCTAAGCTGTTATATTGTGGTTTGGATTATTGTTGATGAATTTTTATATAAAGGAAATGATGAAGTTTCAGCAGCCATTTATCAAAAATTTTCAAACCCTGTTGCTGGCTATGTTGTTATAATCATCCAAATCGAGCGATTCCAATCTGTAATAACCATAAGAGCTAGAGCTACAAACGATGGGCGGACCACCATGAGAAAACTGTAGCTCTAAGGTTCCCGAATATGGCTTTGAGCAGAAGATTCGTAAATCACACGACGCCCATTTTCGTACAGAATGTTATGGTTTTGTCTGTAAGTTGAGTTTCACTATCCAAATTGAGTTTTTATTCCAAAATTCTGAAACTAGACTCTCTAGGGGAATAATTTACTTGAAGGAAGGTATGCAATTTGTAACCCAAAGTGCCCAGAAATATGTCATATTGCAAGAACAATCTGATTATGTTTTGCAAATTAGAGTAGTTTGATGTAAAATGAAATAACTTGAGTTTTGAAGTATCCAAATTGGATGATTCCAATCGATACAAACCTGTAACTATATTTCAAACGAGTAGAAGGAACCATTACCAATCTATGGAGTTAAGATGCTTGAAATCGAGAATAATAGTAGGTAAATCGAGTGAATGCATACCGACCATTTCGACATTAAAACGTAACTCGAGTTCAGCGATCCAAACGGTATTTACTTCCAATTTAACGAAAAATGGGACTCATAGAGCTATCATTTTCTTAAAGAAAGCATGAGCAAAATATGTCTCATGTGTCCTTAGAAAATTTTGAAAGTGAAGGTGTATTGGGTAAACATCAACCCTAACCAAAAATCCTAGAATGCACAATTGGTTTTTCTAGTCGTTCTTTGATCATGATATTTGTGACGGACAGTGCCTGGGCGATTATGTGCTTTTGACTCATGAACTGGATTCGAGGATAGGAATCGAAGAGACAACCTTTGGGCTTAAGTTATTCACACTTCCTTTCCTTATTTCGGCGTTTTGTGTTTTGCTGACAAAATAAATCTAAAATGTTTTATATGAATACTTATGCTCCGCTTGGAGCCATAAATGAATTGGTTTGTTCTCCACTTCTCTCTTCTATTTCTAAAAATGTTTGAATGATTATGAAATACGGATTTATTGAAATTAATTGTGATAAATTGCGTGTCGATTTGTTTTAAATCGATTTGATATTAACTGATCGTATAAACGAATTGCATATGAAAATTGCATGAGTATTGGAAACCATATTTTGGAAATAAATGTATATACACTATTGTAAATTGCTATGAATGATTTAAGCTACTTTAATTAAATGTTAACTAATAAATTCAAGCTAGCGATAGACGGTATACTAATAAGGGTCAAATGAGCAAGATTACAATAATCGTAATAATGTATCACTCGATCCATAAAATTTCAATGACAAGATATGACGTTCACGCAAATAATTTTTTAATAACTACCAACAATCCAAATGGACCGCACGTTGGTTATAAAAATTTTTTTTTTTTTATACCGGGAGCCATAGCCCAGCGGACTGCGCTTCTGATTAGTTATTCAGCAAGACCAAAACATAGGCTAATTACTAAGGGCAAAATGAAAAGAAATTGTGAAATGCATGATTTGTTTTAGAATGATTTATTGCATATGAAACTACATGATTGAAATGACCAATGAATTGTAATTTGAATGTATACGAAATGAAAATATACATATATGTATTGTACCGCATTGGTCATTAAAAAAATTATATAAAGACATTGATTTAGAAAAATGCATAATTTCATTTAAAATCAAATGAAGAGAGAATGTATATAAATCACTAAGCATTTAAAATACTTGGGCCATTGCTTTATCATCGCCCAAGTACCGAAAGTGAATAGGCACGGCAGTAAAGAAAGTTAATCGCAAATGATTCGTAGCCAACGTTAAGCGCCTCATGAATTTGAAATAAAAGCTCTCCAACTACGCATTCATAAAATATATTTGACACTTTTTATACAAACTCTAATTTTATTTTGTAAATATTTTGGTATTGAAAACGGTTTATAATGTTGTAATATTTAAATGTGGTAAATGGATCAAATGGGCATGTAATACCATATTTAATGAAACATGTGTATTGAAAACAAAATGATGAGTTCCCTTTAAGTTGAATTAGTATATACAAATATATTTTCATAAAGATAAATATCATTTACAAAATAAGCATTGGAAATGTGTTTTATTGACAAGTTAGTGCATTTAATTTGGATTCGAAAAGAGACCGTCGCGATCGGGGGTTCGCCTCCAAGTCGAGCTTCTGGCATAAAGAACGCGGGCCGTCACAGATTCCTAATCTTTCAAAATTTTCACTTATGTTTGAACTTTATCTAGCGCTGTCTTTTAAATTTGAAATATTGGTTCTTTAATTTGAGTAAACTTCACTTCTAAGATCTTAATCAAATAACTCATTGACATTTTAAGTTTAAAATATATTCATTCGATGTTTTATCAATTTCCACGTATCACTCAATTTAATGTTAATCATTATTTACTAATAACCTTTGTTTGATATCATACCCATGGTCTAACAATAAGTTCTAGTTAAATATGATTAACTACCAAATTTTGTTAGATATTTATTTGTTTGTTTATTTATTTTATTCAAAATAAAGAGGGTGTTTTAAGAAATTTCAAATTTATAGTATTTAAATATATTTAATTCAATATTATGTTTGAAATTTAAGAGAAGATACGAAAAAAGAATAATCAGAAAAATAGAATAAAAGTAAAATTAATAAACAATCTTTTGAATACTTTCTAAATTCAATTTTAATTTTTTAATAAATACTTTAAATTTCAATAGTTACTGGAGGTGTATTGCAAAGTAATTAATAGTTTTGAAGGAAATAAAATTTTAAAATATATAAAAATTTTGACTGATTTTAATTATAATTTAATTGTATGTCAAAAAATTATATTTAATTGTTTATATATATATATATATATATATATATATATATATATATATATATATATATATATATTTTAATACAAAACAAACAGATTTCCGTCGCCGTGAGTCAGGTGAAAATGTAGCAGCGTTCATGGAACGCACACATTTAATGATATTTCGTGTAGTCAAATCAAAACCGTTGAGGCAGCCCTGGTTAGGATAAGCTGTACTTCTTTGACTCACAGTTGACTACGAATATGATTCCATCACCCACAAAAACCGTTGCTAGCGGTGACCAGAGGTGATGCGTGGCATTTCCTCATGACTAAATAATAATAATAATAATAATAATAATAATAATAATAATAGTTACTTTACCAATAAAATCTACTTTAAATGGATATACAGTTCGAATCCAGAATCCAGTAGAGGCAGATTTATAGGAAACATATTACTGTAGTATTATGTAAAGTAAATAATTATCAAAAAATTACTTACAAAAATAATAATAATTATTATTACTTAATTAATACTAATACAATTCTTGATGGTTGTTTAAGATCTAGTTCAAATGATAAAAGAGATGAGAAAGTGTTACTGGAAATCGAATCCTTGTAAATAAAAGGGAAAAAAAAGAAATACTTATACTTTATTTATTTATTTATTCATAGCCTATTCCCTTTGATTTGTGCACATTAGTTGTTTCTGTTGGATATAGTGAATGAAATGGATGACATTCACTGGATAATTCTCTATTCTTAATTATTTGGATTTCAGTTATAAGAATTTAATGACACTCGTTTAACGGTGATTAATGACATTCAACGAATAATTTATTTATTCTAAACGCCGTGAAGCCAAAAAGCTCAGATTCCAAAAGCGCCGTTTCTCCTATATAAAGGCCATCGGTGCGCCTCAAAAAAAATCATCGGTACTCGAGTTTTCCTTCCTTCGTCTTCCTTTGCTCAAGTGGGATAGACAAACACATCACGGCTACGGAGCCAAGCAAGAAAGTCATTATTTCTAATTATTCGACACCCGCTTTATCCCATATGCATTTAATCTGTAAAGACCAACTGAGGGCTTTAGAATTTGTCTTATAAGGAAATCATGGCTCTACAAGACTCCTGGGCTGCTTTCTCCAATCCTGTTATATTCCCTCATTCTTATTAATTTAATTTATTTCTTGCTTTTTCGAATAACCATTTTATTCTCATAAAGATTACGCAGATGCCAGTTTCTAAGACGTCCAAATAACTCATGGATGCATTCCCAAAGTTTTTACAACAAAGAGACAATGGTTCTACCGCCTTCACGGTTATTCAAATGAGGAACATAGATTCACTGTCCATCCTTATAAAATAGAAAATTTCTACATTTTATTGATTATGCATAATAGTTATTTTGACAAGTTAAACTCTTTAATTATTATATCAATTGTATTTATTGGAATTCGAATTAACCAGGATTCTTCATCTTCTTATGCCCAATCCATTTAAACGTTAAATGTTCTATTATATGGGTTAAGTATAATGATAGACATAATAACTATAATAACCAAAGAGAATATGTATATTATTAAAAAAAGATAGTATTTGGAAGGTCAAAATATTGTCTTTATTAAAAAAGTATGTACAATGTACTTATTTTTAGACAGTGATATGAAATTTGTATTTTATAAATTTGAGTTTTATTATCTATCTATATATAGTTATAACTATGATATCGAGGTAAGTTTAAGAGCATCTTGACTTTGATTTAAATTTATGACTATGAAGGGACTTAGTGACCATGTGGGTAAAATCATAAAGATTTTAAACTCATTAAGCTATCCTCATCTTATATGTTTTCATATTAAGTGATTTTTTTCTTCATACAAAGTGCATGTGAAACATACAATTTTGTTTAAATATTATCTTGTTACTTTTTTATATATAGTATATATATATATAAGAGCAGAGTATATATATATATATATATATATATATATATGACTAATTCAATTATCTATTAAAAAAATGATGAATGAAGCTTAGATGGTATTTACTTAGCCTTTTCTATTAAAAGAAAATAAGCAAACACCTCCTTGATTTAAAAATTGATTTGTAAAATATCTAACAAAACTTACTTTAAAAATTAATTGCAATCTAGTTGAAAATGAAAAATAATTCGCAAAAAAACTAGAAATGATAATTAAATAAGCTATATATATTTGAACTAGCAAGAGAATGTAAATATATGTGAAGGCCTAAGATCTGAGCTTGTGAAGCCTAAGTCCAGACCACTTCAAATACACTAAAGAATAAAAATAGAATTGAGAAAATTATCCAATCTTGTGCTTGAATTGCTATGCTAGTTTTAGCAGGCTATAACCTCTTATGGGTACATGATATCTTTTGTTACCAATTTGTTCATCTGATTTTCAGGGTATCAATAACGTAATGTGAACCTTCAAAAAAGGTGATTCGATAACGATAGGCTAGTTGCCTTTCCGATGATTAAATCAATAATACGTAAGATTCACGACACTGCTACGATTGCCTTCTAATGATTAAGTCAAGAATAAGACGGGGTCAAATCTCCGTTTTATTTTAAAATAAAATTTGCTTTTTTCTTATTAAAGATTATCCTTTTAAATAGCGATAAAACTGCTTTCCTTATCGTACGATTATCCTTTTCGGTATAAATAATATTAAAATATGTTTTTCCATTATCAAATATTATCATTTTGACAAATAAGGAATAAAATATGTTTTTCCTTATCAAGCATTATTATTTCAAATAAAGAATTTAAAAATTAAAAAATTTTGGGATAAATATGTGGTTTGCCTATTTTCCGTTTTTGTAAATTTACCGCATAACAATTTTTATATGGGAACTCAGATCCTGCATTTTGCCTATAGGTCGTGACCAACCGATGGTTCCCAGAACTTTATTATACCTGGACGTCTACGAGCTCACAATGTATAATGGTCTTATGTACATCGAATCCCATTTAAGAATGAAATGCGCTAAAAAGCCACAGATTTTATAATATCTTTTATTTATGGTATAAATTTTTCCTTAGTGTTTTTTAAAAGAAAAAATTATTTTCTCTTATTGTTTTCTTATTTTCCCTTTTCTTAATATTTAATAACCTTAGAGTTCATTTGGATAATTAGAAAAATTGAAGAAAATAGGAAATTTTGATAAGAATTCGACTATATCATGTTAAATTATGCAGCAATCAGTAAACAAAGACTTGTAGATCTCTGAATGAGTTTCCTAACTTCTTTAAAAAATTTCATTAGACAAAGCAGACTAAAGTAAATGATATTTTCGATCAAGCTAAGGTTTAAGTTTTTTTTTCCCTAAACCCCTACCCCATCTCATTAGTTCAGGATTTTTTTTTTTTTTTAAAAACGAGTTTAGGTGTGAGATTGTTATCCAAACCCAATATCTACAAAAAAGTTGTTCTGTTTAATGTTTTTCAAAGAATAATTAAGGTAATCAACCATAATAGTATGAAGCTAAAATATTGTTTGTGTTAAACCGGTACTTGAAAATATGAATTTCAAATCGCAAGATCCTTAATCTTCGGTCTTAATTACGTTCTTGAGCTCTTCCGTGCTGAATGTTATTTAGAGAATAAATAGAAACAATTTCAAATTTGTACTTAGGGTTCTGGGGTATTAAACCTTGTGATTGAAAAAATATAACGAGTTGTATGTTTGGATATCAATTTCGTATAATACTATACACAAAGAATAAAAGAATTTTACCAGTTTTGTGTAGTTTATTTTAAAGGTTAGTTTTGCTAGTTTGCATCACTTTAGGTAGCTTCACTCAATTAAAAAATTGTTTCAAATCTTAAGAGGAAGTGGAGGGTTAATTTTTAAATAGGATGAGATGAAATTTATTTGGAATAAAAAATTGGTTTGGAAGTTGGGACATTTCATCCCTAGCCCAGCTATCCCATCACCATCCCTACGAAACACATGTTGGATTGCTACACAAGTTTAGTTATCTTAAAACAAGTTACTAATCAAATTAAGTCAATCAACACCGACCTCACCGTCTGCTCAAATGGTAAAATTTAAACCAATCAACACCATGATATAATAATAACGCCCAAAAATTTATTTTAAAATATATTTAAAAGTATAAAAAAACATAACAAAAATGTTTCAAGTTTTTAGACAAATTTGTCTAATAATAATTTTTTTGTTTTGTTGAAAAAAGCTCGAGCTTATATAAGATTGAGTTTTTTAGCTATTAGATCGAAATATTTTAACATCTTTTTTGTAGACTTCACTTCAAAAAATTATAAGAATCCAGATCTAACGATAAAAAACTCGACCTTAACGTACATCTTTCCATTATTTTTCTTAGGACCAATTACCAAATAGGGCTAAAACTATTAAAGTGAATGTACAATTATATATGACTAGAGTAACCAAAGAGCCCACCTCCATTGATTGCACTCAATCTTGATCCTAAAAATGTTCATCATATCATATAAGAAACAAAAGTACGTACACATTGTTGTGAGAAGACCCAATGACATTGTAACTGTTGCTTTTTTTTTTTTACCTAAACATGTAATACTGATTGATTCAAATATTTGAAGATCAGAATTTCGTAGGGATGTGTGAAAAAACTATTTTTCAAGATTAAAACTCGGTTCTTCTTAATTTTAACTGAATTTGTAATTAGGGTACTTATTTTTTTACTTAATTTTGAATGGAATTTTTATTTAACTCAATGCAAAAGAAGGCTTAGTGGTATTAATTATTAAGTTATTTGTTTTTTTAATATTGTATTTCTATTAAATATAAAGATGTTTGTTTTTTGTATACTTAATTAAATCAATGTCTGAAATAATTTAACTCAATAGTTGTTTGTGTGATAATAATATAACTTTATTATTTTCATTCTTAAAAATAATTATTCTATTTTATTTATTTTATATAAGTAAAATAGAATATATAAAATTAATAATTTTAAAAATAATATATTGATTAAATGAAAATTAAATAATTTTAACTCGAGTGAGGAGTTCCACCTGTGTTTTTTGAAATATTGTGGTGGATTCTAAAATGTTTAAAATACTTTATGGTGATTTAAAATATGGCTTTAAAATTTTAAAAATTCAAAAATCACAGTTATGCTAAAACAAAGAACAAACATGTTAAAGTTGGAAACAAATTGCTAGAATAAAAACAAAAACAAATGCCTCTCTTAGTCCCATTTCACGAAAAAGCTGGTTTTTTACTTATTTTTTTTTTTAATCAAATGCTGGTTTTTTACCTTATTCATATGCTTTTATTAAAATTTCTTCTATTCCATTACAACTCCACAAATACACAAATTTATTATAGAATTTTTCCAAAGCAAAAAAAGAAAGAAAGTATAATTTGGATTTGAGATCCTTCCCAAGGACCACAGTGTACCTTAAACTGTTCCTGCCTCCCTCTCTCAACATCCCTTGTAACATTATATGTAAGATTTTCATTAATGGATCTCAAGGACCACAGTGTACCTTAAACTGTTCCTGCCTCCCTCTCTCAACATCCCTTGTAACATTATATGTAAGATTTTCATTAATGTGGGCTTTATTAATTGAAATTAACTGGATTAATTTTATCAATAAAGTCGTAGATATATAGATTTCCACAAGTTTAATATGGGTTACTGGTCGAGTACGCCCTACCAGACAAGAAAGTACTCACATCGAACTCTATAAATACGCCTCAATTCCTCCCTAACCCTAAGGATACGTTATTTTTTTTACCTCACATACATCTGCAGTAGAAAATTCTCTAACTCGCGAAATGATGGGCCTCATGCTCAAATATTATAATCTGATATGGTAAGATTCAGACGTATTTCATAGATCTTCAATCGATTCCACATCAAGCAAACTACATTCCAATCGTGCATGCTATTTTCAGATTTTCTATTATTATGTTTTTTATCCTAAATACTTGATCTAGGAAGATTGAATCGTGTCCAACATTATAATCATTCTCAAATCCACATTATTTTTTTTTTTTTTAAATCTTTATGGTTTGTTTGGTAAAGGTAGAAGGAAAGAAGAAAAAATGTTAAGTAAAATTATTCTATTCTCTTATATTTGACTGTGATAATTTTTTTTACAAAAAAAAATCAAATATGAACAAGATTACTTGCAAAGTTACATTTTAAATTATTTAATCTTTATATTGATAAAGATTGAAACATGATGAGTGAAAAGTGAAAGTCCATATATTAAAGAACTTGATTTCAACACCATCAAAGTATTTTCTTCAAGGCATAGGTTCAAAAGAAAAGAAAAACAGGAGCTCGAAGAGTTGAGTACAAACCAAACATGATTTTAATGTCCAAAATTTGAATTAATTGGTAAAGAAGCATGATATGTTAATGTACAAGTACAAACTTCTTTCTACCTAATAAGTATGACATTTTTTTAACCTAAGAGATATGTTTTAAAATCATGAGAGCCCTTTGAATCCAAAATGGATAACATTTACATTATCATCTAATATAAAACGATATCAAAATCGATCCCTAATCCCACGCGAGGCTTGTTGCGCCTTATGCGACGCTTGTTTGCCTCGATTTAATCTCACAATCCTAATAAACACATTGAGAACATCAGATCCGCACAAGATGCTCTTCATATTTCATATCGTAATACGGTAAAGCTTCGACATTATATGCGATGCAGCTTCACTTTAATCTAATAAGCATTTAACTCTTCAACCTAATAAGATGAATTTTTCTCAATCTGGGTTAGATTACTTTAAACCACAATCCCTTTAATCTAAACACATCATTGAATGAAATGAAATTTCGTCACTATATGCCAGCACCCTGCCTTGGCCTTAAATAGATCTTCTAAGACAACCTAATATTCAGATTGCCGAGAAATAAACAAACTAAATATAATTTTTTATAGACTTTTAAATAAACAAATAAAGATTCAAATTTTATTAGACAATGCTTTAATATAATGTTAAATTATCAATTCTCTTCGAAACTCGACTTAGATTTAATATGAATATTATTATGCCTTTTAACAGTATAGATTCGTCAACGAGAAGGGAAGTGTCTCTAACTTGCAGGCATGGATTCAAAGTAGGTGTAGCTTTCATGGAGTATAAATTTCTAAATAAAAGGTGGAGTCAAATTAGTCAATTGAGCGATAAATTCGTTAGCCTTAAAAAAGGACATGCATTATATCTTTATTAATGGCTACGGAGGAACGAGGATACAGACAGAGAGAGATGACATAATTTAAGAATGGGGTCCCCAAATTATCAATAATTGTTGGTGCTTGTGACTGTGCCATGAACAGGAATCCATATTCCTGTCACTTAATCAGAAGAGGTCCCCCCCACCCACACCTTTCCAAAAACAATCCAAAATCCAAAAACCCTACCTTTTCTGTCCATTCCAATAATTCAAACCAAATAGGGTAAATTTTCAACCAAAAAAAAAAAAAAAAACCATGTCCATCTTTTTAATTTGAACACCCTAACATTTCTTTTTCTTACATGATAATCGATGTGATGATGAATCAAATGGAGGTGTACTGTTCAGCAGGACTGATCACAGTTGAATCCATCTGTACTACATGGGAAGCTTGTTTGAACCCGCATGTACACGTGGCTAATTATTTAAGAAAGAAAAAAGTTCAGGGTTTTTCAGTATATATATGCAGAACTGACTTGTCCATTGACATGTATGGTATGCAATTATGAACCCATAATTTATCAAAATGTTTTTTTTTTTTTTTTTATGTAAATAAAAACAAGACAAGATTTTTAACATGATTCGAACTTTTTCGAAGTGAACCACAACTTAATTTAGGCTACTTTTGTAACTTGGAAAGAAAAGAAAATAGAGATACTCCGTTTGCAACTTAAAAGTAATAATAATAAATAAAAAAACAGAGATAAAATGAAATTTTTAAAGGAAAATAGATTTACATATAATAAATTAATTTTATATGTTTATTCAAACTCGTTTGATTTGTTTACGTTAAGTAAAAATAGGTTTATACTATTTTCTTTTAAATATGTAAAATTTTGATTATATTTTATTTTCTTATTTATTTTACACAATAAAATCAAACATAAAAAAAATCATTTTTCTTAATATTTTTTTTTTCATTCTCTAATACTTTATGGTTTCACACGAAGTCTTAAAGGAAAATGATTAGATTTTTTAATGACATTTATACATTTTTTTGGCATTTATGATTTTTATATACTGATGTATTTGTAAGGACTTTGTAAATTTTTTGCAGAGTTTATAAATGTCAGACTTTCTCATAGATTTTTTATTTTTAAAAACTTTTATAGATTTTATTAATTTTATATATATTGATAGACTCCTTATGGAGTTTATAAATGCATGGATGACTTTTATAAACTTTTATTTAAAAGACTTTTATAAACTTTGACATAATTTTTATAAATATTAATATACTTTATAAACTTTTTATAGATATTGATAGACTTTATAAACTTTAAATAACTAGGAATAAATCTTACTATTTTTAATAAAAGTAAAATACGATAATTTTTTTTTTCCAAAAAAAGTACTATATTGTTTAAAATAGGTTTAAATAAATAATTTATAACTTCACTTTTAAATTTTCATCTAAACATTTAAAAATAAAATTTTATATTTTATTTCATATCACCCTTTCTAATTTCACTCATCACTTCTAAGAGTTTTTTTTTCTAATTTCCAAGAATTACACATTCCTCGTTTTTTTCCCTTATCTAAGTAATCAAAATTCCTAATTTATCAATTTTCAAAATTTATCAATTTATGAAATACAAGAAAAATGTATTTGATATGATTTAACATTAACATTAACGATGTAAAAGAAAAATAATTTTTATTCATATACTTGTATGAAAAGATTCAAACAAAAAAACAATACATATGTGATTTTAGGAACCATCAAGAATCAAGTAATTCAAATAAAATTATATTTTATTTAACTAACTACAATAGGGCAAAACAATGATTTTAAAAATTAGAGCAAATTTTAAAATTAGATTAATCAAATTACTACTGAAAGAATCAGAACTCAAAAAATTCTATTATATAGAATTAATCTCTTGTCCAATAATTAATGGGATTCTACGTTATACGATCAGATTTCTACCGGGAGCAATTTAATCGTTAAGCAATAAAACAATTAAAAAAAGGATAAATGAATTAAGACGACAAATCTTTTGTCGAGAGGATAAGATAGACGATCGAAGATATATAACTTTGCCTCTACCTTAAACCGTTATTCCTTCAGCTGATTTACTTGAATGAAAATCGTAGAGAACTATATATTTATATACATTTGGGCATGAGTGTGTCATTATAACTTTGATTTTGATTTCTATTTTAAGTGAGACAAGAAGGTTTTTTTGAATAAATATGGATTCTGAAATTGATATATTCTGGGGGTTAGATTGGGATTTGTTATGACAGAGTGAGGGTTATATGAGGTTTGAATGGTAAGGCATGGTTTGGGCGATAGGGTTAGGTGACACGAGAGTGATGACGAACAGCACCTACCAGCTCAGAACAATCACTTATCGATCACCCGTTAACAACTCATCAATCGATCGATCACTCGATCGACGAACGTCACACCGAAGATGACCGGACCGCGAGATCACCATCGGAAGCGCCAACAACGAATCATCACCACGTCGAACGACTCAACACATCAACAACAACATCATCATACGCGGCTCAACACTTTAACAATGATACAACATTTATATTTACTCAAAGTCACATACACACACAACAACAAGACATTTATTTAAGAACTTGAAACATAAGTCAACCAACACAACCCCAGGAACGACTGTCAAAGAACAAACAAAAAACGACAAATCTTAACCCACTAACAAACACATCATTGATGCAACCATCCGCCAGACAAAACCGTAATTTGATTCCGGTGATAGGCAGATATAGGGCGGAAGAGGTAGGGAATAGGTATAAAGAAGGGGAAAATGAAGATAATAAAAAAAGAATTAAATCTAATATATTATTTTTATTTAATACTTTAAACTCATTTGATTTATTTTAATTCATTATTATAAAATATTAACTAATTTAAAAATATGTAAGTGTGTAACATGGTGTTTGGTTCTCGAAAAATATTAAGAAATGAAAAGATTGATAATGACTTTTTATGTTTGGACATTTAATTATCAAATAAAACCAAATATAAATAAATTACTTAAAATCCTATATTTAATCTTTATGTTGAAGAGTTACTGCAAATAAAAATGAGAGTTTGAGATTACAATTTACAAATAAAAATAATATGTTATATTTAACTCTGATTTGATTTTTCTTCTTAAAAAATTTCTTCTTATTTTTCCCATGCTTTCTTTTCTTTTATATTTTTCAAATTTTTCAAGAACCAAACATGCAAATTTCAGTGAATTTACATTTTTTTGAAAATAAAATAATTTTATCGATTCAAACTAAGAATACATCAATAAACACATATACAAATTAGCTAAAATTACAAAAATAAACAAAAATCTGCGCTTAATAAGATAATAAATAAACTCAAAGCTTACAAATTCCGATAATACTTATAAATGGATTAAAATACCTATAACTCTAATTCTGTAACATATTCACCACTATAATCTAATTTATTTTCTGTATCTAACCAAATATATAACCCAAGTAATTTATATTTGATTTAAACATAAAAACATCATTTTCATTATAAATATTTTTTTCTTTCCTTAACACTCTCAGGAAATCAAACACAACCTTAAAGAACCATCAGGACTATTCACTGACATAGTTATACAACTATGAGACAGAATGAACCTGAAGGCTAATCTCTAAAACCATGTGACAATCCTTCAATCCCATGGCCATAAGGCATATAAGTTTAAAGATTTATACATCAAAGAATATGACCCCATTTAACCACTGGTCTCCTTAGCCACTACAAAGACAGATATGATTATTACTACTATAATTATTAATCCTCCATATGCAAATCCTATCATAGACAGTGACACATGCTCAAGAGGGCCTTTCAATATGGGGAAGAAAGAGAAATGATATTTTTAAAGAATATGACAAACTTCTCTGACTGTGAATCAAAATATGTGGAGAAAAGAATTTTGTGATCTTTCAAAACAATTAGAAATCTTGTGGTGAGAAGTGGTTTGAATGTGTTGTGTATGAAGAAGATGGATGGTGATGACAGAAAGAGTAATAATGGTGGAATAAATTATTGTAAGGCATATATATATATATATATATATATATATATATATATATATATATATATATATATATATATATATATATATATATATATATATAATGAATTATGAATTAATTGAAGCATCAGTTGCAAAGATATAGGGGGAAAAAAAGAAGAGATAATAAAGTTATCAGAATGGTTGTCTTGAGGCTAGCTGGTCATCTATAGTATATTGATTATTGAAAAGATAAATGGGTCCTTGGAGCCTACTTTCATCATTGAAAGTGGTGGAATTGATCATTGATTGGGTCCTTACCAACTTTTGCTAATATATTCATACATAAAGTGATATCCAAGATCTAGAAGCTGTTTCCAAACTGTTGTTAATTATCATTTTTTTTTATATTTATTCACTTTGTGATTCAAATCTGTCACATTATCATACTTTTTTTTATCTATTCATTTTGTATAACGTCAGAGTATCTGCTTTCATGCTAATCTGCCTAAATATCTTGTAATTCATTGTCACCACTTTACTACTTGAACCATACCTCAAAGATTCTTTGATACTTGAACCATACCACTTTACTACTTAGTATATCTTTGATATATTTTATTGAAAGATCTGACAAGAAAAATTCTTAACTTTGATGTAAGATTGTTTATCTAATCTTACAAATTTTTTAATTTTGTATTTGTGCTCGATGCAAATATGGAAAACGTTTTGGGCATTATCTATATATTCTACTTTTTTTTTTTGATCGTAAATGCATTTTAAAGTCCTAAGATGTTAAACATATTATTCAAAAGAAAAGTTCATAATATATTACCACATAAGTGGATTTTTAAAAGATATGTTGAGTTCGAAGTGGACAATTGATCTAGTATTGAGTTCAAAATCGAACTTCAAAATTATAAATAAATTAATTCATCTAAAATCCACTAGTTAAGCCTTTCTTCTACCAACTTGTATTGATTTATAACAAGTGAAGTTACGTTAATAATATACTTTTCAAGCATTTCACAGTAAGTCTGCTGGGCTTTCAAAGCGAGTTTATGGGAGATTTTATGAGCCATGTTCTTTCTCGTTATTGGAAAGAAGATGGATAAATTAGTTCTTCCTAAATATTTTTGTCAAAACGGAAAAAGGGAAAAAAATTATGAAGTCATTGGGCCAGGCCCAACTCAACATCCAGCCAACATTGAATTGACCTTTTCAAAGTTGAACCGAGCAACAAAACAAAATGCCGAAACCACCTCAGACCATGTCATTTGCACACTGGTATCACTTCTCAAATATCTGGTTGGGATGAAAAAATATATATATATATATATATATATATATATATATATATATATAGTATATATATATATATATATATATTGATATCTATTTTTTTTTTTTGTATTTTATTTTTATAGTATTTTATTTTTATAAAGACTCAAGGTTGAAATCTCCCATAAACTCATTCTAAACTTTTACCGCTGAAGTCAAATCTTAAAATTTGCTATGAAAAGATTGTACTATTTTTTTTTTTACACCGTCATGTAAGGATCTGGACATAATGCATAGCCAATGCCTCTATATGACGTCAAAATGGAGCACTTTTGTATTCGGAACCTTCATGAGAAAAAAAAAAAACCTTTTTATTACTAATTTGACCCTAGTGTTGGAGGTGTCGTTGAAATCTGTAAGTAATCAAACTCTTTATACCATCATTTGCATCTAAGGGCACAAATGCAAAAGTTGGTTTGATTTGTTTTTGCGAAAATGAACGTGAATCGGCACAGTTCTATACGATGCAGTAATGAAAACATCCGATATATCCGCCGATATATCTCCGATATATCCGGAGTATCTACGACGTTTCGGTCACGATATCTGGGCGATTTGACCGAAGATATCGCCGAAGAGGCTGGTTTTGGACCGATATATCGCGGAAGCAATGTGTCCGTGGCACATACTTAATTTTTCGAGAACATCCAAGATAATCTTATTATACTCCGAGATGTATCAGGATATATCGGTATTATAATTTATTATATCGCAGATATATTTAAATTAATGATTTGAACTCACCATCTAACGACATGGTCGACCACAAACAAATTTAATTCCGATATATCGATATTCATGTAAAACTATCCACCGATATATCTCTGATATATCTGATATATCCGTAAAATCTAAGTACCGATATATCCGTCGAAACCGATACTTTCATCCTTGATATGATGAGAATTAAATGGATTAGATTTAGAGTGAAGAACCAAATTAAACCTTTTGCAGTTAGTTTGTAGATCAATTTCAACCCAATTTAATTGAGTTTACTATATACATATGCTTAACTTATTTTTAGAATTAATTGAAACCAATTCGGATTAATGTTGAAAATATATTAAATGTATTTAAAATATATATAAAATATTAAACGTATGATAGGCTTTTAATTTGATTTAATTCTCATAATGACAAAAAGAAAATCAAAACCAAAACAAGACACCTTCTAATTCTACCAATTTTACTTACATCCTTTAGTTGCACCCAACAAATCTGTATGTATTTGTTTTTACTTAATATCAATATAATTTTTGAGCCTTAATGCTAAGTAGTACTTAATAAAGATAAGACAAGCTATTCGCTTTTTAAACACAGAACAGTAGCGTATGGATAACCACAACGACGCTATTTCTGGTGCTCTCGCCCGCTTCCACCCGACGCTTAATTTAACCGGTGACCTAGGGCTTTAATGGTCAAGACGTATTCCCGCCCCGCTCCAATTATATTTTAAAAATATTTTTTATTGTTTTATTTTATACTTTAATATGAATAATTATAATTATAAATAATTTTTTAATAACACTATAAAATTATAATATTTTTATTTTTTTATGAAATATTTTAATCTTTAATATAAGAAAAACAAATATAAAAAATGAAAATAAAAATAAAAAAGAAATAAAATATAAACGGGGTGGGTTTGGGAATTTCCCATTTCCGCCAACCCACTCCACCCAACCCTATTTTTTTTAAATGAAACAGGTTTGAAAATTGAAAAAAATAAACGGGTCGGGATCGAGATGGAACCACCCCGTCCCGAAACGAAATCCCCCGTTATCATCTCTTGTAATTAGTGTTGCTAACCCTCTTCTTTGTTGGGTAATGGTAGAGTTTTTTTTATTTTGGTAAAAGATGACTTTTTTTAAAAAAATTTAACAATAATTCATAAAAAAAATTAAAAACAAACAATAATACCGAAATTATTTAAATTTTTCAACAAAAATAAAAACAAAACATAACCTTTATCTTTCTTAACTAATATTTGTAACTGTAAATGACAAGTGTAATAATAATAAAACGTCCAATGTTTAAGTAATTTCTCTCTCTCTCTCTCTCTCTCTCTCTTCTCTCTATATATATATATATATATATATATATATTTAAGTGGCATTTGAACGTCATGTCAATGAACCTGTTAGAGCCTCAGCTCTCCAACATCCTTTTACAAAAATGACAATTTTCAAGACAACTTTCTTTTAGCTTTAAATTTAAAATCTCTATCCATAATGTTAAAATCGTTTTTCTTTTTATTTTTTTACTTAGCTGACATGGAAGAAAATGATGTCTTATTTGTAAATATCATTACAATTAAAAAATTCATATTCATGATAAAGATTTGATTTTATTTTAATACTGTATATAAGTAATTGTTTTACAAGCATACATTGAATTATAATTGAAAGAACCCATTCATTTTGAATTATTCCTAGTCAGTAGTACATTAAAGGAAGGAAGCCCTTTGGCTACGATACACATGGTTCCCATCAGACAGGTTGTAGACGGCACACCTTTTGAAAGGAGGGGGAAAAACTCCTCTGAACTTTAAAAAAAAAAAAAAGAAAAAAGAAAAAAGAAAAAAGGAAAAAAATATATTTTGTTATACATTAGGGTGGGATTGGTGGACGTACGTACCGTACCCTTTATATACTAGTTGCTGCTACTACTACTACTACTCACTGTAATCCGAAGATGCATATCCTCCATCTTCATCTCCTACTACCCCATTCTGGGGGCCCCCTTCTTCATCTTCATAACCGTTGTTTCTCTCTTCATCGGAATCCCCAATTATATATCCTCCAACATCCACATCTACATCTACATCTACATCTCCCTCTTCGTCTCCATCTCCATCTCCTATCTCATCACTCTCCTCCTCCTCCTCCTTCCTCTGACTTCCACACAAGGCCCCCCCGGAATAGTCATCTACTCCTAAATCATCACATTCATCACCTTGTTCCCCTGGCCATTATCCTCCCTCCTCCTCCTCCTCCTCCTCCTCCCTCCTCATACCCTCCGAGCCTCTGAACTGCCTACATTTTCAGCTTCTTCCTCCACTGCCTCCCTGCTAGTTTCCACATTCCATCCCCACCCTTCCAAGTTTCTTCGTGGCTTGGAACATGATGATCTCTTCAGGGGTGTCTTCTACTGCTGCTGCTTGTTTCACTGGTTTCTGCCTACTTGAGAGTGCGCCGACCCCTCCTACGCCTCCTCCCGACTCCCTCGTATTCTGGGCCTTCCAACCCAGTAACTGCCCCTGTCTCATTGTTTGCTCCACTACTTCTCTTGCTAGATTCAGACCTGCAACCACTGACCCTTCTCTGAGATCTCCCTCCACGAGTACGACCACCACGGCCCCCTCGTCGACCCCCTCGTCCACGGCCTGAGCTCCCATGCCCACTTCCCATTTCAATCCAATTCTCATCTTGAATATGTCCAGCCTCAAGTGGAGTTTCTGCAAATTCATCATCTTGCATGCTCTTCACAACAGAAAATTTGGCGGGAAGTCTCTGCAAAATAAGGAAATGGATCACAAACTATTCCCTTCAAAACCACTCCTTGTCCAACTTGGAAACATATATACAGGTTGGTATACTATACCTAACAACTCTTCAGGTCAGCAATATAAAAGCGTCAAAAAGCTGATAAATTAGCATTTTTAAGCATATAGGTCCAACACATTTGTTCCTTTTTTATTCTCTTCTGGATAGGCTATCCTGTTTTTTCTAATGATCCTTCAATAACCAAGGCTAAATTGTGCAGCCATCCTTTCTGAAACGAAGTAAAAATAGAAACAAGAATAATCCCAATGTATCTGTTTGGTGTATAACTCCTCAGGCTCAAACCATCATATACTTGCGCCTCAAATATCCAGTCACTAAGTAAAAGTTTCACCACTCATGATATAACTATAAGTTTGCAATATTCAGTTATATATATTATATATATAGTATATCTCTTTAAACAATAATAAAAGTCCTAAAGCACTTTATTTATTTATTTATTTATGAAAATTATTATAATAATTGGAATGGGCAATATATATAAAAACATCTCTTTTAGGATTTCATTTCACATTGAGATTTTTTTTAATCAGATAATCACATTGAGAATTGCAACCATGGTTATTTGAGGGAAGCCACTAGCCTAAAATGTAAGTTAACTTAAAAAAAATCTCTATTAACTTATGTTGCCTTATGGACTAAATGCATCATTGATGTTCCCTTATTGTAAAAGATTCTTGTGGTCACACCACTAATTAGGCTGGTTTATAAATTGGATAAATAGTTAACATTAAAGACAAGTTCAGCGATGAGAAGGCAAGAAGTTCAAGAGTAGAAGTAGGTCAGGTCCCTGTTTTGGTTCCAAGGAAGGGGAGAGAGAGAGAGAGAGAGAGAGAGAGAGAGAGAGAGAGAGATGCTTGGAATCTGCCTCCTCTTTTCTAGTTAGTTTTGAATCAATTCATAAACACGCCTACCTCACAAGCTTCATCTCGACCTCTTGCCTAAAGAAAGCTGTAATATTTAGAGTATTCATTCATAAAAACAAATCAGTTTCTGTTATAGCCACCCCACTATTTTATTTTTCTCCTTATATCAATATAGGCACATTTAATACAGAAGGAAAATTATACTCACTATGAAGTCACCAACCCCTTTCTCTCTGTGAGAATCCAACTTCTGGTGCAGCATATAAGAAATGGATGCATCGAGTTCAATGAGCCTTATCGCCACAGCAGCTGCTGTTTGTGTATCCATAAAGTACAGGGACTGATCCAGCTACCAAAGAATCATCAACAGCACATCCTGATGCATTAGACAAACCCAACAGTTCACTGGTGGTCTCAAAGTCCGAGGATAAGTAGTCCCTCCTTATGTTACTCTCCAATAATGTCAGAATCTGAAAAGGGGGGGAAAAAGCCTTAATATGCTCTCCAAGAATTGGTAAACAATGAAGGTGAGAAAGCCTCACAAACAATCTAGAATAAGACACTTTCCATAATAAGCAAACATTGAGTTAGAAGACAACAAACAGTAGTATAGAAAGAGACTGAAATAGGTGCAATCAAGCAAAGCAATAGACAAGCTGCTCAAAGAGAAAGAGAAGGCTTAGAAAGTGACCGGATGCATGGGACACGGGGCAGTGGTGGTGCTGGAATTTCTTCACAGATTTTGCTCCAGTTTGCATAAAAACAAACTAAAATATTAACTGAGTGATGCACCCATGAGAGAATGAAGCAGCATAACAGATCAGGCAACCAAAACAAAATCTGATCATATACTATTACTAGCACCAAAATGCTAACCAAGAAAGAGAGGTCGACACCAAAACATGACAAGGATATATTCATAAAAGAATCACTTTCTCGCTGCCTATGGAGAATTAATGCAAATATTTGGGGCCAAAATGCAGGGAGAGTTTCAGACATCTCTTGCAAATGGGACTATCCTCGTTTTATTTCCTAAAGTTTTAAGAGCAGAGATAGCATTCCATAGAATTGATTCATCAGTCAAAATTACATCATTGCCAAAATCACATGACAAAAAGCATGGCGTGTCCCCACATCCCTGGGTTAAGGTGGAAGAGTACTATACATGCAAGAAACAGATTAATGCCATATGCTGTGTATACAGATTCTTTCATATTATTTATTTTGTTCATTATCCATAGTTTTCCTAAGGTCTACTAAGCAGTTCATCAAATGTGTAAGAATTTACATTCTATACAAGCTTACACACAACTGTAACAAAGTTACCAAACAGTCCATCTCTCTTGAGATGAAAGATCAGGAAAGAGTAAAAATTTTAAGATATTATGATCAGATGCATTAGGACTTCCAATGCATGTATGGAATAGCAGGTGAAAAATAAAAATCTTAATAAGGTTCCCAGCTGATGAAGAGACGAGCAGCTTCCATACCCCAAGTCTTCCAGTGTGGTGCTGTCCAGCTCAGGCTGAAGAGCTTCTGGTAGAACAGAGACCTACCAGAATAAAACATAAACACAATGGCAATTAATAATAAGTTAACTGATAATGGAGGCAATACAAACTTTAAAATAAGAATTGTTATCACCTGCAAATCTGATCTAAGCAAAAAAAAGTGGAATTAAGTAACCCTCACTAGAGCTAAATAGGCTTTGGAGTAAATTTGATCCTCAGAGAAGAGTCTGAACTTGATGAAAAACTCCATTCAGGGTCTCCTTGAGCTTTTCTTTGCATTGAGCCACATGTTCAGAAAAGTTTCCTGTTCAAAGTGTTATAGGTCCTATGACAAGAAGGACAGTGGTGGTCTCTGGGCAAAAGGTGTAGGTCATGGCACTGATCACAAATTTCCCAAAAGTTGTGTACACCTTCCATGCTTCAGGGCACATAGTATCGGAAGGATTTAATGCATTCTTTCCACATCCACTTTCAAAATCATGATATCTGTTCAATGCATCAAATTTCTCAGCATCATTCCTCCCAAGCTCAATTGAAAATGATGCTTTGGGCTCAGTTGCATCAGAATTTGAAACACACACAGTGCTACTAGGGCTATCTATGTCAACACTGTGACCAGAAGGGTGAGTCATTTCAGGATCTTCTTCTTTCCTTACGTCACCTCCAATTTGCCTTCTAATGCTTGAAAGCTGCAAATTCCTCTTAACTGTTTCCTTGAAGGATATTTCAATCCTCTGCAGCATTGATTGTAAATGAGATTCCTAATTTCTTGCATCTAAAGATGCCACAAGAGTATCAAAATCCTGCACAGATAATGGATAAAATGAAGAAAAGAACAAACATGGGCAGGCTGTAAGTGCAAATATATCATTCAAGAAGAACTTTTATCTAACTGATCTGGCCGGAGTTTCAAGAAAAAAAGAACTTAGAAACCATAAGTACCATTAGATCAGATAAGACAGATATAAGTACCAAAATATGTAGCATCCAAATGGAGGCCACTGACTCTGCCATTCTCTCCAAATGGGAGAAAATGGTGGCAGAAAGGCATTCTTTTTTCCTTTTTTGTTTCCAACTTAATAAGCAAATATTGCAAAGGAACATGTATACAAAGTGGCAGCTGTGTGAGCAAATTGAAATTGAAAAACAGACAAACTTGCAGGTGGCATCAGCACTAGTGATACGGTAAAACAAGAGCACCTAGACGGATAACTAAACCATAAAAAAGTTTACCAGAGGATGTTACCTCGGCACCAAAAAACCTTCCACAACCATTCATAAATTCAAGTTACAATAACAGATGCACATAACTTACCCACATACACCCAATCAACACAAGGCACAAAAGCTGTCTAGATAGGCTGCTAAGCAATACAAAAGTTTATTAGAGAAAATGTTACCTCCTCATTGTCAATAAGTCTCCAATAACCATTCCAGACTCAACGAAGATCCGGCCAGAGCTAGGATCATTTCTAGAGGCAGAGGTAATAAACTGCCAATATCGATTCCGCCTACGGTCCTGACCAAGAGGCAATGACCTGTATACATACATTTCTTCTGCCTTATGGCCAATATAAGACTTCATCTGTGAGCGTGACTTTTCTGCAGCATACCCAGGCACCTGAAGTGGGATATTATCAGGTCCAACAGAGAAATCTTGCATTTGCAGGTTCCTCTCAGGAGGCATATTATTAGGAAAATTTTGGTCATTCTGTGGGTCACTTAAAGGTTCTGGCTGGACTACAGCGTTTGTGGACAGCTCATTATTTTTTTCATCAACAGCCACCATCGGACTTGTCTGCTCCTCGGTCATGGACATGATAATATTCTGTTCAGGCTATTTCCTATAAAAGTCGGGTAGTGCATCTTCATGACATACTTCCTTCTTTCATAAAGGCCACATCAAGCTGAGCTCTGCCCACATTTGCTTTCTTGAGAGCATTTGCTGCTTCCAAGCGTTCCTGAAAAAGTTTCTTGTTTCAAATTACAGCCAAAATATATGCAGTTTATTAAATTATTTTATAAATCAACAAGAGGAAAAAAAAATGACCTCGAGAACGATGCGAATTGAGTTTCCTTCAATTGCCACACCAATTAAAGCCACTAGGGCATTAAGGCGTCTCACACTGAGATCGTAATACCGCTTTCTATAAGTCCTGAACCCATGGTTCTCCAGAGTTACTTTCATCAATATCAGTGTCTTCTTGATCAGGATTAGTAGGCTTATTGCTTAAAGCAAAGCAACATTTATAGATTGATCAACAGAAGCACTACAGTACTGTTACCTCCTTGAATCCTTCAGAATGGTTGCAGACAAAACCTCACCAGCATTCACAAGGCCATCTTTTTGTTCTTCCATAACCTCAGCAAAGAGAATATTCATTTGTTGAGACAGCAGTCATGTTTTTGAAATCTGTCTGTTTTGTGAAGAAGCTTGAGCCTCTTATTCAAATTTAGATCAGTACTTAAATCATCAACCTCAGGATCTCAGCAACCTCTGTATCCTCAGCCACATCACTTTCGAATCTTCGCTCTTTCGCATCATCAGCCTCTCTTCTCCATCGGAAAACCTAATTTTTAAATATCTGGATTTTTTCCTGGCTGCAGTATTGCATCAGCATCAGCAGGGTCCTTCCTATAACTGGGGCGCACACAATATGTTGATGGTGCAATTCTTTCCAAAAGCTTCCATCCCTCGAGCAGGGCAGCAGCAACAGATGCCTCTGGTGTCTTGCTTGTTGTAAGGTCCCGAAGTCCAGATTTCTTGAATAAAAAATAAACCAAATGAGTTAAAAGGGCAGCAGCAGATGCAAAAGGTTACACAATCATCAATACCTGGATCTTGTCTGCAACTTCTAATATTGTTAGGCCCTTGCTTCCCTCAAGAGAAAGAACATGAAATGCCGCAAATTTGACTGTTCCAGGAGTCAAGCGGTGCCTAGATCTACGTGGATTAGAGAAACCCCTTTCTTGCATTATTGCAACAGCATTTTCAGCTGTTGCCCACTGCGCAAATTGTGATTATCTTCACAATCATTTCTGCAATTTGCACCCCAAAATGATAGTGTGATGTAATATACTAACGCTGAAAAAAATTATTACGTGCGTGAACACATATGTACAACACTTTGCATTTGACTAACTACATGTACAATTGGCATATTATCACAGCACAGAAACCATCTCCCGCAGACAATGTTATTCACAACATATACTGCTAGTGGTCAAACTACATGAACATGGACAAATGGAAGCATAATTTTCAATTTTAAATGAGAAATAAAAAAGGTTATGTATTGAATTAGGAATTAATCAAGTACACCAGAAGGATCAGAGTCCTACTAACAAAAGCTAAAAAAATGGAAGAATGAAAATTCATGGAGATAGAAGCAAACTACAGACAAAAATCATTACTGTCTACCTTCATTTCAGGAAAAGGTGCAAATGCATCAAGAGACTGCAAACTCAACAAATATTGAATGAGATGCTACGCAATAATAATGATAACATCCTATTGGTTGATACCTAAACCAACCAGAGAGCAGATTTTTGTTTTCGATTCTATGTACTGCATTAAATATATAGATACAAGCCAGGTGAAGGGTCCAGACCAGCCATAAAGCTATTTTGGTGGCTTGGTAATGGATTAACTGATCTGACTGCAGCGTTAATCAATCAAACTTGTGCAGTTGAATTATTATTTCACTGGTTCAATCAGCAGGTTTAATTTGTATCTAATACCAATATAATGGTATTGCATTTGTACACAGACAAATTTAATTATGAAATTGAAATGAAAGCTATACAGATTACATATTCACATAGAAATCTGATTTCAGCTCTGTAGAAAACAAGAAGGGAAGAATGGAGGAAGAAATTCCTTGCATATTTTCATTAATCTAATCATGTATAAATACAAGAGAATGATATATACAAAGTCAATCTAATATCTTAATTAGTTTCACAACCTACAAGTATATATTTACATTCTAGAACACTTCAATTAAGTTGGAGCATAGATGTTAATCATGTCCAACTTACTACATATATAACTAACACGATCCCCACTTAGGGCTTTTGTAAAAATATCACCAAACTCATGAAATACAGGATTAGACGCAATATGGAGAGCAACTTGGTTGTCACACCAAAGCTTTGTTGGAATGGAAGTCTTAATACCTACTTCCATCAAGAGCTATGAAATACACATGATTTCACAGACAGGTTGTGTCATTGCTTTGTATTCTATATTCAGATTTTGAACCCGGACAAGAAACCACTCTATTTCTTACTCTTCCATGAGACTAGATTCCCTCCAATGAAGACAATAACCCAAAGTGGACCTCCTATCCTCCTTAAATCATGCCCATTAAGCATCTGCGAAACACTCAATTCTATTATGTCCATGATTACTATATAAAATACCTTGCCCTGGGGCTCCTTTCAAGTAACATAGAATATGTTCTACAACTGCCTAATGATCAAATGTTGGAGAGGACATGTATTGGCTTACAACACTGATTAAATGTGCAGTATCAAGACATGTTACTCATTTAGTCTCGCCTCGATCAATCTTCTATATCTCTTAGGGTCCCCAAACAATTCACCTTCTCTAGTAAGATGTAGGCTTGGTGCCATACAGGAACTACATAGATTTTCCCCCTAATTTTCCTATTTCAAACAATAGATCCAACACATATTTCATTTGAGATAAGAAGATTCCATGTTTGCTCCTTATAACTTCATCGCCTAAGAAATAATTTAGCGTATCCCTAAGTCATTTATGTGGAATTGGCCATGAAGAAAGGACTAAAGTGATGATATACCTGCAATATCAATTCCAGTAATGACAATATCATCTACATACACAACTAACAAGATGATATCGCCTTCAGAATTTCTGTAAAAGACAGTTATCAGACTTGCTCTCCTGCATGCCAAACTCCTCAAACGCTTGACTGAATTTACCAAACCATGCGCATGGACT